>OX467114.1:12251948-12851948 GCA_950106695.1 Biston stratarius | reverse complement strand
AAAATGGTTTTCCCGTTTTACAAAACAAAAAGCAATTCTGAAAATGATATTTTAAATATCGAGTTGATAATATACATATCTTTTCTGACACTGTGATAGCTTGAATTTACATTGAAAAATACTTACTGGGTAATGCCAAAGAAAAGAAAAAAAAATTACGCTGCATTGAATATTGACCAAAAAGATTACAATGTCAAATTGAAAATCTGTTTACAATTTTGCGCGCCTTGCGCGGTAATTGGAATTGGTCACTATTCACTACTATTACTACTAGACTGTATATAATATTCTCCACATTTTTGCTGCACAGAATTACTAAGTTATATCATATAATGAGTGACGACGACGTTACTATTATGGAAGTGGATGAACCAGAACCGAAGCCATCTAAATCCACCGCTAGTGCTCCAGCTAGTGCTAAATCTAGTATTCATTTACCGTGGATAGAGAAGTATCGTCCGCAAACATTCGACGACATAGTAGGTAACGAGGATACGGTGTCTCGGCTGGCGGTTTTCGCGCGCACAGGAAATGCGCCCAACATCATCATCGCGGGCCCGCCTGGCGTCGGCAAGACCACCACTATCCTGTGCCTCGCACGCGCACTCCTCGGCACGGCGTTCCGCGACGCCGTACTCGAGCTCAACGCGTCCAACGACCGGGGCATCGACGTCGTCAGGAATAAGATTAAAATGTTCGCTCAACAAAAAGTATATACACGTTTCTTAACATCTTGGTGACACAGACTCGGTGTGGGATAAAAAATTATCGTGGAATATTTTCTAGGTGACGCTGCCACCGGGACGACACAAGATAGTGATTCTGGACGAGGCGGACAGCATGACGGAGGGCGCACAGCAAGCTCTGCGACGGACCATGGAGTTGTATTCTAGTACGACGAGGTTTGCGCTCGCAGCCAACAACAGCGAAAAGATCATCGAGCCTATTCAGTCACGCTGCGCCGTGCTGCGATACTCGAGGCTCACCGATTCTCAGATACTTGCCAAGGTAAAATAACAGGTTTTTTTATTCCTGTGTACTATATATTTCACAATTATTGAGCCAGGTAACTCTATTTATCATTCTATAATTCGAAGTCTAGCTAAACCATGTGAATTATTCATATTTTAGATAATAGAAGTATGCAAGAAAGAGAAGCTCTCATACACAGAGGAAGGAGTGAGTGCAGTGGTGTTCACAGCACAGGGTGATCTACGCTCTGCACTCAACAACTTGCAGTCTACGGCACAGGGCTTCGGGCACATCAGCCCCGACCATGTGTTCAAAGTGTGTGATGAGCCTCATCCCTTGATGGTCAAAAGCATGTTAGAATCTTGCATCAAACAGGACATCCATGAGGCTTACAAGGTAATTTATTGACTATTATATTATATATATATAATTTCTATTTTAACCAACTTTTACAAGATATATTTCTTTAATTGGCATTTCTTGGACCTTTTTTTAAGTATTTAGCTAGGTTTTGGTTGTTTTCCTACAATATAACAACTGTATAGGGCATTGGGAGAGGTCTTCAGAAGATTTTTAATATTAGACTGGGCCAGTGAGCTTTGGGTGCCAACTTATGCTTGTGTTCTAAGCTTTATGTTTGACCACCACAAGCACAATGCTAAGCAAACATGAGCAGACGGAGCATGCTTACCTCGCAAAATAATTAGTGTTTTTATGAGTAGTATTAATATACAAGTATTTATTTGGATCCTTCAGCTAGCTAGCTAGCTAGCTAGATCCAGCCTAACCCTTTTTGGTTGTAACTTAGTGTTCAAGAGATATACATATTTTTAGTGTATCTCCACTTAAGTCGTTTTGGTGAACGTACATTTAACACTGTTGTAACAAAAACGACTTTTAAGCGAAAATACACTAATATCTCGTGAATACTCAAAATTAACTTTCACAAAGTAATGCCAATTATCGGATTGTAACTAGTTTAAAAAATGATTTGTGTGTAGGTGATAGCCAAGCTTTGCAAGCTGGGCTATGCATCAGAAGACATAGTGAGCAACATATTTCGCGTATGTAAGACGCTGGAGGCGCCGGAAGAGACGCGGCTGGCGCTGATCCGCGAGATCGGGCTCACGCACATGCGCGTGGCGGACGGGCTCGGCTCGCCGCTGCAGCTGGCCGGCCTGCTCGCGCGCATGTGCCGCGCCGCCGGCGGCCACGCGCCCCACTGGTGACGCACGACCGCTCCCTGGTTCCACAGATTATGGGATCCCATACAAGACTTCCGAGTACTATGATATGTTGCATCTATACCTTCATAACGAAACAAACTAGTTCTCAGGGGTTATTCATATATCAGGTCTCACGAATTTTATATGAAGTCACATATTTCACAAAATTAGCAAATTAGAACAGCAGATCCAAGATTTACACATGAAAGTCAAACTCACTTTGATTGACATCCTCTTAATGTGTGCCATGGATTATGGATGGCCTCTACTACACTTAACTCCACTGTCGCGAGCTGCCTGCTTCAGGAATCACCTCCGAAACTGCTAGTAAGATGATTTGTCAAGATTTGAAGTGGTGTAGCCGATTATACTTAGCAAAGAGTGAAGCGACAACTTGTGTAATTGAACAAAGACCAAAAAATGTGTCAATTTGGTGATTTGTTCTAAAATCGCCCGATTAGAACTCTTATATGTGAAAAACATCTACTTACTGATAATATGTTAATTGTAAATATAGAGTTGCGTTTGAAAGACTTTTCTTAATTATTGTAATGATGATACTGATCTAGCTTGAGCTTGTTGAAATACATATCTATCTATCTATATGAATATTATATCTTTAAACGATCAATTCTTGTATATATATATATATATATATATATATATATATTGTGAATCTCGGAAACGGCTCCAACGATTTTCATGAAATTTTGTATCCAGGGGGTTTCGGGGGCGAACAATCGATCTAGCTAGGTTTCATTTTCAGAAAACGTCGTTTTATCCATGTTTTCAGCCGAGCAATGCTCGGTCAACCAGGTACTAGCAAATAATAATAGGACATAGGTCCAGTGAGAGTGTGCAAGTGTTGCACCTCCACCCACCACCACCAGGTGAGTGGATCTAGATGTCCCTCCCTTCCTCGTTGGCCCGACTTTTTTTTTCACCAGACGATTTGGTAGTCGTATATAACCTATATCTATACAAAAAAGGAATGCATAAAATATTAAAACACTTATTTGTAAAATATTAATTTTAATATTCGATTACATAAACAGATATACATATAAAAATAAAAATCACATACAGTTAGACTGTACGTCGTTTCGTAGTTATGTCTGTACAAGTGGAATGTTGCGCTCATCGCTTGTCTTCTATCAGTTTGTTGTGCTCCTCCATCAGGCTCTGCAAGTCCACACACGTTACCGACATAAACAATTTGTAAGGATAGAGCACCTCGCGTTACCGAGGAACCGAACGAGACTGGCGGAGCGCGAGCGACGCACCGCAGCCGGCGCGATACACGCCGACACGAGCGGCGGCCAGAACTCGAGCCTGTATGACGCGGCGGCATGTAATGGAATCAAGCGCGACTCTTGTGATCTAGTAATCTCTTTAATATATTATGCAAGTTCACGTCGCACACTTTTGTTGTGCGTTGTCCAAGAGTGCAAGACGTAAACAATGTTTGTTATTTAAGCAGCATGTTTATTTATAACGACAACCCTGTTGAGCGGATCCTGATTATTCGAGCAAGTTTCAGCCCATTTTGAGCACCATAGTATATTTATTTGACGACAGTCTACTTTCACTATGACAGTGGTGCGAGTCGTGTCGCGCCCACACGTCCGTGTCGTGTCGGCTGCGGCCGGCTAGTGTATGACGCGCTGCTCCTCCACGGAGCGGTCCTGGATCAGCTGCTGGTGCTCCTCGCTCAGCGCCTGCCGCACACACACACTCCTGTACACTATCGTATCGTATGTACGCCATCTAGCCCCATACTAAGCAAAGCCAAACTGAGAAGAGAATACTGAGAGAACCAAATAACGAATAGAATACTTGTAGTTTTCTTGTGAACATATACTTATGATACTTAGTGAACACCTAGAAAACCTTGCGTGAAGATAGTGAGCGGAAAAGAGGACAATTTAGTATACGCAACAAGCGAGCCTGAGTGCACCACATGCATACCCACAGTCGCACCGGGTGCCGCTCGCCCCGAGTCACTACACATGGCTCGCAGGACCAGCTGCACGGGAGCGTGTTCAGAAAGAGACCGCACCGTCACCACCGTCAGGTGCGAACTGCGAACTTCGTGTAGATTTGGTCAATAAGCAGAACTAGCGATGCTGCGTTTTTTTGATGCTAAGATACTTGGGGTTTTTATGTTTTAGAACAGACTACTCCATATTTTTTTATGTAAAAGTAATGAGACGAAAGACACGTTCTCCTGGTGGTAGAGATGACACATACAATGACGATTTCAGCTATATACAAAACTTTTAGTAGCAAAACATCGCTGCTTTGAGACATTCGATGGTTAGTCTCGACAGCCCTGTGATTTCTTTCAACAGTAGGTGCCCCTCAAACCGGAACAGTATAATGTTTTCACACCACTGTTTGGCGGTAGAATATCTGGTACTGCGGAGGTACATATGAGGACGAGCTCCTGCTAAGGAGGTCTACCACCATGTATAAGTAGGTATCACTAAATATAAAATAAAGTCGCGTTGCGTGCGTCAGCTCGTTCGCTCAGTTATTTTAGAGTACGCAACGGACGGTGGCGGCGGTTTTCGATCTCATTTTGATTTCAGGCAATAGATAAGTACCTTGAAGTACTTGACGGTCTTGACGCGCAGCTCCAGCGTGGCGTCCTCGTCGCAGACGAACAGCGTCTGCGCGTGCTGCTGGAAGGCGGACACAGTCCACATGTGGTTGACGCCCTCCTCCACCGCCTTGGACAGCGCCAGCGCCTTGTGCGCGCCCGTTATCAGGATCATCACCTGAGCGCACCACACCACATTTGCATCGTTTATAATGGTTGCGCCTACATGTTTTAGCACAGCTCGTTTGATGTTATGAACACCTGGAGCCAGCTCTCGATCGAAGCTGGCGGAGCAGCGCGCGGTGCTCTACTCTCGTGCGGGGCCGGGAGACGGTGTACAGCATTACAAAACATACTAGAAGACTGTTGACCGCCAACACGAGCTACTTGTAAATAAATTTCGCATAATTTCGATATTCGTCTGTAGGGAAAGTAATTAGGTAGATGTCCGCCGTGGCGGGGCTGTGCGTGCGCGTACCTCCTTGGCGTCCATGACGGTGCCGACGCCGACGGTGAGCGCCTGGCGCGGCACCTTGCTGATGTCGTTGCCGAAGAAGCGCTTGTTGGCCTCGAGCGTGTCGTAGGCGAGCGTCTTGACGCGCGTGCGCGACACCAGCGACGAGCCCGGCTCGTTGAACGCGATGTGCCCGTCCGGCCCGATGCCTGCGCCGACAAACACATATAAAAATGATCTCCATTTACGCCCGATGCGCGATGGGGGCGTAATGCCAATTTTTTTATACACATTCATTTCGTTTACGTTCCACGTCGTGACGCGCTAGGAGTGGCAGAAACCTTATTTTAACACAAGTGTAGAGTTTATGAACAGTGGGTATCTAATCAATAAAAAATATTGTATGTAGATATAGTAGTATAGGTATATAGGTAGGTAGGTACTTAATAAACTTCGTATAAATAAAAAATATTGGGTTAGTTTAAGTACGAATCAGCACAATGTAGGAAACAGGAACTGCTGATATTCTTCGTTTTTTTTAATATCATTAGTTACTGATTGCTTTACTCATTATTTAATGTCGCGATGGGGGAATGAGGGGTGTGGGTCAGGCACAGTCTCGACACGAAGGCGTACCTCCAACGAAGAGATGCACGCCGCCCGCGTCGTGGATGAGGCGCTCGAAGCGCGTGCACTCCGCCACGAGGTCGGCCGCGTTCCCGTCCAGCACGTGCGCGTTGCTCGGCTCGATGTCCACATGCTTGAAGAACTCGTTCCACATGTAGTAGTGGTACGACTCCTGGTGGTCGCGCGGCAGCCCTGCGCAGCCGACACATACGTCATCTGGCTTAAAAGTTATCGGCTGCAGCTGCCGAGCTGTACGAACACTTTCGGTATCTTCTGATCTAGACGGAATCTACTTTCTGGGCGAGCATGCTCCACGCGGACCGCGTACTCATTAACGTCAGACGAGATGGCAGAGATAACAACAAATCACTTGCTATGCTATTTGTCGAAGGAGAGATGCGACTGACTCGACTCGACCGAATCATGCCTCGTGTAGAGGTTATTGGAAGATAAAAAAAATATTTCGTGTTATAACTGCGCCACTCGCAAGGTGTTGCAAGCCGTAGACGTAGAGTTGAGTCCGATGTAAATAGGTATCTTCTAGGCGGGCGGGCTCCATCGTAGATCGCATCTTACCTTAACATCAGGTGAGATGGCGATCGATCGCAACATTCATAATTTAAAAAAGAAAACTTGGAGCGGTAGGCATGCGAGCAGATGTTTCGCTCGGTGGGCGCGTTTAATTCCCAGTGCGTCCTAACTTGAAACAGAATGTATGTATGTAATGTTTGTCGTGACTCGTGACGTGTGCGTCGCTCACCGACATACTCGTCCATGTTGAAGGTGGTGACGTATTTGAAGGAGAGGCGGCCTTCCTTGTAGAACTGTATGAGCTTCTTGTACATGCCGAGGGGCGTGCCGCCCGTGGGCAGCCCCAGCACGAAGTGGCGCCCCGGGCCCGGCGCGAACTGCGTGATGCGCTGCAGCACGAACCGCGCCGCCCACTCCGCCACCACGCTCGCGTCATCCAGGATCATCAGGCGCATCCTCGCTGTCTGCCGTCTGCCGAGTCCCACTGGCACGAACTTCACAACCTAATGTTAAAACCCAAGATAACGCAATAATTTTCTATGCGGGTCAGTAATACAAAAATCCATCCTTCTTTGCTTTAAGTCTTGAAGCTTTAGAATCATCAAATTCACGAGATATACGTAATAGGTATGTTAATAATAAAGGAATTTAAATTAACAAAACTGGAACAGAGAAAATGATTTTTGGACATTATTTTTTTTATATTGACATGTTTGTGTACTTTAACATTTTGTTTTTATTCATTGACATGTAATCAGTGTTCTAAAACTCTTATAATGACATTACGGAATCGACTTGTAACATTGGTGTTATCAATTAAATATTTGTATTTATGCTCGTCACACAAACGTTTGTCCCGCGTGCGAATCGAACCCACGCCCTACAGCTCTTAATGCAGATAACTACCAAATGAGCTAACAGGACAGGAATGAAATTAAGTTCCGATAGTTAGGATAAAAGTATGCCCGCAGTTGGCGTTAGCCCACGTACCTACGTAGTTATATATAACATCATTAACACAAACGTCATTTTACCTAGAGACAAGCGTAGACTTGCTCGGACGGGTATGTTGCCGTGTGGTGGGTATAGAGTCGTTATTTATCGGCGGAGTGGCCGTTAGCCCGCGAGATAGCGCGCCGCCGCGGGGCGGCCGTGACGACTGGTTTATATTTACGGCCGGGCCAGTGACTCCTTATCTCTTCGATGTTGCAATAACAAGGTATCACAATAATCATGTCGCTACCTAGTCGCGTGCACTCGCAGACGAGTGAACAATGCACCCCCACTAGCTGTAAGCACCTACACCGCCCGGTACAGGCGGGAAAGACGTTCTTGGATTCTAATCGGAATAACCATAAACTATTCTTCATTCGTGGCGTCGCAGTCATGTTTGAAAAACTGTAATATTATAATTATGATCGATCTAGTTATTGTGTTAAAAGAATTTCCCTAGTCTTCGTTTAGTGGCTAACGCCGCCTCCAGAGTATTAAAATGCTTATCTATGAACAGCTATCACAAATACAAGCGCAATCAACGGCGACGATTAAAAGCGGTCTTATCATTGATAGAGACTTCTTCCAGTTTTTCCGCCAGGTACTTTGGAAGCTCAAGGTTAATCTTTATGTCGTGCGAGTTACTACTAATGATTCAACTCGTACCTGTAGAGTGTAGCTGCAACAGTCGACATGTAAGAATAATCACTGTTATAATACTACGCAGGATTGATTATTGTATTTACACGACTCGGCGGGCGACCTTACACTTTTGAAGAACTTGTAGTTTGCATCAGGTTACAGCTTTGCAAAACATTTACAGTTTAAAATAAGTAATTTACTTGTATGATAAGAGCTCAAAAGTACCAATACAATATTTGTCGCATCGACGGGTTCCAAAAAACACGTAACGGGACTCGTGCAAAAACTTATTATTTCAGCAGCGAAATGTGTCAACGAACTTCGCCGAGGTCACTCACCCGAGCGCGGTCTCGCCTCGCACCCTGCTCCGCCCGGATACTTCACTGCGAGCGATCGTCGATAAAAACTTTAGCGACGAAAACAATAGACGTCCAAATACAAAAGAATGCAATTTGTTTGTGAATCGGAATACGAACGTCGGCAACTCGACAGCGACCGATGACAACTCACGTCAATGTCAGAAATAGCAGCTGTATTGCCAGGTAACCTACCACTACCGGAACGGTAGCTCATAGGAGAAATAAAACTTTGAATCCCAATAAATGAAGTTTATTTCTAATGAATAATTAATAAAGAGATTATCAATAAATTTCCAAGGACGAGCCTCCGTACGAACTGTCAACACGCGTCGTACTAGCAGATACCCGGCCGGGGTGTTTGTTAGTAGGCCGTCTCGGCTGAGGCAGCGAAGTGCTAATAACCTAAATAAAATAGACGTTCATATGCTGTAATAACTATAATTGTCATTTGCAGCCTACCAGTTATGTAAATAAAATCAGGTATACAATAAATATTGTGAGATAGCCCCGCCCGCCGGCGCCGGACGAGCCCCGCGCCCCCGCGCGTCGCTCATATCACAGAATGTAACCGTAAAACATTGCAACGTCTCCTCTTTAAACATTTCATAAATGTTAAATAGACATTTACATAAAATAATTGTAAGTCTGCGCTTGTAGTGACGCTCGCTCGTGTCACTCGTGTGTTATCCTATAAAATTAATCATCATTTTATCCTACGTATAAAACTACCGCCGCGGACGTGGACAACTTCCGGCCGCCGACCGTCGCTTGCGGTAGAATTTCGATTCGACCATCGGACAACACTGATTTTATTCACGATTTCTTTGTTTATTAACAGCTAACAACTAACGACTAAGGGTCTTTCTTATATACGTTACTGAAAATAAATCAATTCTTAAAATGCTCCAACGTCTCGAACAGGTCACTCTAGGCATTGATTAAATTTAACCAGCGTTTATAAGGAAGGCCGCAAGTGTGTAATATAAATAAATGTATTTAGATGCGTCCCGTAACAACTAACGAGGGTCCAAAAGGAAATATCCAAATATATTAAAACTAACCGTAACGTCTCATTAGCCTACTGAGAGAGGAACTTAAACATAATCAACCGGCACAGAGCGGCGACACTCGGAGGTTCCTCGGCTCGTGCACGCCACGCGCACACGCCGAGGCGCCAATACTTGCAAATTCCTAATATAGAGAAGTATAGTCTGTTTAGTTCCGGACACGGGCCGGTGTCCCAGCTCTCGACTTCTCCGCTGACATATTCTGAAGGAATAAAGTTCACTAGAGCTCATAAGCCGCACGGCCACTAGGGTAGGACCTCCCGGGGCGGCGTCGCGTGCGTCCGGGAGGCGGTGCGAGTAGTGGTGCGCAGTCAGTAGAGGGGTCAGTCGAGGCGCGCGCGCTTGTGCGGCGTGTCGCCCTCCCCGCACCAGTAGGCGTAGTCCGGCAGCCACTTGAGCAGCGCGCTGTCGAAGAACTCTTCCAGCCGCTTGGCGTCCTTGTAGATCTGAGAGTCCGGCTGCCGGGAGAACGAGCGATGAGACAGACGAATGGTTGGACGGTACAGTTAATGAGCACGAGCGTATGTTTGTCGTACAGCAACAATGCTCAGGGTGGAATTATGTCACAAGCTTCTAAACAGCCGAAAATAATAACGCCTGAGACAAGGCAAAAATGTAAATAGGCCTGTAATAATACTTGTACACATCCTCAGCCATAGATCGTCCACTGCTGGACATAGGCCTCCTCCTGGGGCCTTTTACCGATACTCGCCACGCTCGGCAGGCGGGTTGGCGAGCGCAGTTAGGTGTGATTGTTCAAGGAAGACGCTGCTGCCCATCTTCCGGATCCGGACATCCCTACTATACGGCATAATACTTGTTAATGGAGTTAAATACAATATTTACAACAAAAATACTCGATTTCATTCCACTAAACTCGAACATTCAGATGGCGATGAAACCGAAACAAAATATAGAGTTTGGTCGGTAGTTGTGTATGAACCATTCTAATAAAGTACATATTTTATATCAAAGATAAAAAATGTATAACGAACTTGGGTGCGGGGGTGTAACCCACACTACATGTCTGTCGATTCAACTTGCACTAGCATTGAGAACTTTGTATAACAAAGTCGGAGGCGTCGCAGCTTCGGCGCGGTCTCTTTATACGTGTGGTGGGGGGTGTTCACGGCGACAGTACCGGGTTGTAGTGGTACGCGTTCCGGAAGATGAGGCGCACGTCGGCCACGAACTGCGCGACGTGCGTGTAGCGGTGCGGCGAGCTCGGCTGCAGCTTCATGCGCACCATGTCCAGGCACATGGGTCGCGCCACCTGCGCACACAACACACCGTCACGTCACGACACGACACGACAAACTCTCCAGAAAATATTAAACTACTATATCCTATACAAAATGTTCTAAAGTTCTTCAAGAACTTTTATAACGAGAGACAGAGAACTTACTCTCAGCCCGGACATAAATCTTCCATATATGTAAACTCATACACACTAACACACGCACGGTCACCCACACACTCCCATAATCGTACGCGAGCACACGAACACACACACACTCACAACTACACACAACAGTGAACAAAAGTAAGAATATTAGTACCAGGTATTTTACAAAATAAATTAATTTTAAAAAAATTCTCTGGAACTTTGATTTCGTATATCAAATTTATATAATATCATTGGTCCAATTTAAGCGTATTTGATTATAATTATATAAGATACTATTAAACGATCCCTAAATATAATTCTGTTTCTGTCAGCACCGTAGGGGAGCACGGATTTTCGAAACACAAGCTACTCTTAGGGTACCTACGCACTGTACGGTTAGCAGGTTCCTTTTCTTTATATAACGCGAGTAAATATAATAAATAGCTGCGACTTCTTCAGACGTCCATCTTGGAAAAGAGTCGAGCAAACCGCAAACCGCGACGGTTTCTCAACCGCACGTTCCGGTTGCGGTCCGGGTGGCCGTTTAGCCGATGCGGCAAGCTTCACCGTTTGTTTCCGTATCCGCCTCCTTCAACTGTTCGCGTGGGCTCAGCTGCGTGTGCCCGGAGAACATTCTAAAATGTTTATTTCGCAATAATGAATATTACATCCGCTCATAATGAGCAGCTAGTTATTATCTTGCCCAGGCACATTCTCGGACCGGTGTGTCCCGGCCCAGGGAGCTCCTCCGAGGGACCGTCACTGTAAGAAATCCGCGATGAAAGGATAATATCAGCTCTACCGTTATTACATTACGCCGAGGTAACATTCCCCCGGGGCGGCTAATATATTGTGGCTTCAGGTAAAAGTAATTCAAGGCAGCAGTCACCTTGGCGTGGTAGTCGAGGTTGGCGGCGGGCACGGGCTCGCGGAAGGCGAGGCTGGGCTCGTACTGGCAGTACAGCTCCAGCGTGACGCGCTCCACGAGCTTCTGCGCGCGCGGCGCCAGCCCGCCGGCCGGCGGCGGCGCCTCGTCGCCCGGCCCCAGCGGCAGCTCCGCGAAGTTCACGCACAGCAGGCACTGCCACGTCTCCGTCTCGCTGCAACCGCACAACCGTCACTCGACTGCCGACCGCCGCCGGCGAAGCGAAACATCGCCACTCGGCGGTGCATACATGGCACGTCGACCACACCATCACTTAACATCAGGTAGGCTGTGGACGAACACCTGGCCTGTCAAACGTCCTTCGATCATTAAAAACCGTAGATTCCCGACAAGCGCCTCAAAAACGGCTTAGATTTTAAGTTTCACCTTAGAGCAAATATTTTTGTACGTATCGACTTTTTATATTCGAGCGACATTTAAAATGTACTGCTTACCTCTCTCCGATGACAGAAGGACTTAAATATAAATATTTTGCAATAGTAATTAAACTTTATGTTTGAGTGTTAAGATTTATAATGAACTGAAGTTGTTAATATCACTAAACTTTTTCTATATTTCGTAGTAAGAAGTATGAATGTTTAAATGTGTGCAAACGTGGCCACTGGAGCGACTTGTTTTTGTTCCTGATCGTTAACTCGTGCCGCCATGGATCGAAGTAGACGGCGCAACTCGTAATGCGTGAGTAAATTGATATTTTTGAGAGACAAATGTCGTCTGTACTGAGCTCTTTTGGTCAGTTTCAACAGTTTCAATACTCCTGGCGCCGTATAACCAACTTTTTAATAAATACACAAACTACGCAGATTGCGTAAGTATCGGGCGCGGGGCGGTGGAGCGCAGTAACGTCGGCTAAGTACTCACTCGGGCAGCTTCTCGATGGTGGGTATGTGGCAATACTGGTGGAACACCTTGGGGCACAAAAAATCACAATTTTAATTATCAAACATTACTTTCCTCTATGTTATATATTAGTCGACGAAGCAAACAGCTCGACACCACTCCAGTGAAATGGTAGTGCAGGGAGTATAGGGATGGCTACCTTGGGAACTATGTACCTACACGGCCCGCCGACCCAGAACACACCGGTCCATTACAAATTAAATTAAGAAGATTACAAATGTCAAGATTAGTGTCTCAGCAATTACGGGTGAAGACGGCGCGCGTTACAATCAAATATTAAGTGAAAAGCAATAAAAGCTGAACATTCTGTTACTACGAGTAGACAAACACGAGCTAGGCTAGGCTGGGCTGGCCGGCGAGAACATATAACAACCTTCGGGCACTTGTCGCAGCACATGAGCTCCCCGCCGTCCATGCAGACGGCGCACCAGTCCTCGTTGGGGTCGCCGGGCGCGGGCGGCGCGGGCGCCGCGCCCGGCGCCGTCGCGGCGCCCGCGTCCGTGGACGAGTGCACGGCGGCGGGCGACTCCGCCTCGGCGACCACTTGCACGCCGTTCGAGTCCAGCTTCGCGATGGTCGCCATCAGGTCCTGGACGGACTCCGCGCACACCTTGTCCAGCTCGAGGGACGCGCCGCCCTGCAACTCATGTTTTCACTGATCGCTCAATACAGTAACTCTACGACGGCTCGCAGGACACGGCGGCGACAGCCCGCGGCCCGTCCGACGCGGCAAAAATAACAGGGGGAGAAGACTACATTTATAAAAATATCAATTTTTGTATGTGTTTACGTTTTTTTTATGGTTGACAGGCAGGGTGTTCGACTACAGCACAATTATGTTAAGTGGCGGTGTGATCGAAGATGGTAAAGCACACCTAGTCTGGCATGGAACTGACTCTTAAGTGAAGCTGCCAAAACACACCGTGCTTTGATGTTTGGCGGCAGATTTTCAACTTATATAGGTGGCGGCTAGCCAGCCGAGAAGTAGGAAGTGCTCTGTCGCCGTGCTATAGTTTCCTTACAATGTTTTCCTGCACCGTGTGCGCCAGCTCCGCTCGTCGTGTGAACCGACCGCGCTAACCGGCAGCCAGCGTCGCTACAAATGTAGTGTATGTTGTTGCAAGTAGGTATGTGTCGAGAACTCACGTTGAGGCTGGGGCTGGGCGTCTTGGGGTTGGTGGAGGTGACGAGCGCGGGGCGCGCGGGCGCCGCGTGCACGCGCCCCAGCGTTATCTTGAAGTCGGCGCCGCCCGCGCCGCTCGCGCCCTCGAACCCGCCTGCGAACGACAGCACGCCGCGGGTGTTCAACGGGCCAAAATTCTACTACAGATCTACAAAAGCCTGCGTCGGACAGGCGCGGCCTGTGGGAGCAGCCGGCTACCCGCGACCCTTCTCGATCCACACACGCGGCCATCGACGGCAGCCAGCGACCTGCCCGGGCTCGGACCGAAGCCCGCCGACCAGGTGGGAAATTTGTTTTAGAGTATACCTACTGATAAATTAACTACTTTTATTGTACTATTTAGGTTCGCGTTCGACCATACTCTGCCTGATGTTAAGCAGTAGTGCGGTTTAACTAGAAGAAACTTATTTACCCTGGATTTGAAGACATCCATATTAAACCTTCAAACAACGATTTGATGACTTTTAAACGGTAAAATATCACGTCCCTCGTTGTATTATTCTGCAGAACTTGTGTTTAATATTTAAAGGTTGATGTGTGTAATTTATAAAGTGAACTACGCACGCGAGTGTGGTGAAGAGACATCGTGTAAAAAAGAAAAAAAAAAAAAGGTTAGCAAAGAATTAACGTTAAACTATTGTGAGGCTTCCTTAGTTATGTAGGTAATTTATATTCAGTTTTTTTCATTCAATATTTTCTTAAAATCTCGAATTTATTTGTATATTTGTTATTTATATACGTGTATCTCCCGTTAGCACAAAAAGTTACCACTACTTCGCCGGGGCGGGACTGCACTCGATAATGGCTTACATTGTGCGACATACGACTTATTAACTTGATTTTTCATAAAATAATTATAATTTCGAAACACTCGACACTGGCACATGCACAACGAGTGACGCCAAAAGCAAAGAAGAAGTGGATAAATGTCGATGACAGCTGACAGATGGCAACAATGCGTGAGCAGGAACTGACCGTTAGAGAGCCCGTGCTGCGGGATGTGCCACTTGGCGAGTTGCGGCTGCGGCTGCGGCTGCGGCTGCTGCAGCTGCGGGTGGTAGGAGGGCGCGGGCGCGGGGGAGGGCGTGCGCGGCCCGCCGCTGCGCCGCCCCCCCGCGCCGCCCGCATTCGCCGCGTACGCGTTCGACGCGTACTGCGACATCACTGGAACACGAGTGCACTGCTGTACTGCTGTACCTCCGCAGAACAGTGGATCGGCCGCCTCATCCGGCAATTCAGCAATTCGGCATTAGCAATGGCAAGCAAAAAATTTATCAGAAATGGTTCAGAGCCCCTGGCACCCGTAAACGGACGCTGAAACTAGTGCGGAGCGACACCCACTTTTTATAAAGTTCCCGAAGTGTATGCGTGTGTTTCATTCCCTCTATAATAATCTGACTTATAAAACAATATGTAATTAAATTTCCGAGTCACAATATCGAACTAAAAATTTAAGAAAAGTAAAAAAAAAACAAAAAGAATACTCTGTTCACCCGTTTATTTTCAACGCGGACGCACATGGACTCACCCGCCGGTATTGCGCCTCATACATCCCGCGTACCCCGAGGAGTGTCCAGCGTCAGTCGGGGCCTTTCCCGCCGTGTATACAGGGTTACTGTTAATCCTTTTAATATTCTTTTCATCGAAACAAACCACTTTTGGCCTACAACTTTTGCCAAACTCAATACAAGTTTTTTTTTTTTTTAAAGTTTTAATTGTGTTCTGTAACACTTTTTACCTCTCTATCGAGTAGACGCTTAGCGATATGTGTATGAGTGGTCGTGCGTGGTTACCGTTGGCGATGTACTGTCCCTGGTGGTACGTGTGGTAGGGCGCGTGCGCGCGGCCGCCGCGCGCGCCCGCCGCGTTCAGCAGCCCGCGCAGGTTCAGCTCGTTCATGCCTGCGAAAACAAACTATGATTAACTTTTACTATAGAAAAAGGAAGGAAAAAAATCTGCTGTTTCATAGGAAATCCATTCTGGACAAAATTTATAAAGAAAAACAATCTAAACAAACAGATGGTATCTGCATCATTTTTCAAATAATATTTTTTATGGAAAAAAGTATCGAGATGAAGGAGACGTTCTCCCGATGGTGAGAAATGGCGCCTGCCCCGACCCTCGCAGCGGAGGCCGGGTCGTCGCCGCCGTCGCAATAGTTAAAGTGAAGTGAGTCGAGCTGACCTTGTAGGTGATGCGGGTGCGTGGTGGACGTGACGTGCGCGTGGCGCAGCGGCGTGTGCGCGCGCGCGCGCATGCCGCCCCCGAGCGGCATGTAGCCGAGCGCGGGCGGCGTGCCGCCCCCGCCGCCGCCCGGCTGCAGGTACGACTGCTGACACCACACACGGATAACTTACCTTAACGCTACATTTATACTGATCCTACATCAAAACTGTTTGTTCTTACCCGTCCTATTTTTTTTTTAAATCTTTAGAAATATTCAATCGACTAGAAGTGCCTTATATTGATTCGATGCTTCACGACTGCAAAGTGAGCCACGTTTAGCCAAAATAGCGCGGAACACGCGCCGCCTGGGTCCCGGCGTGAGACTAGAAAATAGTTTAATTTAACCCGAATGCTCCTTAAAAGTAATGTTGTATCCAAGTGAATTTGTGTCGTTGGAGCGATAGGTACGCGGCCCGTTCAAATTATACATAATATAATAAATGTAATATTATGTTTAAAATTACCAAAAACAATATTCATTAATGAAGTCATAAAAAGAAAACATAATTTTAAATATTCCTGTCCAAAATGTATTTATTATTACATACATTTATTGTATAATAATTTCTCAATTTTAATTTAAGACATCGAAAGATCGGTTACGAAATAGGACGGGTAAGAAAAACTGATTTAGCCTCTGTATTCAAAATAGTTGATTGTGTTCATAATAATAATAGTACTCGCGAAAAGGCTACAGAGAAAGCAGACGCGAAGAACGCTTCCTCGGCCCGACCGGCCGGTGCTGCACACAGCAGTGTGCCGGCAGCGCCGCACAACTAGAACACGGTGCCCGAGGATGTGCTCTCGTCGAAATATATTAATGCACTTAAATCAATCTGGATAAACGGATAACAAGGGAGAAATTAAAATAACAGGCACGTATGTACAACACGCGGTGCGCTGCGCCTGCGCTGAACGTGCAAGTCATGCTCGGGTTTGCATTCCACCCCGAGTCGTTTCCTTATGGACACCGGTCCATCGGTAGCACACCGCGGCTCACAAAATAATAATAAAGTGAAAACTACGAAATAACAAATATTCATAGAGGCTACATACCAAAGCATATTAAAAAATAGTATAAAATTTATGCGTCTGCTTTCTCGTTACGCTTTTCGTAAATGTAATCAATTCCTATTCGTAATATTAAAATGACACTCGCATAAATGAAACAGAAAATTTTAAACAAAATAATGACAAATACCCGAACAAAAATGTTCGCTTTAAAGAACAGAGGTCGGTCAAGAAATAATCACATACGAACATGCAGCGGGCACACGACGAGCTAACATCGAGGCAAAACAGAAATAAGAAAAAACGTTACGGAGCATCTAGCAACAGTAACACGAATGGACACTTGGAACTGACCTGGTAGCGAGCCAACGTCTATAGACATGGAACAATGTACGCAGCGGTGCAGAGCATCAATCGAGAGCGACATTCACAAGTGGTATTCACTACATTCGGGGTTTTTCTTTTCTTTACCACAACCAATACTATATAAATAAGTTTTGGATGAAATCGTTTGGGCTATTGGGATTATAGTCGTTTGTCTAATTCGAACAGCACCGAGACCGGGACGAGACTACTATCATTATCACTACCAAACTATGAAAGGTGTACTCCGAGCGCTGCAAATAACGAGTAGCTCTTTCCTCATTTATCTCTCCATACCGTCTCATCCATCAGGGTTCGTAGCAAACATGTATATACTACGGTTACAGCTCCTGCCGTGCTGCGCGAGGTTCCAACGGTAGCTTGCGAAGGGGTATTCGGTCTCGCGTTCGCTCATTTGAACTAAGTGTTAGCTTAGAGCTCTGTGTCGTGACAACGGCTACGAGTGTTACCTGGTGCATGGCGGCCGCGTGGTGGAGCGCGACGACGGCGTTGTGCGGGGAGGCGGGGGGCGCGGGCGCGGGCGCGGGCGGGTGGTAGGGGCCCTGCGCCGCGCCCCCCGCGCCCCCGGCCCCGCCTGCGCCCCCGTCCACCTTGCCGTCCACTACGATCGCGCCGATCGATGACAACACTGTAACGGCAGATGAGACGATAAGAGCGTAGAAGAACAGGTGAACACTAGCAGGAACAGCTCGAGCGAGCACCCCGACCGGTCTGCGTCGACATTCAGTACTCACTCAGAGGCGGGCGCGCGCCGCGGGCGACCGCCTTTATGCGGAATCAAAATAAAACACGCGTAAATTATAATGATCGTGTCGAGTTCGAGTGCCGGCATTTGTTTTAGGCACGCTATTCTGTTGTTCACCTGTGCTGCCGGGGCTTAGCGTCGAATGATCCGCAAGAGAAACAGAGAAAGAGGGGAAAGTGAGATAACGTGCAAAGAAATAATGTTTGTATGTCGTTAGAACAGGGATCGGGGGGCGGGTACTGACCGCGGATGAGGTCGGGCAGCTTGTCGAGCGCGAGTGTGATGCGCACGGGGATCTCGGGGTTGGGTATGTCGGCGCGGCGCGACTTGATGCGCTGCAGGTGCTGCGTCACCTGCGGCTTGGCGTGCAGCAGCGCCGTGTCCGACCCGTGCTCCAGCGCGCCCGACACGAACTCCACGCAGTGGTCCGTGATCGCCGCCTGCGCACACACACACACACAGTCACGTTTGGTACAGATTATTGTTGCACGGGCCGATGCCGATGTATGGCGGCGGTACTCACGAGCTGCGCGAGCGCGTCCTTCTTCTCGGTGAGCGTGCGTTGCTTGGCGTCGCACACCTCGTTGAGCCGCAGCACCAGCTGCTTGCCGCGCGTGTTTATCGCGTTCGTCAACCTACGCGACACAAACACATGTGAACAGACAGACGGAGCACGTGTTTGTTTTGTTCATTGACTCCCGAGCAGCTATCTCTGTTGTTATCCGGGTATGATATAGCGTTATTGGGGTTCTCTACGTTAATGACTTCAAGGTTTTTGGTTGAATTTATCTTTGGTTATTCTGATGTTAATACACATTTTAACAACATTTTAGAGCTGTTACGTTAGTTGACACATCTAGGCAGTGGCGGGTTTACCAGCAGGCTCGAGTCTAGGGCGGCAGAACTTACTGGCGGAACAATTAGGGGATCTAATACAGTATATTCCGGAAATTTGACATGCGCTAAGATTCTTAGTTGAACATGCACTAACTTTAGGAAATATATTACAAAAGCTATTTGTTGTAGTATGTTAGCTAAATCGTTTGTTGGATTGTAAGAATAATCTAGGAACTGACAATTGACGAGAACGGCAAAAATTTAACAGCTTTACGATGGGAAATGTGTCCAATTGGATCTAGAGCATCATGCAACTGATGTAGTGTGTGTGTGTGGGGAGGGGGATGGGGCTCACTTGACGACCGTCTGCGTGATCTCGTGCACGAGCGCCTTCTTCTTGTCGGCGATGAGCTGCTGGCGGTCGCGGATCACCTTCATGGCGGAGCCGAGCAGCACGCGCTTGTACGACACCTCGTTCAGCAGCGACGTGATGCCGGCGCGCGCCTGCGCACACGGTCACGTGACTATATGTACCTACCTGACCTCATTCCACTATTAGCACTCTGTACTAACACTATGCAAACTAGCCGTGTTCGGGCTAAGCAGAATGAAGTCTATATTTGTGAGCTGGCAAAATAAACTTTCTAAACGCTAAACTTGTTTTCGGCGAGGAGTCTCATGCGAGGCATCAATCTGAAGCAGATGGCACGACAGGAGGCATAAATATTTCACATACTAACTGTATGAATTAATACTTAATAGTGTTACAACATCTCCCATCCGTGTTTTCTCATTGTTGGTTGCTTTTAGCGACAAGGCCGCCACTAGTGGCAGTAGGTCGTCGTTTTCTGTACATTGTGCACAGTAGAGAGCTTGTACCGATACTGGATGTGGGATAAAGAGTGACGACGGTACGCGGACGGAAGCAGCCCCGGGGGTACCTGCGCGGCCATCTCGGTGCTGAACTGGTACTTGTGGTCGCGGTGGTGCTGCAGCTGGCAGTCGCGGCACGTCAGCCGGTCGCACGTCTCGCAGAACAGCGTCAGCCGCTCCTGCGCACATCACACACACGTCGCGACGCACGCACGGAGGGAACGACATCGGTACGCCTTATTTATATATATATATATTGTATATACATATATATATAAATAATCTGATATTCGGGGCCCGATTTAACGTGCGTTCGTTTGCGTGGTGGTAGAGTACTTTCTAGTACTCGGCTGGCTAGCCACTACCCTCAGGTTGAAAATCTGCCGCCAAGCATCTAACGGTGTGTTCCGGCATCCTCACTTGAAAGCCAGTTCCATTCCAGGCTAGGTGTGCTTTAACATCTTTGACCACACCGTCACTTAACATAAGGTGAGTTGTGGTCAAACACCAAGCCTGTCAGCTATAAAAAAAAAACCTGCCGCACGAAGGCCTCCGACATGGCTTTAAGATTGTTGTTGTAGAAATATTAAACAAACAACTGTAACATCAAAACCGAGCAAAATTATTTGTACCAACTCATTGACACTAATAATATGACCGGTTTAATTGAATAATTTGATTAACTTATTATTATTACAGCACACTCTGTTATAGGAGGTCGTGTGTTTTACCTGAGAGCCAGTTACAAGCTGCTAGGTTTCTACACTTGGAACACACAAAATAAGTCACGGAACTGACAACTTACAATCAGATGAGCTGCGGGCGGACACAGCGTGTGAACCATTAAAGAACCCGCAGCTTCCCCTGGCCGACTGGTGGGGTGTTCATTATTATTACATGGTTTTCTACTTAATTGTTATATTTTATATTCCACTATATCACTATAGGTATTCTAAGTTGAGAGGCTAGTTCTTTCACCACAGCTCACCCGCAGGTGTTAAGTGATGGTGAGGTTGGAGATTAAAATAAAATGAATTTGTCGAAGATGGTGATAGAAATTGCTCTTGAGTACTAGAAAATATCCCACCGCAGTGCTATGGCTTCCTTATGATGTTTTCCTTCACCGGCAGCTCATTGTTAGTGTTTAAGCCCACGTAGTTCGACGTGCGTTCCGACCGCGCTAACCACTGAGCTATCATCGCTACCTAACTAAAATCAAATTTAATATGAGTAGTGTCGTCACCTGTACGTGTTCCCGGCAGTACATGTCCTGCGCGGAGGTGGCGGAGCCCTGCGCCGCCTGGAGCTCCGCCAGCGCCTCCTCGCGGGTCTTGATTGTGTGATCCTTCGTTATCTTTAGCCTGCAACGCACATCCCAACGCATCACTCGAACACAACGTCGGCCAAAATTAAATTATTCTTACAGTTAAATAACAACAGTAAATTATATTAAATAGTAATTAATCAATCTTCTACAATTAACAACTTATTAAAGGCGAAGTAATCGTGTTGAGTTGAAAATTATCATGTTTTTCATTGTGTTCATGTTGAATGAATGAAATGTCTGATTAGATTCAGAAATTAGGGGCTGATAGCGGATTTCCAATATTCTGAATGGCACTGCACCGTCACGGCCGTGTCGTATGCCACCAGCGAAGCGTTCACTCGAATGAGTCGGGTCGATTGCGATGCAAGAGTGCGTGTAAGGGAGTGTCGAGAGTATGCGGGCAGGTATGGATATAGTTTTTAATTTTAATTCTAAATAAGTTCGCGTTTGACCACACCCTGCCTACAGGTAACGCAGTCTCCGGCAGAGTTCCACAACCTCTCTGTGCGCACGGGGTACACCCGCCACGCGCGGTCGGTAGCGCGTGAGTACCTCTGGTGCGCGTGCACGCAGTTGTCGCAGATGAACTCGGCGCAGTCGACGCAGTAGGACGTGGCGGGCTCCGTGTCCTCGCAGCTGTTGCACTGCTGCTCGCCGCTCGAGTTCCCTGCGCACACTTCTAACGTATAGATACTAATTATGTTTCATATAATAATGATAAACATGATACGTGTCAGATGGCAGATCTCTTGAGCAGGAATCGTCTAGGTAGGTCCCACCGCAGTACCAGATGTTCTGCCGCCAAGCTGTTATAGAGTTTAAATATTACTAGTAGCAGTAGCTACTGCAGTTAACGAAATTAAAGACCTACTGAGACTAACCACCGCAAGTCTCAAAGTAACGAGCGCCAAACCGGCGATGCCTTGGCTTTCGTTTTACTACTTTAAAGTTCTGTGTATCGCTGAATTGTCATAACAATCGGACCTAACCACCTCACCATCAGGAGAGCGATTCAAACGGCTCATTACTATTACATAAAAAAAAATTTCATCATCTCAGCCATAGGACGTCTACTGCTGGACATAGGCCTCCTGCCAATTTTTTTTTTATCAGTTACAAAATATTATAAATTGGTTAACACTACACATACATATGTACATATGTATGTTAGTAATTGGTTTGGTTATCGAATAAGGAAAATTCAAAGGTTAATTCAATCTCAGAAACAAGAAACCGCAAGAATATCTATACATAAAATTCACAGCACAAGGCAAACTATACACTCATTTATAAATTTCATTTACTCTAATGAAATTACTATCTTAACTAACTCGTTCGCAAAAATCAGGTAAGTAGTAGGACTCGAGATATAACATGTATCGATGCTATTTTGTATAAATAAAACTTTTATTAACCAGGTAGATGTTGTTTGTTTGTTATCGATGAGTCAGTGAAGAATTATAGAATGTTAATGGGTTTTTGATGGGGGGGTATTATGAAAGTTGGACTGGCGACGTGATGCGAGAGCGATAAGGCTCATTAAAAATCGGTTTTTAATGAGAGGTATTGGAGGTCTGAAAACTGTAAACCTATCTCTGGAACGGAAAGAGATAGCGCAAAACGGACCAGCGCAATAGATCGGGTGTACCGCAAAACTTTTTTACGTTATCCGCCTGAACCAGAGAGTTTTTGCCTTGAGCTAGAACTCTCGAGTCCCTACTAAACAGGTATCAAAGCAATGCAGCCCTCCTCATGACAAACAATAGTTGGTAGGCCCAGAGGGTTCCAAGCGAAAAACGAAATATCCGAATAAAAATAAAAGATAGATAAAATGCTTCATCATCAAATTCCGCGCATCGTCTACTGCGGCGCCCAGGCCTCCTCCAAGCTGCGCCACGTTTTAACACAAAAACTCTTTTCTTAGTGTCTTCATTCTAAAATGGTCGGCTTATTACACCAACAGCAGCAATCGGCCATTGTTCTCAAATCAAAACATGGAAAAAGTGGTGAATATGTCCTGCCTATTACTTACGGTACCTACTATGTGTACCAGTAATAGGTATAGTGCCTTTTGTGGGGGCGGGTACCACAAAACAGTAAACAATAATTATGAACAACAGCCTGCAGGCTGTATGCATGCACTGGGGTTAGCTATTCTGAGCGCCCAGAGCGACAATATCATGATAGCAATGCCAGAGATATCACACAGATAGACAGGAATCAGGAATATCAACAGATAAGATATAAAAGAAAAGTATTAAGATACAGATAAGATAGTACTAGCAATGAACAGATGTTCGTTGGTTTCCTGTACATTTACTTAGTGAAATTTAGCTTTTCGAAATTGTAAAGTACATTCTGATTAATTAATAGCTTAATGCCCAGTATTGTATTAAGTATTATATTGTAGATGCTGAACTAGTTGGTCGTTTTCGTTGGAGACACAGTCTCATCACGAAAAAACGAAAATGAACACAAGTGAAAGAAGCAACATCTGTTAATTTGATGCCTGAACGGCTCGGACGTATGGGGTAGCGTTAGAATCGTAACATCATCCCGAGAGACTGAGGCTATAATTTTACTAGTGAGCATTCGTGTTTTTATTACTTTTCTTAACTCTAAGCTTGTCAATGTATCTGTATTATGTACTAGTAGGTCTTGTCCTAGCCGAGGTCTGCGTGGCATGACGGACTGTGTGATGCTGTCGGGCCAGTGTAAGCGAGTGTAGGTACCGTTGGTGCCGGCCTGGTCCAGCGCCACTTTCTCGAGCACGAACCGCTGGTCGATCATGTTGGCGGGCTGGCACTGCAGCCGGCACACCGGACACATGATTGTGATGCGCTCTGCCCCTGTACATATGACATTTTATTGAAGGTGTCTGCGTTAATTCATAATAATAATAATATAACTCTTTATTGTTCACACCAATTATTACTAAAAACAATTTTAAAGTAAAAACTTAATACTAGTTGAACAATTGGCGGCCTTATCGCTTAGAGCGATCTCTTCCAGGCAACCTAAATCATCATCATAAGCCCTTAATCGCCCATTGCTAAGCATAGGGCTCTTTTCTTGTACGTCACTCATCCCGGTCATGTGCTACCCTGCTATCCAGGTTTGCCCTGCGATCTGTACTAATTTTATTAATAGCGATTTTTTTATTTTTTTTTGCACACAGCGCCATCTGACCCCAAACTAAGCAGAGCTTGTGTGATGGAAGTCAGATAACTGATAGAATACATAAATACTTTTTTTTTTGTTGTAAATACATACTTATAATACATACAGAACATCCAGACACAGAACAAACATTTGTTTATACCAAACAAACATTTGTCCGTGGCGGGAATTGAACCCACGCCCTACAGCTCAGGCAGACATACTCCCAATGAGCCAACAGGGCTGTCATTAAACGCCGTGTCTGAGTAGGTACCTAAGAAGTCCCGGCTGTTGGCCTGCTTCTCCTCCACTTTGGTCTTGAGGCAGGGCTCGCAGATGGAGTGGAGGCACTCCATGAGTTTGGGCGTGCCGTCGGCCAGCGCGAGCGGCGCGGCGCACACGACGCAGCGCGCAGCCGAGGGCGGCGCGCGCGGCGACGGCGGCGCGCGGGAGTCTGCCGGCTCCTTGTCGCCTTCCGACGCGACGCCGGACGCCGAGCCGCTGCCGCCGGCGCCCGCTGCTCCGGACCCCGCCTGCGTATACCACCACCACTATACGTCAGACCTTCTTTCCCTTTGAACATGTTTACTATAACTTATAGAGTCCTCCCTGTGTACGCTTTTTTATACTTAGAAGTAATGAGAAAAATGAAATGCTCTCCTGATAGTAACAGGAAACCATCACCCAGACTATTGTAATGATAAACAGAAATTTGGGGGAAAAAAAAAACAAACGAAATAAATAAATCCAGATTGCATTCAAGCAGACACCACGGTCCACACAAATATGCTAATAGAGTGTGGAATATGTGTTCTACATACATCTGTCAATATAAAAATATGTCAGTATAATCGTGCTGACAGTCAATTGTGCAATTGGCAAGCGAGACAGCCCTATGTAGTCAACATCATGGGGCAATGTGGGTGAGGAAAAGTGCTTTGATTCCTCACTTTTTATTTTAAACATCAGGATATGGATCTGTTAGGAGTCTGTTTCCCAAAAAGCACAATATGGGTGTTTTTAAAGCTCTATCTCTATTGCTTCACTCTAGATAAGCATGATCTATCTTTGTACAGCAATATGCATACAGTGATTGAAAATGAAAATTAATTTGTGAAAACTGTCAAAGATGTATATATTGAAAAGCTTCTATATTCTGAAATATTAATTTAATCACAAATAATGACTTATGGAATAAATCATGCAGCTCCAACTATTGCCATACCGTCACAGGGTTATTATATACAACCTACAACAAAGTATTAAGTAGTACAAATCTGAAAGGTTGTCTGTATGTTTGCTTTGTAATGACGTAGTAGTGTCAATGAAATTTGGAAAACAGCAGCTTAAAGCTTCAATTAACACATAGGCTACTTTTTATTCAGGAAAAGGCTAGTGAGATAGTAGATAATATGTTACCCGTAGGCCTGAATGTATGCTACTTTATATTAATAATATAAAATTAAAATTATGTTGCAATAGAATATTAAGTACTAAGAATAACCTAAGTGATGCATGCAATGTCTTATTTTATAAGGGGGCTTTTACTTTCTATTTCCCAATTAGAGGTCATAAAATCTAGCCCATTAGAATAATGTAACTTTGCAGAAATTACATGATTTCTTTGTGACGAACAAAAAAAAAATGATTTCACGGTACCTACAACAATTTGGTGTATTAGTAACTCTAAAAATATGTTAATATATTACGTAAAAAAACCAAAAAACAGGGTAATTTGTGTGGACTACAATAGATGATGATGATAAAAATTCATCCAAATCCATTCAGCCTTTACAAGGTTAACAGACAACAGCCACAACAATCCTCACTAATCATATTAGTGTGACTGATGGGAAACAAGACGATAAACCAAAACAGTGCTTAGTGACTTGTAACATTGGTGTTATCAATAAAATATTTGTATTTGTAATTTGTATTAGTGAAACATACAGGATGTGTTTTGCAGGCTCCTTATATCACCTTGATTTACTCATACTTAATGTTTCCTTTGTCTGTAACTTAATCTTCATTGAAGTGCAATAGGTTAAGGCTAACTACCGGCACTCTCTTGACCTACTTTGTTTCACCTTGAGAATTGCTGTCGTTTTTATACTGTTGTAGAAGAGTAGCATAATATTATGCATCAAGTTATTTAATATTTGAGGTGTGATATACATAGTAAAGTACTGTAGGAGGCAAGGCACTTTTTATAGATATACCTTTTAAGTTTTCTAGTATAGTATCACAGACTGTACAATGTACAGTATGAATTTTTATATGAAACTAAAGGGCTGAGCTGCAAGCTGCATTGATTTGCCAAAACTGCAAAACATGTATTGTTATTAAATTGGAACAAAGTAAATCATTACTTGAGCCCAAAAGCTTTTTTTTTTTTTGTTACAGCATTGTAGTAGTTTTAGAAGCGTTTCAAGTTCACAGTTTCAGTCCAACCTATATGTTATCTTTGGCTATTACTCGTCCACACACCGAGTGCTGGTTACAAGTCTTCAAAACCAACAAACATAATTTCCAAATACACCTGCATCTGTTGCTTTCTTAAGTATCACTCCCGACAAAATATCAAACATATACAAGGTTACTCAAAGTTTGTAGCTTAAATCAAATATGTAATAATATTATGGGGCATGGCAACTTGCTTCATGGGAAAGTATTCTAATATACATACTTGTATTAAAATTAAAATATTTTACTAGGATTCATTTCAAAACTTGCCAAATGAGTAGTTAGACAAATTATGGATTCCAATTTAACTTCAGCGATACATTAAACACAGCTTTCATTTTAAAACTATGAGGACATAGTCTACATAATCAATTGAATAACCTTCTACAGTTGGGTAATTTTGTAGGTTACTCAAATCTTCAGTGAAGCACTTCAAAACTAAAATACAAGGTAAAAGGTTTGTAAACATTCTCTATTCTGATTGGGACATTAATGTTCCCGGTAACTCACATTATTGTTTGGTGTAGGAAGCGCGGCCGCGTCAGGAGCCTCATCAGGCGTCTCTTCCTTGATGGAGACGCCGAGCAGCGGTCCCAGGTCCATGAGCGCGCGCTCAATCTCCTCGCCGCTCGGCTGGAAGTTTACGTTCTCCATCCTTCAAGACGCGCTTTCTCCAGCACTAACACCGCTTTCTCACTCCTTCCCGGTACATTTTCATTCCTCGGAAACTTTCACTCGCCAGCGCTAATATTGCACGTCGACATTACAAATTGCTGCTATTGCGAGATCCACTTGAAAGCGTCCCTCGAAGGACGCACTGATCTACGTGTTTATTTCACTTAAAACTTTTTTCAACAAACTTGGTCTACATGTGTACAATTTCTTCAGTTTATAAAACAACGCAAAAACTTATTTATCAACATAATTTCTAAAAAATTTCATGCATTCGCTACAGCTACCATCAAAGCGCCATAGACAAGACATTTTTTTTTATGAAATATAGATTTACCATTAAACTCTATTGTCTATGTTCATGTACTTTACTCGATTTTAACTTTTAACATCGGCATTCATTTGGTTATTTTGGGTCATTTCTAAAGTCATGGACAACATTTTAACTTTTTTAAAATATTGTTGACATTTCATTGGCATTTGAGTGACAACTTGACAAATCGTGACAACACGTCGAAAGTGGAAAATGGCTGACTCTGGTCCTAGTAAAAGCGATATTGAAGCGGTTTTTCAACGATTACGAAGCATACCAGCTAACAAAGTGCGTATTCTTAAATAGCCCGGATACAGAGATGTGTGTTTTGAGTGATCGTTGACGTTTTTCGTGTGTCGCAGGTATGTTTCGATTGCAGCGCGAAGAACCCTACGTGGTCGTCTGTGACGTACGGGGTCTTCATCTGCCTGGACTGCTCGGCTGTACACCGCAGCCTCGGCGTGCACCTCACGTTTGTGCGCTCCACACAGCTCGACACCAACTGGACCTGGAAGCAGCTTAGGAACATGCAGCTCGGAGGGAATGTAAATGCTGTCAGTATACAGTCTTCAACTTACCTTTACATTACTATAGTTGTTTACAATAAATATCTTAAACCGCTTTGCAGTCCTGACTCAGAAACTTCTTTCATCATATCTTTGAAACACAAAACATGTCGTCGTCGAGTTTAATTTTCAATAGATTCCAAGCTATAATTTAAACATACTGATAGTGTTTTATTTTAAAATTAACAGTAAGTTATTTGTTGCCAGACACAATTCTTCCGCACACATGGTTTATCAACAGAGGATGCAAGGCAGAAGTACAGCTCACGCGTGGCACAGCTGTATCGTGACAAGCTAGCTGCCTTGTCGGACCAGGCGATGAAGACATATGGGACTAAGGTACTCTATACCTCCAATATATAATTTCTAAATCAACATGACACTGAGTTCAACATCCTTGCTATGTGAACAGTTGACCTTATGTCAATGCTGAACGCTTTGCAAACAAGACATGCCCAAAGTGTCACTGCTTGTCGGCCTCTTATTTCTTATTATGTTAATGGTGATCTTATGGTTTAGGCATTCTTTAGGATCAAATCACTTTAGTTTCAATTCAAATTGAAACTAAATTGGTTTAATTAAATACTGTTACTGACAATGCTGTTTATCTTGCAATTTCCAACGCTGCATGAGTAGTGCATGTTTAATAAGTTGCATTTCTGAAGTATTGAGTTGGTCATATTTGTGGTTACAAAACAACTACCTACCACACACACATACATAATATGTATGCAGAAACAAAACAAAACAAATTTACACTAACTTTTACCCAATTAACTCCTGAATTACAATCCTGTATAATAGTTACTTGGCAGCCCTGTTGGCTCATTGGTAGTATGTTTACCTGGGTTGTAGGGCGTGGGTTCGATTCCCGCCAAGGGCAAACATTTCATGTTATAAACAAAATGTTTGTTCTGTGTCTGGGTGTTCTGTATGTATTATAAATATTTATTTACAAAAAAAAATGTCCAATGATATGATACTGTTTAAGTATGGTTGTTTAACAAGTTGAAAATAATTTTATAAAAAATATGTGAGTATGCAATAGTACAGTGCATTGTGTATATTGCAGCTGCACCTGGAGCCGGCACCGGTGGAGCCAAAGGAGCCCAAGGAGCGTGAGGTAGACTGGTTTGCCGAGCACACCGACACCACTAACAGTAGCGAGCTTGCATCCACCCCACAGGTAACACTTCTCGCACGCTGACCGTCGCTCTCATACCAACCTTGACCGGACTGGGACTGGACTGGACAAACGCAACATGTTTATCTCAAAATTCAATATTTTTTATTTATATATTATTTATCCATAGACACAGGGGTCCATGACCATTGTCAACTTTGAATTTCAATAAAAAAAATTACAACACAGGGGCGTTCAAGTATTACGTAAGCACCAAAGGGGGGTGGGGGGGTCTTTACTTTGGTTATTTTTGACAACATTGGAGATGAAGCAATCTAAATGGTGATAATGTCAGCAAAGTCATATAAATTATGCTATTTGTTTGTTTTCTTTGGCATGGGCACACCTCGTTTTAGCGACATGGCTGCTAATTAAACCAATATTTAGTTAAGCATAGAAGAGGGAAGTAAGAGCTTTGTTTACTTTTGCTGACAAGAGGGAGGGAGGAGTTATTAATTACTAAAATACTGCTTACGTAATACTTGAATGGTCCCACAGGGAGAGGCAATTTAGTTAAATTAACCTTAGATTTAAAGTACTAGTTTGTATGTATACTGCGAGCAGACTAGTGACTTGCATATATTTTATTATACATAGCCACTTTAAGTTCTTTATTATGTACAATACAAATGTTGGAAATGGTTTAACATGACTTCCTTTGATCCTTGAACGAGCTAAGTTTGATCAATAGTAAAACCTTGTTTTTTTATTTATGATTTGCTGCAATACATTCCAACATTTTTTATAAATAATTGCTTTGGAATTTGAAATATGATTTACATGTTGGGTTGGATTCTAGTTTAATGGTTATATTGTAAATGTGACACCACATTTCAGGTACTTTACAATTAACATAAAATTAAATACTTATACATAAAAATAATATTAAAAGAATGCTTCGTGCTCGCCACTGCATTGTCGCTGTAGTTTTATCATCACATAATCTAAACCAGATGTTTCATTTTATTTGTTCATGTACCCTGTTTTTGGTTGAAGTTTGATTTTTTAATAGCTTATTCATACCTTCCATGAATTTTATTATCATCTGTCTGTCCATTACTATTTCTTATTACATTGCACAAATGTTATAAATGCAAAAGTGAATTTTGGCTCATTAGGGGCACTACTGTATAATTTTATTTAATTATACAGGGCTACTCACACATAATTGCGCCAATTACTTTAGGAGCCTTTTATCATGGAACAAGCACGGCGCGCACGAGGCCTCGTCTTGTTCCATATTCGAACTAGAGTGTTAAATTCTCACATAGAAATCTGTACTTTATGTAGAGATTGTGTTAAAGCTTTTTATATAAAAGTAATGAGGCGAAGGAGATGCTCTCCTGATGGTAATAGATAACGTATGGCCATAACCATTACAGCGATACACAGAACTTTGAGTAGCTAAAGTCCAGGACATCACTGCTTCGGTGCTCATTACTTTGAGTTTTTCGATGGTTAGTCTCCACAGCCATGTAAGTTAGTTAGCTGCATTACCCTTCCAACCGGTACACAGTAATGATTACACACTACTGTGTGGCGGCAGAGTATGTGGTACTGGTGAAGCTATGATGTCATTAATTAACCATCAAAGAAAATACAAAGAGCATTTTTTCAATACAGAAAATGTGCTAAAAGCATGAAGCTATGTCCCTTAACATTATACTGTAACGGGATGGAGTGCCGCGTGGTTTATCAGTAACAATGGTGTTCTACTTTTGTGGTTTATCTCACATCATGTGCTCGTACACTGATAATACTCAGTTTAGTTTTTCTTGCTCTAGTAATATGAAAAAATAAATAACCAAGATAGATACGGCGCTCGCCGGAAGGACTGCTCCTGATGCAGTCCCGTTTACGATTTTGAATAATATTACGGTGAAATGGGACTTCGCTGCTGAGATATTTGCTGTCACGTCATATAGCCCGACTCCCGTATTGTCGAGCCGCGTCAATATACACTTAAAATTACAATCGTCTGTGTTGCGTAGTCGGGTAAAAGTAAGCCCGACGGTGCACCGATACTTGCTACTTCGGTACGTCGCGGCAAACAAACTTGTACAAAATCTTTGGTTAATTGCCATGTATTAATTAATTAATACAAGGCAATAACACATTAATGTAATTTTTTTATATTTACTGATTTCTGCGTCATGGCAATCTGTTCCAGGAACAATAAGGCACTTCCTTGTCCGATAAATATCTGTCAGTTAAAATCTACAAGAGCCATAAGTTGTTGAAAGATTTCTTTCCAGCAAACTCTCCTTCTGTCTTATTGTAGAAATCTTTTGGTGAAATTTGAGATGTCATGTCTCTTTAGTGGGTATGTTGGAGCCCACCTTTTTCTCTTAGTCTATGCAACTTGATTTAAATATAAATTTGTTGCTAATACACTGGGTGATAACGAATATCGTCCTCAGTGATTTGCTCTGGAATCTTTCTGAAATCTTTCACAGCTGTATGCCGTAGGTGTGTGTTCATGGGTTTAGTATTGATATATTTATTATCATTTTACTGTTGTTATTTATTTGCGAGTGGCGTCCAACTAGCCATTTGAGTTTATGAAGTTAGTTCCTTTCTTGTGGTCCAGATATGCGTTTGTCGTGTCATTCTTATGTCGAAGTGGACATTAATAATAGTATACAAAATGTATAATATACATTTACAGCAAATAGGGTTATTGTAATACGGCTGAAACGTCCATGTAAAAAAAATATTAATTAATTTATAGTATTCGACTGAGTACCAGTGACAAATAATTATGTTTATTAGCATGTTATCGCATTGTGCCAGGTGAATGTGGCCGAGACGCTGAGTTCGGAGGCGCGTCTGTGGGGCTCAGCAGCGGGCGGGGACTCCCCGCGCCTCGCCGCCCCGCTCTCCGGTAGGAAACCCATAGGCAAGCGGACCGGGGTAAGTACATGCTACTAAGCGTCTATGTTCGTCACATAAATGTTTGTCCTGATTGGGAGTCGAACCCACGTCCTACAACTACTACCAGATGAGCTAACAGGGCAGCCATTTGTAAAATTATTATGATTTGAACCAAGCCACACTCGCCCACTGCGAGCAAGGGGCTTTAGAGTATTATGATCAGTAAGATGTCTGGTTAACGTTGCAGCTGGGAGCCCGGAAAGGCGGTCTCGGCGCCACCAAGGTCGCAGCCAACTTCGACGACATCGAGCGGGAAGCCATCATGGCGGAGAAACTCAAAATGGAGGTGCGTGGCACAAAACTGCTATTCAATTTTGGCTAATCAGGCTACAGTATACTTATACTACCAAGTTAGGAGGCCTAGACAAAGTAACAGTCGATATTCGATAACGCTAATAGAAAATTAAAAAAAAAATGAATGCTCCTAGTTATACGTATACACCGTGAAAGTTTGAACATCAGCAATATTGATATAGGGGTTCAGTACTCGATTATCGGTCCAAATAATTAAAAAATAAGTGGTTAATATTTGACCTAATTATCCTGAGCAAACACAAAAATATGGACACTCAAATCACGCGCATCGTAAATGACACGGCAGTCGCGCGCGGTCCCAGATTAGATAACAGTTACAGCGCAGTCTACGTATGGGAGTTATGTCTCGCGCTAGCTCGGCGCGTAAGGCTGCGCGCTGTCCCTACATTCTAGAGTCTTGGGATAAACTTTAACCAAGATTTTCTTAGTGTTATATTTGTTTCGATTTTATTTCTTTATACGTTTCATATGACCAGTAACTAATGTGTCTTTGAATATTGCTAATGTTCAAACTGTATGGATACTAACTGATAGTTGATAATAATCGACTGATTCAGGCGTTACTTTGCGGAAGTTCATTTTGAGTTTATTTTGTATACTAGTCGATGTACACGCGAGGTTGCTTAAACCGGAAGTACAGAAATGAGCACATCGTAATCCTCATTATAGTAAAACAATACGAAACAGCTGATTTGTTTTATCGAAATGTCACATTTGTTCTGTCCCATAGTAAATTTGTTCATAAAAGTTAGTACAATGAGCTCCTTTCGGCCCAGTATTATTGTTCCGCTTATCCCTGTACGTGTGTGTCGTCCAGGCGAAGGCCACGGAGAGCGCGGCGACGATAGAGAGCGTGGAGCAAGAGGTGGCGTCGCTGCGGCTGGCGTATCGCGAGCCCGACCGCCGGCCGCAGGCCGACCGTCTCGGGATCGCGGCCGGCAGTACCGTCAAGTCGTGAGTACCGCACGCGTTACCGTATAATATGACTGTAGCATCGGCTCCAGCGCGGAGCCTTGTGTAACACCCGCCGGAAATGAAGGTTTCCTTAGTTCGACGCGTAGAAATTACTATCAGTTGTTCGCTTCAAACTCTATATATCGTTGGCTGATTTTGCTTCTTTCGTATTACAAAAGGAAGCATTGTAATCCCTCGTGTTTACTATTTGTTCCACATTACTTCGCGAACACAACACATAACACTTATTATTTTTAAAACGCTTTTATTAGTTTCTCCTGCTTGTATGTATGTAACGGAATCTTTCTACCCAATTTTCAACAAGTTGTATAGGTACCTACTTACAATTCATTTAAAAATTTGCATTTTTTTGGGAAATTGAATCGTTGACAACGCAATCATTTAATAACTCCGTTCTGATGCCGTGGCCAGGAGCATCAGGATAAAAATAAAATAACTGGCTTGCAGGCCATGCGTGTGCCGGCCGCACGGGGACGGTGACACGTTATTAATAAGTTTCTACTTTTTAGTTCCGTTTCAGCGTGGTTTTTTAAGTTTTTCAATTTAAATTAGGTTGTTTTTATAAATTTGTAAATAGTGTAAGAGGTATTTTTTAAAAATATTTTTGAAGTTATCTATAATATGAGTATTATATTTTAGTTATTTTTTTTATATGTATTAGAGTTTTTTTTTATGTCACAGTAATGATACGAACGAGACGCTCTCCTGGTGTTAAGAGATAAGATAATTTTATTAATAAGTAGATTTACACTCATCCTATGATATATAATAAGAGTTGCGCATCATACATATTTCGTCAAAAAAATAAAAAATATAACGCCTGTCCATGACCATTACAGCGATACACAGAACTTTGAGTAGCAAAACAAAGTCCAGGGCATCGCTGCCTTGGCGCTCATTACTTTGGGACTAGATGGTTAGTCTCAATAGCCCTGTAATTTCGCTAGCTGCAGTACCCTTCAACCGGAACACAGTAATGTTTACACACTAATGCTTGGCGGCAGAATATCTGATACTGCGGTGGTACCTACCTAGACGACCTCCTGCTAAGGAGATCTACCACCAAGTGAAAATATAGATTATGAGTATGATAGCTATATATAGAGCAGCGCACTCGGTAGCGCGGCTGCGGTAGCGTGTGTGAGATGTGTGTGGAGGGAGGCAGGCAGTGTAACCGCGCGTGCTTGCAGCGGCGTGTCGCACTCCGCCACGAGCGACATGACGGCCATAGAGCAGGAGGGCGCGGCGCCGGCGCGCGCGCACCTCGACGACATCGACGACTTCACCTCCACATTCACCATGATCAGGTAATTATATTATTTTCCATTTATTTTCGGCATTGTAATTTGTGCATACTGCCAATGTCAATTAAACCACATTTTCAAGTATCTCATGATAAAATATGTCTTAGTCGTAGCCAAAGTAGCACAAAGTGAGTGACTGTTTAAGTCCAGACTATGAGCTTTTACTGAGTTTTACAAAAAATCTTCTTCTAGTACGTAGTCACCATCACTCGACTAGGACATTCTACTTGTTTTTGAATACGTATATTCAATAGTGGGAGGCGAACAAAATCAGGAGGGGATACAGTTTATTGTTGCAGCTATGTGTCTATCATCTACTTCCGTAATGTAATTATACGGTAGCTGGAGGAGCAAAGAGTTCGTTACGTCGAGTGAGGACTTGAAGCACGGGAATCCGCAGGGCTTCTTAGTGTTCCAAAATATACACATGGGCACATCCACGACACAAGACACCGCAACTCTAAACTCTGAATAAGCGCGCGGGAAAGTTCGGCTAAGTTTGACCAAGATTTTCTTACTTTATTTTTTCATGAGACATTTGGAAATATGGAATACTTATAGTCCAGTCAGTGAGGATTTTTACCATAGAAAAGGTGGTGTAGTAAAACTTTGTAATATATCTCTTAGGTATGTATTCTGAAAACCAAGTTTGTGACTTCGAGGAGACGTCTTCGACGTCGCCAACACGCTGAGTGAAAGAAGCCTTCGCTTCTAAATTCTAGCAGGGCTTCGGACCGCAATCGATGGAGGCAGATTGTCCGTCTGTTTAAGAGGCTCCAGTGACCACGATCCTCAGAAATGCGGAACCGATTGAAGAAGAATATAACAGTGCATTGTGTTTCCAGGAACGAGCCGTACACGTCGCGATCGCTGGACAAGCTGCTGGAGCTGGAGCGGCAGGGCTCCGACAGCGTGTCCGTGGAGCCCGAGCCCGCGCGCCCCGTGCACTCCATGTTCTCCTCCCGGCCAGGTAGGCTCGCTGCGCGTGTCGGGCGCTGCGGACGCACGCTGTTGCGGCTGAATCGTGCTTTACGCGTATGTTTTTCGCTCGCCAGCCGAGAAGCCCCAGGCGTCCCCTGCGCCGGTGGCGGCGAAGGCCCGCGGCCGCAAGCCGGCGCCCGCGGAGGACGACGACTCCGCCGTCAAGAAGTTCGGCTCCGCCAAGGCCATCAGCTCCGCGCAGTTCTTCGGAGAGCAGGTAACGGCCGGGAGACGGTGGGCTCTATACTCGTATCGTACGTAGCGAGGGTGAACAATTATTAAACGTATAGAGACCCTGCCGACGCCCGCGGTTCGTTTACTTCTATCAAAAGGTCAGCTAGGTGTACCTACCGACGCTAGGAGTCTGGAAACATTACAAATTGAACAAAAAAGCACAGAATAGGTGTTCGGTATAATATTATTCTACGGCATATTATATGTACTGGCAACGTTTCCAACCGCCCGCTGTCCTACGCAACGTAGCTGGCGACGTGTGTTTAGGTCACTTGTGCGCATGTGTGTGGCAACCGGTGAGACGTGGGCGTGCTTGTCGCAGGAGAACCAGTGGGAGCGCGACTCCAACCTGTCGCGGTTCCAGGGCAGCAGCAGCATCAGCTCGGCGGAGTACTTCGGCACGCCGCCGCCGCGCGCGCACGCCGGCTTCACCGTCAACGCGCCCGACCTCGACGACGTGAGTTTACAATGCAGCGGTGACGCGGACGGCTCGCCTGCTGGTCCGACATAACGCTATACGACATAGTCTACTAATATCGCACGGGAGTTTCAATAGCCTTGCAACGCCGACGCCTAATACTACTTTAGGTACACGCGGCGCGGCGGGCCAGTCGTGTGCCGTGCGGGGTGTAGATGGCGCCACTCCCCGGGTGTGTCGAGATACTTGGCTTTACGTTGGCGACTCCGTAGCAGTGAAGCGTCAAATCAATTAACGGTGCTTTTATTTTGAGCGAATGTTCGTTTCTCCTCGCTTTACACTTTACTCGTTTCTGCAAAATAATTAATATATAATTATATAAGCTAAGCCAATCCTATCTGGATTATATAAGTTTTAGTATTTTGTTTTGTAAATGCATACTTATGAGACTGAACACAGAACAAACATAGTCACATGTTTGTCCTGGTGGTAATCGAACCCACGCCCTACAACTCTTGAAGCAGATATTCTACCATACGAGCTAACAGGGCAGTCGAAAAATGATTGGTTGAAAGTATTTCCCTCTTCACTATGAATATACACCGGCGTCACTCGTACATCTGTAAGTAAAATGTTAGAGGGTCGCATTGATCTGAATGGAATGTTTGCACCGTGTTATCCTCCGCAGGTGCGCGAGTCGGTCCGCGCGGGCGTGACGCGCGTGGCGGGCCGCCTGTCCTCGCTCGCCAACGGCATGGTCTCCTCCATCCAGGAGAAGTACGGCTACTGATGCGCGACCGCCTCCACACACTTATATTTATAGGAACGTACGTTTGGCCGCCGACGCGCGGGATGGAAGCGCAGGCGCGGCCCCCGGTGGAACAATCTAGAAGGAAATTTATTCACTCTAGCCTTAAACATGCGTAGATTTTAGTTCTCAGGAAACTAGGCGCTCCGCTGATCGAGGAGGCGTACCGGCGCCCGGACGCCGCGCCCGGTTGCTCCAGCTCGTATCGTGAACAGCAGACGCACGTTTAGTCAATTTAGCTACTAGCGCATAAGGTGTTACTTGTTATGTTCTGTTTAATTTCTAATGCACACAATAGTTTCTATCTACACAAAGATTTAAGTTATATAATACTAACATATTACATGTAATAATTTTTAGCTATGTATATGGAACATGATGTACTATTTTTTTTTCTTTCCTCTTCAATCAAAGAAGCAAATTTCGTGCCCTCCGCAAGCCAGGGTGCTGCGTGACACTGTCAAAACGCGCCCTTATCTTCTATAAACACGTGACGAGTAACGCGGCCTGATTCGGGTCAAATTCGAGTGGAGTGGTATACTCTATGCCAATGTCAAATTGTAACGTGTCATGTGCTCGCGTTGAGCTGTCAAAGTAAACTTTGACAGCTCGAGTGTCATGCGAGTCAGTGCGAGTGAGAGAATCAGGGCCCTGCAGTTTGCTTTCATTCGCCACCGCGCCACCTCGATCAGTCTGCCTAGAATTTTTTGTTAAGTTTACCAGAGTACATGACATGAAATCCTTCATTTAGGTAATTTTTTTCGAAAGAATTTGAATCATTAAATAATTCAAGAGATGCCGGCGACGCCACCCGAGCAGTTATGACCAGAATGGACGCCTCGTGTCGTACGTATATACACGCGTGTACTCGCGTTTTTCTTCAAGTATGACATGTGTTCGTTTGTTGATTGCTTTTCCGTGTCGGCTCTTGTATCATAGCCTACAAATATACAGGGTTATTTATAACTTCGCAGGTTCGACCACACAAGTTATTACATTCCCAAATTTCTCGCTTCCTACGCTTTGTTTCGTTTGAGAACGCGTGTGGTTGTTACCATTTCGAGTCCAAATGTTCAGTAGGAACTGAGAGCTCACTAAGCTAACAGTAGTTCTTTATGACATAAAAAAATTGCAGAGGTTGCGAGGCATCAATAACTCTGTACATAAATATGTACAAACCCTATTAATAATATATTATTTTACAAAGTGAGCGTTGTAAAAACTCCCATTCTAGCCAGTGTGTTAATCATCTTCGACCACACCGTCAATTAAAAGGTGAGCTCTGGTCAAACACCTAGCCTGGGCCCGTAGAACTGCAAATGTATGAACAACGATGAAGTAACACAATACTAATAGTAGGTTGCTACCAGCTAATGTACATTGTAAATATTGTATAACAACATAACGTGTTGGTATGTGACCCGCGGCTTGTTTCCGTCGCGTCGCTTCTACAGTTGTAGCGCACTGCGCACTATAAACACAAAAAACACTAAATGTTACGAGAAGCTTGCCACAATACATCAGTGAAAACCGCATTTAAATCGGTTAAGCCATTTCTGAGAGAGCGTGCACAAACGCACAGTCAAACATTTAAAAAATATTTTTTGGCTTGGGTAACGTAGGTACTTGTATAAATTGTTTTATTGTACAGACACGGCTCGTTTACGATTTTATTATATATAGATTTACATTAATTTGGCGGACTAATACCTACGTATTCGAATCGCATTCCTTGTCGACGTCCGACCGTCGTGTCGCGGCCGGCGGCGCCGCGGAAGCATTTTAATATTATTTATGTAAACATTTCGTTCGTAAGTTATTTTTGCTAGGTATCGTAGAACACGAGCTTCGACACATTTTAACATAAATATATAGTGATTGTAAATGGAAGTGTGAGATGCGAGTCGCTCCCGTAGGTGTCTACTAAATGGTTTAATTAGTCGTCTTAAATAGTGTGGCAAGGTGACCTGGAATAAAAAGAATATCTAGTTTGCTGAAATAAAATTCACCAGCCACGTGTAACCGGCCGTGTGGATATTGGTTAAATTTATAAATATCGTAAGAAAAAAGTATGTTATTTTCATGAGTTAGATAGATGTGACAAAGTTATTATGCTCCATCGGATATTGGGTTTGTAAGGTCGACAGCCGCGCCGGCTGCGCGCCGCGCCGGCAACCGATCAGATGTATAGAGTTCTTCGTTTGTATTTCACGTACTTCCTCTCGTTGCTTATGTTTATCTAATTTCTACACTTTGTACTTTTGTAGTTATCTATTTTTCCTATCTTTCCGGCAGTTAAAGTGAAAATTGTAAACGGCAAGTTTGAGCTCATTCAATGTTTGTAAAATAAATAATAATGATTAGTATTTGTTCTAGATGGTAATTATTGATATTGAATATACAAAATTATATTTTGACTCGGGTTTCTTTCAATACGACCTGCTATTGATTACTGTCGATCCGAGGAAGTCTCGATCGAAGTTTCGGCAGCCTGTTGGGAGACCGTCCTGCTTCCAATCTAGAGGTCTTGGGTTCGGGTTCCACGGCGCGCACCTGTCTTGTATAAGTTATATGCGTAATGCCGCTGACTTCAAACGATGAAGGAAAACATCGTGAGGAACATCTACATGTCCGATAGTTATAAAAGACTTTATTTTAAAACATCTAGAGAAAACTAAACTAACTTAAAATTAAATAAAAAGGCCGTCAGATGAGGGATATGTGGCCAGAATGCTGGCAGCATTGCCACGTTGGATGGCAATGCTAAGCTTTTGACCAAAGTAGATGCCAGCATTCTGGTCACCTGAAGCCTCCTTTAAACATAATAAAAAAACAGTTCTCAAAGATGTGTGAAGTCTGCCAACCCTCACTTGACCAGCGTGGTAAACAGCTGTACCTTTCTCACGAAGACGCCCGTGCCCAGCAGTGGAGTGGCTCCAGATAGAAGTCATGAATGCAAATCGACTAGAGATGTGGTACAATCAGATCAAGAGTAATAGTACTAAGAAAAAAAATTACGATTCTCGATTGAAAAATAATTTATTTCGACACAACAATTGTATCGTGTCGCAGTGTAATTATATAAGACATCTGTAGGAATAGTGACTATAAAGGGTTCCTTTCAACACTTGTATGGTAACAGGCTCACACACACACACGAGGCGTCTCCACCCCGGAGCGGGCCAGCTGGTGGAGACAACTCTTGTGCAACATTAAGAATCACAATACACCAAGATCCAAGCACCCTGCTAACATAATCAAATCCGCATGTTCAAATTATGTAGGTTACAGCCGGCGACCTTTCTTAAGGAATGACGGTTGAACACGACGCGCGCGCATGGCTTCGTTTCGGTTCGCACGCTTTTTTTTGTAACATATTGAATCCACGAAAGTTTCTTAGTAAAAGTTGAGAATGCTTTGCCGCGTTACGTCCGCACCCATAATTTCAATAAATAGAGATCTCGGCAGTACTATTCGCTATGACAGCACCTCCTTCTTGGCCACTATACAGACGTTCTCCAGCGACTCGGTCGTGGGCACGTAATAGCACAGCCTCGCTTCGAACCCCTTGTCTCTCAAGTACAGCACCCGCCCGTAGTCTAACAGCGCTTTGGCACGCCTTCCTATCTCCTCGCGGACGTGAACAGGCAGCGGGCGCAACGAAGCGTGGGCTCTATCTACGTCTGGTGACGTTCCTGGTTCAGTTGTGCGAGCGGCAGGTGCTTTAATATCCGCGTCACTTCCTAGTCCGGACACCGATTGGTCTACGTTTGTATCAGATATATTTTCTATATGTTCATCCTTAGAGTCGTTGTCTATGTGAGGCGTTGTGCGGTCGCGCTCGCTCGTGCCCGCGTCAGGTTCGGTGCCTCCGTCGTCGGCCGCGCGCCGGTCGCGGCTGCGCCCGTCGCCGCAAGTCGCCCACGACACGATGCCGAACATGATGTTCAGCTCGTCGTCGGTGACGCCGAGCTCCTGCAAGTCGATACCAACATGAAAAATATTGAAATGTAATCTATATCCGGCGTATGAGCTCGCAAAGAGACCCGCTTTGATGCTATGTATATTATATTCCCTTGTACGCGTATATCTTAATCTCACACAAATGATAATATACATCAGAGGGCCTTGTAGGGCTCTATGTTCCCACTGCTACGCGGACCTCTTATTGAGAGAAGGGCAAGCCCATAATCTAACACGCTGACCAAGTGCACGTTGGAAGACTTCATATATCTTCGAGAAAATTAAGAAAATTTTATATTAGAAGCTAGACGCTCAAAACTTGAAAAAGACAAAAGTGCGCGCCGTAGAGTTTGGAATCCACGACCTGCAGATCGGCAGTCAGACGGTCGCCCGACTTTGCTGCCCTAGCTAACATTGCATTCCACTTTGCAAATGTTTAAACGTGTTATTTGAATGCAAATGTGGCGCGAGTAAGTTTTTCGTTGTATATTAGGATAGTGGTTGCAGTAGTTTAAGACCTGCAAGGCGCGCGCGCCGACGTACGCGGGCAGCTCGCAGCGGTGGTGGCAGCACGTGGCCACCAGCACGCCGCGCGCGCGCCTCCACGCGCCGCCGCACACGCACCGCAGCGCGTAGTCTGCAACCAAACAACCACGCATTTTTGTTTTACTTATGCGGGATTACTCACGTTTTATTTTATCGGTGACTCGGACTTTATTTTCGGCTACATCCGGTGGCCTTCATCATGGAGACAGAGCTGAGAACAACTCGCGCGCGGCCTCGTATAGTCTTGAGTTTTCGATAAAATGAAACGTGAATAATCCCGCGTAAGTACACACAGTGCGAGTTCGTCACCCGTACGCCGATATTATTGGATGCTAAGAAAGTTCGTGTTAACTTCCGTCTAAAACTATGACGTGTGTAAGTTTCAAAAAATGTGAACCTAATTGTTCTACTTTGTTTTGTTGCGAAAGATACCGAACGTAAATGACATCTAGAGACGAGACCTGGGGAGCGATAAAAGTATCACAAAAAAAAAAAACACATTTATTTCCAATGATTAATGATTAAAATTGGCTCACTAAATCTGTCAGGAAGGGTAGTGATCCATACTGGATCCATAAAACTAAGCTTTGACCATGTCGGAGAGCGAGTTGCGAATGTGGCTACGCACCAGTGGCGACGCCGCACAGGTGCTTGGCGAGCCCGACGAGGCGCGCCTGCGCGAGCGCGGGCACGCGCTCCAGCGCGAGGTGGCGCAGGTCGGCGCGCAGCCGCGTGGCGCGCCCCGTCACCAGGTTGTCGCGCTTGTGCCGCAGCGAGGCGCGGTCCACGCACAGCACGCGGCTGGCGGCACCCGGCGCAGCCTCGCCGCACCACGCACAGCACATGTAGTACGACAGCATTCCTGTCGACACGACCACTAGCTGTTCACTCACCACACAAGTTTACATAGAAAATAACCAACGAAGATGCAGTCAGCGTTGATAACCTACATATATGCTTATGTGCTTGTGATACAAGGGAAAAGAAGATATTAATTTGAGGCGCATAAGATTTACGAGTAGGTATAACTCGAGTAGGTATTACGAGTCTAATTGAACGAATATAAAATGACTATTTTACTATGGAAGCTGATGATGTTTAGACACACCCCACCATTTCACACGCTGATAATTACAGAAGAATAATTCCCAATCCTCAATCTATGTACCTGTCAGGAATTTCAAAATCAGTTGATCAATTGTTCCATTGTCAGGTTAAATGGCAACAGACAGAGATCTCTTCAAATGTGAAATGAAAGCATGAGAGTGTACAAGTTCTTCATTTCTTTACCCTTCAGATAGATCACAGTACCTTTCCCAGCTCCAAGCTCTACATAGCATGTGTCGGCTGCCACCAACTGCTCGTCCTCCGCCAGCTGCATGAGGCGCGAGGCTTGCCGCAGGTGGCGCCGCGAGCTGTCGGTGCGGTCCGCCTGAGCTATGCACGCAGCCACGGCCGGGTGGTGTTCCGCTGGTGGGCTGTATGTGCTAATACTAAACTTGACATATTCTGAAAATATGTCAAATTATGCTTTTGTTATTAATTGTCCCCATGGCATTCGGGTCTTATCAATTACTAGAAAATACTACAATTTACTGGCAAAAATGTGCCATCTATTGATTTGAAATTCAACTACTGCATTGTGGCTGATTCTGGTATATGATTATGTGTCTTCACTTTAATCAGATCTATGCCCGTGGGGTTGCCTTACCTTATACATAGTACTTGGATGACCGATTTTTGCTCGGGTGAAAACACGGATAAAACGATGTTTTCTGAAAATGAAACCTAGCCATATCAATTTATCGCCCCCGAACCCCCTGCAGACTAAATTTGATGAAAATCATTGGAGTCATTTCCAAGATTGAAATTATATATATACAAGAATTGCTCGTTAAAGGTATTAGATTAGATACATAGATACTTATGGTTCACTCGGGGCAGACCATAGTTTTGTTACTCTTTCTGCAATTTTATTGTAGATCATAGAAATAAATATGGATTCTAATACTCACTGTTATATAAAGAATTGACTTTTTCAATGGTTTGCTGGAGAGTTTCCACCGGCACATCTTTAAGAGGAAGGCGCGGCTTAATATTGTCATCCACAGGGGCGTTAATGTTGCGGATTATATACGGAGGGTCTTCCACCTGCCTAGCATTGCATTTTGTCAGGTGCTTTTCTAGCTTGCTTAAATAACATGTGCTGAAAACAAATAATAATGCAAGTAAAAGTTAGGTATGTCACTTCATCTGTCAACACCAGATAGTTATTGCAATATTTATCAGGATACTTCCTAAAATTAAATTACGGGTATACTCGTCATGTTGTCCTAGTGCAGCAGATGAGTGCAAGTACATTCTATCAGGGTTGTTATCATACTTACTGTTTAGGGTCATTGGGGCATGGGACTCGTTTATCTATCTGAAACAACATATATAAGAGTCCTGCAATGTTCAAGTATTGTTTATACCAAGAACAGCTGATAGATTAAAGTAACAATAATTATTGTCATTCAGCCTAAGAAAATTGGTAAAATGTGGATAAGAGAATTGGTAATTGTTGGCACGTTTTGGACGCAGTAAATAGAAAGAAAAGAGAAGAAAAATAGAGTTAAGAAGGGTGCTCACGTCTGGATATTCAGAGGGAGGATGCGGTTCGTGCTCCCCACAGTACTGTCTGCCGGGGCGCACCGTCATGCGGCAGAGCCGTTTTTTCCTTAGTACGAAATATTGGCATTGTGGCGGAGCAGCACTATTTATTGTGTCTGTCGTAACACTCATTTCTATATTTAATTCTTATAAAACACAAAGTTTCAAACTCAGACGACACGAAGTCACAGTAAGACCAAGATTGTTTTCTTTTTTTTAATAATTTATGGCAAATGGATATGGTGTCCTTGATGCCTAATCTTTTTAATGTACTTCAGTTTTTGTCATTTATGTGTAACATATTTAGTTTCAAAGTCCAGACTTGGTCCAGTCCGTGCCGGTTGAGTCCAATCATGCCTTAACAAAGTTAGTGGCGATTTTACTATAAGTTTCGATGGAGTTTTAGAAGCAACGCGAATAAATTATGTTTCACCTCATTATAAATCACTTACTCACCCGCGCTTGTAATTCGGGTGAGTAAAACACCATTGTTTTTAAACACGCTTGAAAAAACACAAGTTTTGTATAATATTCCTTTCCTCGTTCCGCACTAAACTATTAAAAAAAAAGACGTAAGTTAGAGTAGATTTTGATTCAAATAAAAAAATTGAATGAGTCTGTTCTAGAGAAAACGAGAAACAGGGGAAGTGAATCTAATATTTGAATCTTTGTTCCACTATTGTGAATTTCTCTCTAAAATCTTAGGTTTTCACGACGACACCAAACCAACATAAATTGTATTAAAATGTAGCCAATTGAAGTTTGATTTAACAATTTCTGACGGTACTTCTTGTTTTCTCATCGTGGCTGAATGACCGAATTCAACTCTAAAGCCAATTATTAACAATAAAAAAAAAATCACTAACGTCAACCAACTGTCGTCAACAAATTTGGAGGTTATGCGTCGCATTTTCGGTTTCCTTTTGTTTTTGTAGTGTATTATGTAGTGTAGGGTCTAAAATGAGTTCAACAAACCAGGAAAATGAAGAGCCAACTTCTAGTGGGCTGGCCGTCGGCAACGGCCATAACGGGCCGAGTGCGAGCGGCGGTGAGCCTGCGGCGTCGAAAGAGCTTAGGCCGCCCGCCAAGCGATCTATCTCCAACGCGGTAATAGAGATATCAGACACGGAGAGTGACGACTCGGATGTGTGCGCCGTCACCTCCTATCAGGCCTCCGCTGACGAGGTGAAGAGGATCCGCGGAGGTCAGTCTCGGGTGTTTTCACATATAGTTTTCTTATTGGTTTGGGCGGGAATTTCAAATGTGTCAATAAGTTTTACTTTGATAATTCTGTGATCGTGTAATGCTCAGTAGTTTGTATTAAAACTACTGAAAATTTTATAATAACAAGTACTACAAATAAATTGTTTTCAATGATTAAAAAGCTCTACATAAACAAAAGATTAAAGATTTTTTATTTGTGCTTACAGCGGATTATTCTTCGTCATCATCCTCATCCTCAGACTACAGCTCAGACTCCGAGAGCCCATTAGAAGATGATTCCGTAGTCATACAGGATGACAAAATAGGTAGAAAGCCTATAAAAGCAAAATTATATCCTAGGGCAAACAGGATGGAGGATCCAAAACTAAATAGTAACATTCAGGTATAGTTAATTAGTTCTGACACTAGGGCTGGCCACTTAGTCCATGTGAACTTGCTCAATTTTTGTGTTAAATTTGTTTTCTCTTTGCGATTAAGGCTGAATGCACTGCATTTAATTATAACTCATGCAGTTGGTACAGTCTGAAGTAAGATATTGAAATCTGGTTATGTGACAGTCGGGCTTGTACTATGAATTCAGGTTGAATTGATCGGAAATATAAAATAATTTGTGTTCTGGTACAAAACCATTATTGAGTGAGCCCTACACATTCTTGGTCATTTATTTTGCAAATCTAACAGAGTGATGTTTATTTACAGTCACAAGAATTAATAGATAGGTTAAAGTCCCACTGGCAAGACTGCAAAGACCTAAAAACAGATGTGGCCACATTGACAAGTGAGCCTTTCCGACTCTGCCTACTCCACAACTTCCTCTCCAACCCTGACATAATAAACAACATAGTGGACGATATGAATACCTTGGACTGGTCTCGGAAGAAAATGGACCTGTATGAGTTCCATCAGACAGCTGACCTTGCTAGTCTCACATGGCAGCGGAGCATTCGGGGGATCTATGAGCTGTTGCAGACACAGGTCATGAGCTGGGTGAGTGGAGCTTTAAGTATTTCAAGACATGTTATAAACAGTTGAGTATTGAAAAAGAGTTGAGTTTATTTTATTTATTTACTAAAATTGTAAAACTGCTAAGAAGAAATAAGTGTTAAGTGTCATTTTTTTTTTCACATTTTATTGTTATGGATAATGAGCTAGGTGTTTTACCACAGCTCACCTGATGATGGTAAAGCACACAGCCTGAAATGAAACTCAATGGCCTCTCAAGTGAGGCCGCCAGATTTATCTCTTTGTGTTATTTAATTTTCATGGTATTATATGGCAGAAATGTAATGCATTCTTGGGTAATTCAGATTGCTCTTGATCTATTTTGACCAGAGACAAACTTCTTGTAAGTGACAATCTAATATTAAAATGCTTAGACAGATTGAATTGCAGTTCAACAGCATGATAACAATAAGGTATTGTATCTGAATGTCACTTCAACTATGTGCCATCCCAGAGAGAGACTCCCACTACAACTTACAATAGTGCATCATATGAGTAGTTCACTGTTCCCTCGGTCCCCAGGTATCGGAAGTGACAGGCCTGCAGCTAACATCAGTGTCTGCTTCATGCTCACTGTATGGGCCAGGAGACCATCTGCTGGTGCACGACGACCTGCTAGGGGATCGGCGCGTCGCTTTCATCCTGTACCTGGCGCCCTGGCAGCCCGAGCTGCCTGCCACTATCACTCTTGAGAACGGTGGTGACAATCATGTTGACCAGGTATTGAACACATAGCTCAAATAATACTTACTATCTGTTGGAAAAATGGAGTCAGTCTATAGGAGTGCAATTGCCGGAAAGAGTACCCAAAGCAGATTTTGTAGGATCATATTAAATTTGGTTGAGCCGGTGTATGTAATTGCAGGTTGGTAATATTTGAAGGGGCATTAGGCATCCTACACACTAAAATTCCTATACCTACAGCCCGATGCTCACACTGTCACTTAACATCAGGTGAGCTGTAGCCTAACCTAGCCTGCGAACTATAAAAAAAAGAAGAAAAAGTCTCGCATAGTGACCACTAAATGCTAAGATTTTTCCAACCTATTTTGTATCATAACTTCTTAAATTCTTACAATTCTTCTGCACGAGTGTGCTCGATGCAATGCAATCCTCAGTCACACCATTACATAGCACATACACAGAATTATTAAGTTAAAAGTCATTATTAATTTATTTTTATAAATAAAGCCCAACAGAATAAGAATATATCTATTAATGTTAATAAATGATAATATTTGTCCACAAAAGGCTGGCTGCACAGGATGGACGCCCAGCATGGGCGGAGCGCTAGAGTTGCTCGCGCGGAACGCTGCCGGCCCTACGGAAGTGGTGCACACAGTATACCCACAGAACAATATGCTGGCCATGTTTAAAGTCGGCGACGACTCCTTCCACCAGGTAGGTGACAAACCTGTTTAAGAAATTTTCCAATTGATATTATGCCTTAAAATACATTTTAAAGAAAAAACGGTGCAAAACCTAGTTTTGTTTCGTCCGAGCCCTCTAAACTTTATGTATAATCTAGAAGCTATACTCCTTGTGCCACAATGCTCTATTAAGTGGAGAAATATTTGCAAGTTCCTTCTAGGCCTACGCCTGTGGACTCAAGTTGGAGACGATGACAAGGAATCTCATTGTTGTTGGCCAGCACACGAGCGGCGTGGAACTGACTGCCGCAATACACACCTAGAATCACATAAATTACAACAACAGTTTTATGAGCAATAAACTCGTATTTAACCCTCAGTCCAGTAGTGTAGTTCACGTGGTATGTCGCAGGTCGGCGAGGTTCTGTCGATGGAGATCCCTCGGCTGTCCATCAACGGCTGGTTCCACGGGCCCGCACCCGACGCGGCGCCGGAGCCCGAGCAGCCGCTGCCGTCCCCGCCGGAAACTTTCAAGCCGCATAACGACGTGGTAACTGGCAATTGGCATTTCATTGGCATTGCAACTTACATAAACGACAAAATATTATTAAGGAGAAACAATACACATCGTGGTCTGCGAGCCGGACCAGCATTCGTGCGTTCAGTTAAATAACGTGTTAATAGGCTAACCTATCCATGCTTGTCGTGTCTACACAGTGAGAGGGACGTAACTGAACCGAACGTATGGTCCGTCAATACACGTGTTGTTTTACTGTCAGTGTGTGCGTGCAGGCGTGTGACGGTGTCGCGTGCGCAGGTGCTGCTGCAGTCGTGGGTGGACGCGGCGTACCTGGCGCCGCGGCTGCGCGCCGCCGTGCAGGCGCAGATGGAGCGCGAGAGCGAGGTGTGCCTGCGCGCGCTGCTGCCGCCGGCGCGCCTGCAGACCGTGCTGGCCGCGCTCGCCGAGCCAGGTGCGCCCCCGCGGCACAGACGCGCGTCCGTGCGGTGGTGTAGTGCAGCGGGCTAACCGGCCGCGACATGTTCCGCAGACGTGCCGTGGGAGCGCGTGGGCCCGGCCAACCAGCGGCGCTACTGGGCGCTGCCGGCGGCGTGGGCGGAGGCGCGGCCGCGCGACCACGTGCTGGGCGAGCTGCTGCGGCTGTTCTCGTCGAGCGCGTTCTGCCGGCTGCTGCACGACTGCACCGACCTGGCGCTGCACCACTACGAGCGGCTCGAGCTGCAGCGCTGGACGCCCGGGGACTTCACCGTCAGTGCACTATGAACGCATACTATTATTTGCGATACATTCACAGCTCTCTCGTCGTGCGGCCCTTCCGCCTGCAAGCAGCGGCGATTAACAACGCACACGTAACTTAGAAAATATGGATGTGCGCGCCGCGAGGTTCGAATCCGGCAGAGCCAGGCTGCCCCAGCCAGGCGGCCCCAGCCAGGCGGCCCCAGCCAGGCGGCCCCAGCCAGGCGGCCCCAGCCAGGCGGCCCCAGCCAGGCGGCCCCAGCCAGGCGGCCACAATTTGGCTATTGTAATATTTGACTGGCGGAGCAGTACCTCACAGCGCTATCGTTATAATAAATATTACGACTAAACTTTGATCAAAGACACGAAGGATTCCGCCTCCCCCGGCCGAGCGCGTCCCGCCGGACCCTCCGCCGAAGCGCTCCAGAGCGCGCGTGCTGCGGCTGGCGCCCGACGCGACTCGCTCGCGCACTGCGTCTGGTTATTTCGAGTAGTAATTAACTTTAAGCGACGCAACGAAAGAAACCAAATTCGTAACAGTAAATGATGGTCACCCGACTTCTGTGCAGTTGCTGCCGCCGCGCGAGCAGTACCAGACGCCGCGGCTCGAAGCCGTGCTGTACCTGGGCGTGCCGGAGCGGGCGCTCTGCGGCGGCGCCACCACATACCTGGCGCCGGAGGAGACGCCGGCCGCCGCGGACGCCGCGCTGGTGACGCTGCCGCCGGACAACAACGCGCTCAACTTGGTGTACTGCGACGCCGGCGCCGCTTCCTTCACGAAGTACCTGAGCAAGCTGACCATGCCGCCCGGCGAGTGCTTCTACATCCTCACCTGCACCTACAAGGAGTGACGGCCCGCGCGACCCGCGGCGACACGTGCGGCTGCCCGCTACGGACTTCTATTCATTTGGATTTCGGCGCGCAGACGAGCCGGACGAGACAGCGCGGCGAGACGCGAGGGGGAGGGTGCCGAGTGCTCCGCCTGGACGGAGGGCCTCGTCCTTGCGCTGCGACGATGTCGTGTGTCCGCAGAGGCAACAGCGAAGACACGGACTTATTAGCTGTATCTCGTAGTTTCACCCACGTTTTTCGGTATAAAAAGCCTTTGTCCAGGGCGTCCAGTGCATATACTATCTGTATTCCAAATTGCATCCAAATCCATTAAGTTGTTACAGGGTGAAAAAGTACCAAACATAATATACAATTATACACACACACACACAAACTTACACTTTTGTATTAAATTATATTGAGATTTTATGGTTTCTTCCCGACTAACAGTTTAAGGTTTATAGTAGTGCAGCTTCAAGAGGAGATACTGGCGGAGTGTGCGGGCTAACTTCGTAATCAAATAAAAACTAAACAAAATGATGCAAGTGAGCTCCTGAACCAAAGCTAAGCGTACATATTATATAATTGTTCCATTTCTGATGGGAACCATGCACTTGTACTATCTCTAGCGGCCTTAGAAGTACACTGACCGTTGCAAAAAAAGAAGCAGTCTGAGAGCTGCCCACAGAGGTAAAACCTTATACAACACGACTCATTAGCGCGTCGTTGATGCGAAACCATGAGGTTTGCTCCTACCACAAGATTTAACTTGCTTATTTTGGGCTTCACTTCCCGCGCAACTTGCATGCACACAGATCTAATTCGCATGAATTAATAGCACGTACCTTGTAATATATTCGTTTATTTTGGTCGGAATTCCTTAATAATTATAATACGGTGTGTAAGTGCTGGATACTGTGTTCTTATGGAATAGTGGATGTATTATGCGGCGAGGCGATGCGAGGCGATGTAACTGATAACTAGGAACTAGCGGCGAGAACGACTTCCCTTCAAACCTTCATTTCTATATTAATGCTGTTCCATTTCACTCTTTCTATTGGTAAAGTCTTTTAGGAGCGATTCGCCCTCTCGCTCGCACAGTTAACATTTTGAAACTCGAGAGAGCAGAGCAGAAAGCTAGTCAACTTGCCTTCTGCTCTGCCGTTTAATCGTAATCATAATGCGTTATAAAAAAAAAAAAAAAAAATATTTGCCTGAATACAGCTAGTACACGTGCACTCGAAATATCTGTATGTAACATGTTTTTGGCTAGTACAAGGCACGCATGATACATAGTTAATATTCTATCTATCTAATAAGGTCAATTAAATGAAGTTCTTCGCAACTTTAGAAGTACTTTGTAGCTATGATAGTTCAGTGATTAGCGCGGTCGGTTCGCATGCCGAAGGGCGTGGGTTCAAACCCCAACAATGAACTTGAGCTGCCGCTGAAGTAAAAGATCGTGAGGAAACCATAGCGTGGTGATAGGGTACCACCCTCAAGTTGAAATCTGCCGCCAAGCATCTAACGGTGTGTTTCGGCAGCTTCACTTGAAAGCCAGTTCCATTCCAGGCTAGGTGTGCTTTATCATCTTCGACCATACTGTCACTTATTATCAGGTGAGCTGTGGTCGAACACCTTGCATGTCAGCCATAAAAAAAAGTACTGCTGCATGAGGTTGAGCGCTAGTATTCAATTAATTATATGTTAAAAAAAAAACAAATCTGCTAAATGGATGTCAAGATAAAAATGCTAATGCCAAGCGAGGTTTTGATATATCCAGAAAAAAATAGAAATAATTTCACGGTACAAATCCGTACTATTGACTTCAGGTCGGTTAGTACTAAATATACGTATAGTCTAAAGTCTTTTCAAAATATACTGATATAATTATGTTTTTATTTGATTGTATCGATCTCCACAGACTTGGGGTCTTACGCCTTTTTATAACAATTAGGTTAGTTAAGTAATGTTGGATAGCACAGTAGAGAAAGCGTATCTAATATGTTTTATTCAAAGTGATTTATTTCAACATTTTTATTGTGTGATCGAGAAGGCGCGGGAAGTGTAAATCCATTGCTGAAGTGTTGTATATAGGTAGTATGTAGCGGCGAGGAACACCACCGCGTTATTATTGTTACTTGTTTTAGATTTTGATTATTTCTTAATCTCTGAGTGAATTAGATGAAATGAATTGTAGCAAAATTGTTTCGCTATAGAAGGCACTCTAAATCTATTAATATATATTGAAGATAGTTTTATTCGGTAGGCTAACTTATACCCGAGGACGGTTGTCTAAAATTATATTTTTGTATTGAAATGACATGCGGAAATCAGATAATAAGTCGCAACGAGCTAGCTCATAAGTCATTGATGTATCTCCGAACACATGGATGTTAGGTCTACGACAACATTCACGGCAAGGTGTTCTGATTTTACTCGAATATGGTGAAGAAATATATGTATGCACCCTTCCTTAAAACCCACTTGGCCAAAATGGCACATATTCTTAAAACTTCGTCAAACAGAACACGTATCCAGCGCGTGTCAAGGTGTACTGTAGCGTAGTAGCTGAGCGTAGTAGTTTGTTTATTATTATTTATGTGTTGATATCTGTCAAACAGAAGTAGCACACGTCAGAGGACTCGAACAGACGCAAAAAATGTTACTGTAAAAGCCTGAAGTAGGTAGCGTAAAACCTAAGAAAAAAAAAATGTTCGAACAGTTCTGTGAGTATCATTCATTTAGAACTTTTACCACCGTTCACTCGGCAAATCTTAGGATTTACATAACTGAGACGGTAAATGTTGAAAAATAGGGTTCACTAATGTTTCACCAACACTTACGACAAAATATTATTTGCCAACCGACGTTACGGATATTACACGCCTTGTTTCGTAAATGTTTCGCTTTACAAACAATCGCTTAACCAACATGCGACGCGTTACAAAGTCAAAGTCAAAAGTTTTATTTGCATGACAACAATTTAAAAAGGTCTTAAATATAATTGTTTGCGTCCATTGTCAACCATCTGCATTGTCGTGTCACGTCCTGTTCGAGGAAACCTTATGTCGTCACACTACCGAATGCCGAATATGTCCGAATCGCAGGACACGATGTGAGGCGGACCTGCACCACGTGTTTCGTCTCTGGTTATGTATAAGTGTTCACATAGCTGAAATAGTTGTACGAAGGTAAGCGCGCGCCGGGGCCGTTACGCGTGTATTGCAATACACATTATTATTTAGATTTTAATTATAATTTCACAATTTTCGTTTGAATGTGTTCGATTGTTGCGTTAGGTTGGATATGTTAAGTCACGGTTAAGTTAGCGGTAAGTTAAGTTTTGTACATATATTGTAATAGATATTAAACTAAGTTAAATGAATTTGTGCGTGTTTTATTCAAGTTACATTTATAGAGTTTACTGCACATCAAATTGGCGGGCGTCTACATGGTGAGGAAGTGAACCCGCTGTTCAGTTCAACTGCGTAATATTTGAATTTGTATTCAAATACTACACTTGCTTTTGAAATTAAATAGTATCAAACGAGTTGAAAACCTGACGCCAAGCGCCTAAAAATGTGTACTTACCGGCTTCTTTACTCGAGAGCTAATTCCATCGTAGGCTAGGTCTGTTTACCATCTTCGACCACGTCGTCACCTAATATCAGGTGAGCTGTGGTCAAACACCTAGCCTGTCAATCCTTAAAAACCAAAGTTTATTTCTAACTAGCTTCTGCCCGCGACTTCATCCGTGTCAATGTCAACATTAAAATTGGGTCCAGGGAGAAATGAAACGTGAGTATGTTAAAAAAGCAATAATAATCAATTTATTACGTAGATTAAAATAAAGGGTACCTTTTTATTCCGGAATAATGTTCCGTAAAACACGTCTATACCAAATTTCTAGTAAATACGTACTGTAGTTCGTTTTTTGATAATGCCACAGAATTATGCGGATTATTATGATATGTGTGAGTCCATGTAAAAAACTTCCGTGTGCCGAATTTCACCCAAATCGGTTTAGCCGTTTTTGCGTGATTGAGTAACAAACATCTCAAATTACACATTTATAATATTTTTAGGATTAGTAGGATAATAACCTTTTTCTTAGTTGCCTATTGAAACAAGGACCTAGCTAACATCTTTGATCAGATAAAAATCGACAAATCAATTATCTGAAATATGATGGAGGTTATTTCTAAGAGGATAGTTAGTTACCGGTGATCCCATTCAGCTACTCGTACATTATCCGCAAGAGATAATCCCGGGCCGCGCCGGCCGGCAGGACTTCATTCAACGTTATAGAGAGCGCTCGTCTCAAAGCCGGCTCCACATATCCTCGATATTGGACCGCTAACAAATACGGCTCTTTCACGACGACCTGCGCCGCACCGTACGCCACCTTATATGCGACCTGCATGGCTGATTTAGGCGCCTGTTTGCTTTGCAGGTATTGGCGTCTTTTCTTAGCTTTTTTTATTCTAAATAAGTTCGCGTTTGAATACACCCCGCCTAATGTTAAGTGTAACGATGATAGCTCAGTGGTTAGCGTGGTCATTTCACACGCTTAAGAGCGAGGGTTCTAACCCCAACAATGAACTTGAGCTGCCGGTGAAGGAAAACATCGTGAGGAAATCATAGTATGGTGGTGGGGTACTTTATTGTACTTGACTGGCTAGCTACCATCCTGTAGCTATAATCTGCCGCCAAGCATCTAACGGTGGGTTCCGGCAGCTTTACCTACTTGTGAGCCAGTTCCATTTCAGGCTAGGTGTGTTCACCATTTTCGACCATTTCTAGTGTTAGATTTTACGTTGATCTTGTTAGTACTTGTAATGTTTATGTAATATAAAGCATTTATGTCCTCATGCCGGTGTTGGAATGTGTCATAACTTTATTTAATATTTGTTACCATTAACTATTTACTGTATTACGAATAGTTAATGGCAATACAAAAAGGCTGGCAACACGGGCATGAAGGACGGACGAGATTTCACTCGCCAACTACCCGACAAGAAGGTTGTAAATTACTAATAAGTTCTAAATAAATCTGTTAAACGCCCACGGCTTTTAATTTACCACTTCTGATTTTATATCAGAAGTGGGATAGCCGAACCAATATGGGGGACGAAAGTGAAAATAGTACACGACATGAGCGACGATCTCGCAGCCGCGAAAAGCGGCCCCGGCATCGCAAGCGCCGGCACAGGAACACGTCCGGCTCACCATCTATGACGTCGGAGTCAAGCCGGTATCGCGAAGCAGCAGTTAAACACAAGAAAAGGAAGCATCGGGGAAGGAAGCGCCGCCGTTCGCAAAACTCTGCAAGCAGTGACTCTGAGTTCCAACATCGACGTTCCCAGGCACAGCGACGTGGAACAATAAGTATGGAACAACAAGCAATACAGGAGACTGAACGAACTCAGAAGGTGACGGATGCATCAGCCTCGGGTGAAGTGCAGCGGCAGGGTTCTTCTGCAGAGCTACAACGAGAGCCTTCTTTGAAGAATATTCAACCATCTACAGGAGTCAACGGACAAGCAACAGCGCCTCAGCCCTCCACTTCAGCAAGTACACCTAGTTTAGTACTTAGTGTAAATGATATTGCTCAAATAATTCAAAGTGTTACACGATCGAATTCTCAGGTTAAATATGATAAGAACATTATACCTACATTTAATCCATCGCAGAAAAATCAGCGCATTGAGGGATGGATAGCCAAGGTTAACGAATGCGCAAAAATATACGGCTGGACTAATGAACAAACTGCGCATTATGCGTTGCCTAAATTAGATGGCCATGCTAGGAAATGGTACGAAGGCCTTCAAACCATACTCTTAACGTGGACAGAATGGCAGGACCGATTGATTAAAGCTTTCCCGTCGGAAAGTAATTATGGAGCGTTGCTATCAGAAATGTTGGACAGGCGGATGAAGTTTGGAGAATCGATTGACGAATATTATTATGATAAGATGTTATTAATAAACGCATGTAGTATAGCGGGGAAGAAGGCAGTCGATTGTCTTGTATATGGGATAGAAGATAGGACAATTCGGGCTAGTGCATCTTCGGCGCGGTGTTCAGATCCCGAAGACTTACTAAAGTTCCTTAAAGATTTGTGTAGGGAAGCTAATAATTCGCGTCTTGCGAAGCGATCAGTTAATGCGACGGTTCCTAATTCCACACCAAATGATGGCAAATGCTTTAAATGTAATAAACCAGGACATCGAGCTGCCCATTGTCGTAGCAAGGGGACGAACGATGTTGTGTGCTTCAATTGCAAAGAACTGGGACACCCAGCTAGTAAATGTCTAAAACCAATAATACGCTGTGATAATTGTCAACGGATTGGGCATACAACAAATGATTGTTATAGACCGAAAGACAGTGGACAGACACACACGAATTACAGGAGTGATAAGAAAACCTTGTTAACAAAAGGGTCTAAATCTGACTTGAAATATTACAAGACCGCCATTATAAATAAAGACATTAATGTGCAATGTTATGTGGACTTTGGAAGCGATTGCACATTGATTCGACAAGATATTGTAGATAAGTATGATCTACCTAAAGAGGAAAATGACGTACCAAATATTCGAGGTTTTGGTAATGGCTCGTCTACTCCCTTAGGCAGAACAAAATTAAATTTGTGCGTTGGTGAAGTTACAGCTGAAGTCAACGCTTACATCATCGAATCATCTTTGCTAAGTGAGCCATTGTTAGTTGGTCAAGACTTCACCGAGCGAGCAGATGTAGTGGTCATAAAAACCCATGATAAATTAGAAATTTTAAAAAGAACAACAGATGAGCTATTATCAAATCTGCGTGTTGGTAATAACAATAAAGAGAAAATTGTCTTAAGAATAAAAGTAGATACTGTCGTTGACAAATTAGACTACATCGGGTGCGTAAATGAAGACAAGTCCCGTTGTGACGTCTTGGTAGAGGATGGTGTTAGAAGAGTGAATAACGCAGAATATTGTGTTTTGGGTGGTATTTACAAAGTTGCTAACGGGGAATGCCAGATTGCAGTCTGTAATTTGTCGGATCAGCCCATTTTCTTCCGTGGCAATTCAGTTTTGGCACGGGGTGAACGGGTTGTTACGTCGGACTCTTCTAACGCCGATTTGAGTTGTCGGCAAATTAACAGTGGCCCTCTAACGCCATTCGCTATAGATGATGTTAAAATTAATCCTAATCTAACGCAAGAACAGCAACGAGTCATTTTGAATTTAATAAACACATACAGAGATTGTTTTGCACAAACGTTGTCTGAATTAGGATGCGCAGATATAACCGAAATGAATATCGAACTAAACGATACCGTTCCTGTCGTCTACAGGCCGTATCGTTTAAGTCACAGTGAAAGAGGAAAGGTACGCGAGATGGTCAAAGAATTGATTGATAATGATATTGCGGAAGAATCGAATTCTTGCTACGCGAGTCCCATCATACTTGTAAAAAAAAAAACAGGAGGGTACCGTTTGTGTGTCGACTTCAGAGCGTTGAATCGAAAAACTAGGAAAGATCATTTTCCTATGCCGCGGATAGATGATCAATTAGATATGTTAAACGGTAATCGATACTATACATCTCTAGACTTAGCAAGCGGATATTACCAAATTCCAATTAACGACGCATGTAAACATCTCACAGCTTTCGTAACACCAGACGGTCTTTATCAATTTAAGAGAATGCCTTTTGGACTGGTTAATTCCCCGGCTGTTTTTCAACGGACAATCAATCAAATTCTCGGTAATTCCAGGTTTAATTCGGCTCTCGCGTATATGGATGATATACTTATACCCGGGAGAAATTTCGACGAGGAACTGGGAAGACTAGAAAATACTTTTAGATTACTTCGAAACGCTAAATTAACTCTAAATATACAAAAATGCAATTTTTTTCAAGAAGAATTGGAATATCTCGGTTACGAAATAAGCGAGCACGGAATTAGACCTGGAAAAGAGAAGATTGACGCCGTAAACAAGTTTCCATTACCACGCAACGTGCATGAAGTTAGGCAGTTTGTCGGATTGGCTAGTTATTTTAGAAAATTTATTCAAAGTTTCGCAAGTATCGCTAGACCACTTACCGATTTGACTAGAAAAGGCAGAGCGTGGTGTTGGGATGCAGAACAACAGATGGCTTTTGAAGAACTTAAAAAGAAGTTGACGCGACGACCTGTACTAGGTATATATGATCCAAATCATGATACATTCTTACATACTGACGCCAGTAAGCAGGGGTTAGGCGGAATTTTATTACAAAGGAAAAGTGAGCTTGATCCACTCAAACCTATAGCCTATTTCAGTAGGAAATCGTCGCTAGATGAACAGAATTATCATGCGTATGAGCTCGAAACGCTGGCCGTTGTGGCTGCGCTCCAGCGATTCCGAGTGTATTTGCTGGGTATTCGGTTTACTATAGTAACGGACTGCGCAGCTCTTAGGGCCACCTTTAGCAAACGTGATCTAATACCACGAGTTGCACGTTGGTGGATGTCCATGCAAGAATTTGATTTCGATATACAGTACAGGCCAGGACATGCAATGTCCCATGTGGATGCTTTAAGCAGAAATCCTTTACCTTGTGAGTCGGACGTGGATGATACGGGTCTAGCAGTTTTTAGGATATCTCAAGAGGACTGGTTACTTACCCTACAAATGCAAGATACTGAATCACAACGAATCAGGAAAATCTTGAATGATACCGATTATTCCGATGTAAAGAAGAACTATGTGCTTAAAAATAATAAATTATTTCGGAAAATTGGAGATGACCTTAAGTGGGTGGTGCCAAAAATGGCTCGATTTCAACTGTGCAAGCTCAACCATGACGACATTGGTCATTTTAGCGTTGAGAAAACAGTCGATAAAATTAGTAAAGATTTCTGGTTTCCTAAGATGAAGCGCTTTATCAAGAAATATGTACGTTCTTGTTTGGAGTGTGCATACAGTAAGGAACCAGCTGGACCTAAGGAAGGACTTCTGCATCCGATTCACAAGGTGGAGAGACCATTCGACACTGTTCACGTCGATCACTTAGGACCTTTTATTAAGAGTTCTAATGGCAACTCTTACCTTCTTGTTCTGGTTGATGGCTTCACCAAATTTTGTATTTTAACACCATTGCGAAATCTTAAGACTTCGCCTACTATAAGAGCTTTAGAAAGTACTTTTTGCACATTCGGTTATCCGAACAGATTAATATCTGATCAAGGCTCAACGTTTACATCCCATGAGTTCAAACATTTCTGCGACGACTCAAAAATAGGTCACGTTCTCAACGCGGTTGCATCTCCCCGAGCAAATGGCCAAGTAGAGAGATACAACAGAACAGTATTAAATGCCCTGACTGCCTATACAGATAAGTTGGGTGAGAGGTGTTGGGACAAAGCATTAGGAAAGCTACAATGGGGCTTAAATAACACTCTTAATAAAGGAATAGGAAAAACTCCATCAGAAGCCCTTTTCGCTATCCCAATGGTCAGCAAAGGAGATAATATTTTTAGTGCTATTTTGAAGGACACGCGATGTATAGGTAATTTTGAGGAGATGCGAGGAGAAATCAGTAAATATATAGCAAAGGATCAACAAGCTCAAAAGGAGCGATATGACAAAACCAAGATAAAAGCTAAAGTTTACAAAGTGGATGATCTAGTGAAAATTTTGAAACCTACACCAAATAACGACGGAAAAAGCAAGAAATTACTGCCAAAATACACCGGTCCGTTTAGAATCACAAAGATTCTAGATAATGACAGATATGAAGTTTCAACCATTCCTGGAACGAATATTGCGCAGAAGGGATACCGTAACATATGGGCATCTGATCGCATCAAGCCTTGGATATCCATCAGCAATGACGACAAAAATGAGAATTATAGCAGCAGTAGTAGCGAATCTGAATCAAATGTATCTAATTAAACCTAACAGAAACTAATTAAAAGTGATTACTTAATGATAAGATATTTTGCGTGTTGATGTAACAAATGTAATGTGTAGTAGGTATGCTAGTAATAAATTAATTTTTGTAAAGTGTATAGGATATAAAAAGACAAGAATTTGAATTTATATACTGGCTTTGATTGATGATTGATGGTAAGCAGAACTAATTTGAAAAGTGTTATAAATTTGTTTATGTTTAAATACATCTATGTTTATTAATTGTGATTGTTGATTGTTTGTTATTTATATATATGAAAAGAAAGTGTGTGTGTTAGACACACGTGATTTTGGATGGATTGATTGATGTCTCAGAAGATTGAAAGTATTGGGTACCATGTTGACAGATCCATGGGTATTTTCAATCGACATGGAAAGTGAGTGAAATGAAATTGTGATTAGAGAAGCCAATTTACTTAATGCTCGTACCCTTGATAGATCGGGACAGCATTTAGTACTTGGCCTTTATAAGTGTTAAAAACATTGAAGACCGTGTTGATAGATCCATGGGTGTTTTTAACATTAATGAAGAGATAAGTTGGATTAGTGAGACATTGTGTGTAGTCTCGATTAAAGTTTGAGGACAAACTTAGTGTCAGGAAAGGCCGAATGTTAGATTTTACGTTGATCTTGTTAGTACTTGTAATGTTTATGTAATATAAAGCATTTATGTCCTCATGCCGGTGTTGGAATGTGTCATAACTTTATTTAATATTTGTTACCATTAACTATTTACTGTATTACGAATAGTTAATGGCAATACAAAAAGGCTGGCAACACGGGCATGAAGGACGGACGAGATTTCACTCGCCAACTACCCGACAAGAAGGTTGTAAATTACTAATAAGTTCTAAATAAATCTGTTAAACGCCCACGGCTTTTAATTTACCACTTCTGATTTTATACTAGGTGTTGCACCGTTACACATCGGGTGAGCTGTGCTCCTGTGTATCTGTAGTAATGTAGTAATGTTGTGTGCGGTCTGAGATAGAGCATGCTTCCCTAGAAGGAACTAATTACTCTGGATTTAAAGACACCCGGCCATATTTGTATCTTTCGGAAAATACAGGGTCCGGCAACTTCGCAACCTCGCCGTGCGAATAGAAATATGGACAAGAAAGGCCTTGTGTATACGCGGGGATATCCAATATGTAGAGTTGCCGTTTTGATCGCGTTTGTCTGTCCGTCCAGTAGTAGAAAAAGTAAGTGGGTACCTATAATAAAATATAATATAAATTTAGTACAAGAATACCTACACATTCAGGAGGTTAATCTATGTTTGTATAGGTGCGCGGTTAATATTTTTTTAATGATGAATTAGTTATTACTACGTGTGGCACGCTCTCCTTATGGTAGGTGTAAGATAACTCATGTCCATGACCATTGTATCGGCAACCAGAACTTTGAATAACAAAACAAATGTGAAACATGAATGAAAAATCTGAGAGCTAAAGGAATGTAACGTAAAAAGTGTAAGAGTAGAGGTAAAGTATATTAGTATAGGTAGCCACCACCACCTGCCACCAGGCAGGCGACTCGTAGATATACTAACCTGGCGGGGCATGTCGGCTGGCAGCTACTGTAACAGCCGTCCCCGACGCTCTCAGAACTGAAAGAAATAACCTTTTCAATAATAGAGCTAAGTTTTCGAATCGGAAACGTGTGTCCACTCCGCGCCGCTTCACTCCAACTTGCTTCCATTCTTCAAATTATGAAGAAGTTGCGCCAACTAGCGGCAGGCGCGTGCGATACAGGAGACCCTGGACGACTTGGTTACCTTAGACGGTATAACGGTAGTTTTTCTTCTTCTGCGACCTTAATTATATGGTGGCTGCGCGATTAAACATGATTTTACCATGATATTGTATATGAATCATAATTAAGGTCGATGTAAAACTAAAACGTGTTATTTTTTAAACAAAATACCTACAAATATCAATATTTCATTGGTAACATCAATTCACAAGTCAAATTCCGTAATATCATTTCAAATATATCATTAAATATGTCAAAAACGCTGATTACACGTCAATGGAAAAAGATCAAGTTCAAGGATAAGTTTTTTCGTTCTACGGATTTTGCTTTGGAAATCAACTCTCGCTATTTGAAGTACGTTTTATACTTATTTTTAGCTTAATATGCCGTTCTAAACCGGAAAGCAATTTTAGAAAGCTGCCCCTAGTAAGTTGTTCGTAACGATAAGTACAATGATTCCCGCTTAGACCTTCATTCATATTTTATATTTCAATGTGATGATTTTTACACACGTGACAGTACATGATGTGATAGGCAATGATCCCGGCGCTCCTGCACTACCTGCTCATGCAACGACGCCGAAGACATCAGTGTCTCCCGAGCGCACTCAATAACTCATCTCATGGACTACTATTTATCTTTCGTAGCTTATCGAGAGGACGCGTCCGCTACCGGCGCTGTGGACAACTACCTACTTTATAACCAGCAACGTCTATAAAACGAGCAAACGAGGAGCGCGTGGCGAGCCGGTGGTTTTAAAAATCATTAGCAGTTTATAATTAGGTTTATTTATTGTCATCAAACATTTTATTGATAACACCAAAGTTACAAATCTATTATTGATGTCATAAAATATTGATCATTTGTCCTAAGAATGTATAATTGCTTATTGCTATAATAATTTCTTAATTTTAAACAATTCTACAGAGCATAAAAAGTGGCTTGTAACAAAGTTTTTAGTTTAGCTTTGAAGCGCGCGGTGCGCTGTTATTTTAATTGCCATAAGCATCTAACGTTACAATGTATCTGAGTATACTAGCAATGATGGCTAAAAAACATCTAGCCTGGAATGGAACTGGCTCTCAAATGAGTCTCCGGGACACCGTTAAGTGATTGGCGGGTAATTTACAAACTTGGCGTTAGGTACTTTTTCAATTTGAGAGTGGTAGCTAGCCAGCCGAGTACTAGAAATTATCCAACCACCATGCTAAGGTTTTTTCACGAAGTTCACCGGCAGCTCCAGTTTGCTGGCAGTTCATTGTTGGAACCCACGTCCATCGGTGTGTGAACCGACCGCGCTAACCACTGAGGTATCATCGCCACTAAACGCGTACCAGTGTAATAAGGAGCACGTACGTCCCTACCTACTGTAGTTGGAATTTGGGTCGTATAGGTGTATTTTTGTAGGATTAGTGGAATTGTGAAAATCGATAGAAGTCCCTTGTTCGCTGAACTTTGAAGGGCCCGCGCGGACTTAGAATAACTCGGCTCAGACATGACATCATACACATATAGTACTTTGTTGCTTTATTTCTACACCTAGATATACTAACTTACTTTTTGCTTCTGTACAGCAATGATCTCTAGTCCTGTTCTCTAATACCAAAACGCTTTGTGGCGACTTTCTTTACACATTTTATTAAACAAAGTTGTAACAGTTAGTCCTTGTAAGTTTATTGACGATATTTTTATATGTTTTAATTATACATATAACAGTCTTACATTACTGGCCTACTTTTCTCTTTCATTCCAAAACACTAACCCAAATAGGTACGATTTCATTCTGTCGTTCACGGTACAAGGATGTGAGAGTAGAGCGGGATCGGAGTGAACCTAAAGGCGCAACAAGTACGATTTTAAAGCAATAGGTAGGCGTCGGAAGCCGGTAGTTTAGATAAGGGAGGACTATTTGTGTAGGGCTCCGGAGGCTTCGACCTCAGCTGTCACTTGCAATGGTTGCTTATTCCATTTGTATCTACGTTCATGTTATTACTACGGATTGGGAAAGGTGTTACGAATTGTTTGTTGCCTATAAATTGAGTGAAGTTCATGGTCCTACAATTTCGCTCGTCGTATACAAAGTTCACGCACACAAATACATCAACATGACTTATTATTGTCTCTATTTTACACTTGACGTATTTGTTGGCGTTTATCAAGAAATTATAGGAGCAGGAAGTTTTCATATTATTTCTACGCAACAAGTAATCTGTATATATTTAGATCGGTGATTAGTCTGGCGCGGCTCGAGGAGTGACTCTAGCTACAAATACAAATATTTTATTGATAGCACCAAAGTTACAACTCATATTTCGATTCATTTTTAAAAATAATATTAAAAATGTCAAAATCATAATACATGTCAACATAATAATATGTCATATCTTGTGCTCGTAGGACGCTGCGGTTCAGGCCGCCACGCCAACAAAGGCTTAGAGAGTTAAATCACACAATATATTTTCTATTATTACTAAAGTAGAAATGGATTCCACGTATATTCTAAAGCTCGAGACGGACGTCTCGAGCGTGCGAGGGTCTTATCTCGAGGATCGTAGAGGCAGTTAGTGTTTCCACGTGGAGTTAACACATGTCGAGTCGCCTCCCGGACGGCGTCTTGTTTTATCGGGAATTCGCTCCTACTGCTGCGTGTCCCGCGAAACTTTGAAAGCGGTTGCTTGCAGGACAATGTTTAAATATCAGTAGAGTATTTTTGTAAAAAATTCAGAAATATCAGTTTGAGAATATGCATTCACAAAATATTTATTCGCTTTAAATCATTCTATGGTGGTATGGTTACCGGTGTGAACTTGGCAGCCAAATTTTGCTGCCTATAATCCGACCAAATTAAGATGACTTTTTTGTGAAGTTAGCGGCCAACGCCAATGTGACCTCGGATTCTCTAAAACATCTACAATTTTTTTACAGGCGGCTTCTGAAATGAATACACTATATAATAATGAAATAACATACTGAAAAACCTGGAAGACCAGTTACCTGGAAGAGACCGCTTTTGTGATAAGGCCGGCTTGTGGCGCAAGCTTATAAGGTTCTGGTCTGTATTTTATTATTTTTTATATTTTTGATGCACACAGTTTTATGTTATATACTATTTGTTATTTTTTTCTCAGGCCTTTACACATACAGTGTGTGTGTGTGTGCGCGTGTAAATGAGTGTGTGCTTTTTCTTTTTATTGCTTGACAGGCTAGCTGTTTGACCGCAGCTCACCTGATGTTAAGTGACGGTGTGGTCGAAGGTGGTAAAGCACACCTAGCTTGGAATAGTACTGGCTCTCAAGTGAGGCTGCCGGAACACACCGTTAGATGCTTGGCGGTAGATTTGTCATTTGTCGGTGCTGATGTGATTCTGCACTTGTCACTACTATGGAGATCGTTGTTCCTTACCGAGCCTATGATCAGTTTGCCTTTACATCCGTGGCTTTAAAATTACTTTTTATTTAATTTAGTAGAATATAATTATGAGAGGTTAATTATGATTAAAACATGTTTTGTTTATTCAGAAAACGAATGGAATTATTTTCCCGCGAGTACGACACACGACGTACGACATCTGCCCATAAATCACCAATTAAACCAGATTGATTGAAAACTGCTAATTGAATAACGTACGGCTGCGGGGGCGCCGTGTCCCGGGGCAAGCAGTGCGAGGGCGCCATGTGCCGGGGCAAGCAGTGTGGGGGCACCGTGTGCCAGGGCAAACAGGCGCATAAATCAGGCGGCCCCCGCGGCCGCGGCGGGACCGCTCTCGTAGGTAAACAGGCAATTGTCGCAGTTCGCGGTAGTAGGATTGATTGATTGGTTTGCGGCGCCGCGCGACGTGTCGACAGGCGCGTCGAGCGCGCGGATCCGCGACGTGTCGCGCCGGTGACAGGTTTGATACTAGCTGCGGTAATAAAGCGTCGGGCCGGCCCTCCCGCGGTAACCAGCGGTTACAGAGCTTCGCGAGCCGAAACCACTTTGCCAGAAGCATGAGAGCCACGGCGGTACGGCACGACACACGTCTCAAAAACTGTTAATAAAACTTGAAGAATGTGGATCATACAGCTTGTATGTCATTGTAGGTTTTGATTTAACTTTCATCATGATCAACCGAGCATACTTAATGCATTGCTGGACACAGGTCTCTCTCAGGACACGTCACTCAGCCCGATCTTCGGTTTTTCGTTTCCAGCCACTGCCAGCTGCCTTACGTATATCGTTACTTCACATAAAATCACGGCGTCCGACACTACGTCCGATTTGCAGTCTCCGCTCTAGAACACGTGTACAAGCGGTTATCGGTGTTGCGGCAAATAAGCCCACTGCCACGTCGACTTACTAATCGTCAACTTTCCATCCATCCATCGCCAACAGCCATCGTTATAAAGCTCAGGTTCGGCCTCATGTTGGCCTCATGAGCCCTGGGGTGCTTTATCTCAAATGCAACCAACTCTTGACCCTGAAGAGTAGGCAATAGGTCAATGGTCGAGCACAACGGCGCTCAACAACAGACGAGCCGGTGCCGACTCCTTTCTCCTCAGAGGGTCAAACGCAGAGTTAACAATAATATAACACTGTTAATAACCGAAGGCGAGGGAACGACGCGTTTATTAAAGTTTCGCCTGATTGCATCTCAATAGCAACACTTTGCACAAAGTCCAATTCCGCGAAACTTTTAACCGTGTTACCGCGCGTCGCGGGAGCTCGCGACGATCCCGCCTCTGAATAGAGCCGCAAATTCTTTCCAATAACAATTCAATTACAATCCTTCGTAAGCCGGAGAGGTTACTTTCCGACCGATTTTCTTATTGGTTGACCCGGATTACACGTAATGTAACCGTTGATGCTGCGAGCAACGAACACCCGAAGCTGTCCGGATTGTCTCCAGCCCCAGCACCCGCCGGCCAACGTGAAACAAAACTTTCTCATCGGAGTCGGCTCTCGATCGCACATTCTATTCTGAGTAGGTACATATGTATTTTCTTGTCATCTTTTTAATACGAATTGATAGGATATTGAAACGAGACACGACAGCGACAGGCGCGTGTACTTTGATCGTGTAATGTGAGAGATCGTGCGGAGCGTGACGTTTCATGTTTTAGTTTATTAGAAATAAAATTACGTTTCTGAATATATAGATGAGGTCATAGGTAGATGAGCGGCCCGAATGGAGCGCTTTGCATAAAGCTCATATCGAGTGAACTAAGATGATAAGTTTTTTCAGGCAAATGCTTTTTTCGTTCATATTTTGTCTGATTCTGACAAAATATACATAACCTGCTTGCAAATATAAGAAAAATACGGTTTACGACTTTTACTGTTGGAACTTCCAATTTGTATCAAATTAACACCTACCCGAGCGCAAAATACATAATAACGAATTAAGCATTAATTACAAACTTGTACATAAGAATACTTACCGACCAGTGCTTTACAAGGTGCTGCGAAACTGGTTTTGTCGGCGTGATGTGAGTACAAGAGATGTTCTGAGACCGTGTGACGCGAGCTGTGCGGAGAGACCAGCGACGGTTGCTTACAACTAGCTTTACGCCGAGTTGGGCTCGGAGTCACGACACATTTGCAGACGCACTCCGTCTCGCATAGTTTGAGTGTATAACGTGCAAATGTTTTTCTGTTGCGTCTGTATCTTTCATTAGTTCTGAGTAAATCTTTCTTTTCATTTTATTTTTTTCTTTTTACGTAATTTTCTTTTCATCGCTTGCGTAAATATGTTGTTATAATAATTGTAATTGAGATGGACAAACTTCGTCGGACGCGTAGGTGATCGAAAACTGTAACACCTAAAACTCGAATATCCTCCATTTAGAAGATCACAATCTGTTAGAGGACGTTTTATCAGCAACAAACAGAGAAATAAATGTCACCCTCCGGCCCTCCCCCTCCTCCCGCTGGTTTGCATAAGCTGCCCGGAGTAATTTGTTACATCGACATTATCCATCGGTAGTTTTTGTGATCTTGCTTTCTTACCTGCTTTCTTGAGTCTGTTTCTTCTAAATTGCGTTTAGGATGCGGGATTTGTTTGTCTTTAGTACCTACAGTCAGTTTATCTGGAGCATTTTTTTTGTAGTCGACAGGTTAGTTTTTTGACCACAGCTCACCTGACGATACGCAACGGTGTGATCGAAGATGGTAAACACATCTAGTCTGGAATGGAACCGACTCTCAAGCGAGGGTGTCGGAACACAACGTTGGGTGCTTGGCGACAGGTTTACAACTTGAGGGTAGCTAGCCAGCCGAGTAGTAGTTCGTAGATCTCTCACTAATGAACCGCATCACTTGGATAAACTTCCGGGTTTTCAGTTAATTCGTAGGCGAGTTGCAGCAATCGAAAAATTATAGCTCTTTAAAATTTTACTCGGTGGTAGATCTTCTTAGCAGTAAGTACTAGCGCAGCGCCAGACATTCTGTCGCCCAGTAGTAGTGTGTAAATATTGTTATAAGTTGACAAGGATTCTGTCGACATCGACGTGTCTCATGAGCCCCGGAATCTGTGAAGCTGAAATAAAAAAAAAAAACTGTAGTCCAGTTTGCAGCTAACGAAATTACAGGGCCGTTAAGACTTACCATCGAATGTCAGTAATGAGCACCAAAGCAGCGATGATAGCTCAGTGGTTAGCGTGGTCGGTTCGCATGCTGAAGGGCGTGGGTTCAAACCCCAACAATGAGCTTGAGCTGCCGGTGAAGGAAAACATCATGAGGAAACCATAGCATGGTGGTAGGGTACTTTCTATTATTCGGCTGGCTAGCTACCACCCTCAAGTTGAAAATCTGCCGCCAAGCATCTAACGGTGTGTTCCGGCAGCCTCACTTGAGAGCCAGTTCCATTCCAGGCTAGGTGTGCTTTACCATATTCGACCACACCGTCACTTAACATCAGGTGAGTTGTGACTTTGTTTCGCCACTCAAAGTTCTGTGTATCGCTGCAATGGTCACGGGCAGACGTTATCTCTCACCATCAAGAGAACGTCTCGTTACCGAAAACAAAGTTAAAATACTGAATTGTATTAGATGTTTACATTTAGCTATTTTTGCAACAATATCAGGATTTCTACAAACTCCTCACAAATGTCACATCCAATTATATTTTAATTCCTCTTGCAGTTTTTAATTGCCATTAAGGAGCTTATTCATAAAATCGCGTGTTCGTTATGTCATTAATGTGTCTATATGAGTTTGGAAGAAAAGGTTAAACCGAAAATGAAAACAACTTTGATTCCATGTGTTTATTACAAGATCAAAAATATACCTGTAATATTGAGATGGTTCTTTTGACTTCGTTTAGACGTTTTTGTTGCGAAATTTTATTCTCTACAATAATGGTCTCAATAACTTTTGCCCTAAAGTGCATAGTTTCCGAGATATCGGCCAAAACTTTTTTCAAGATGGCGCTTAAAGTTCCACCTGGATCTGTCAGCATTTTGTGATTTTATGCTCAGTAAGTGACACTAACCTTTATAAAAAAAAAAAAATTAGAACGGAAATTTAGTGCGAGGTTGACCAAAAAAACGGCTATTTTTACTTCGGCCACACCGTCACTTGACATCAGGTGAGCTGTGGTCAAACACTTAGCCTGTAATAAAATCAACCGAGTAAATTGTATATATTTTGAAATATTGAAGTCAGAACCGCACGGGAAAGCTAGTGTTGAATAAATGTCGTGTAATGAGTGAGATGTGAGCGCGGCTCATTAGCATTCACATCCGAGGGAGCCCCGGGTAAACAAATTAGTGACACGCGCGCACACTATTGTAAACACTTTCCCACACAGTGAATTTCCAAATTGAAATAAATCTCAGCCAGCACGCGGCGCGTGATTACTTCCACTAGAGTTAACGTATGATAAATATTTGGGTGGCTGTGTTAAACGGTACTCCGAACCGAAGATGTTTCCTACTTTTGAGATAATAAATATGAAATTTTGTATGTTTGGATGTTTGTTACTCGAACACGCGAAAAACGGCTGAACAGATTTGGATAAAATTTAGCACATATATAGTTTATTACCTGGATTAACATATAGAATACTTTTATAACAAAAATGTTATGTTAGGTTAGGATTACCAAAAATGCTCAAGGGCTCTACTAATACCCACCGGCAGATGTCGTCAAGTTTCACAATACACAATAGTAATGACTGTTTTGCAGATGACTTGACATCAGCTGGACGTGATGAATTTTTTTTTAAATTCCACGTGGACGAAGTCGCCGATAATAGCTAGTTTCATTATAAAACAACGATTTGCGATATAATAAGCGTAGAGTGCGTAATTTGGGACGTTACAGAAGAAATCGACAATACAGATAAAGTACAAAACCCTTTCAGCAGCCATTAAATAGCATTTACACATGGACAACATAAAAATCACATCAAAAACCCTATCGGCTAAGTGTCGGCCCCGCGGGGACGACCGCTCGGCTCCGGCGCGCGCCCTGCATACTATTATACACTCACACACAAAGGAAATCGAAAACTCCACTCTTTTCAGTGACACACACTCATCAGAAGTAAGCTACGGCAGAATACGCGAAAACCGTAGCATGCTCGTAGCTTACTACGGCGTAGCACTACTACGACGTAACTTCTCTGCGTTGAATCTATTTTAATTGCCAGTAATGTGATGCCCCGTACACAGGCCGTGTTTGTCGTTTAGAAAAGGACACAGCTAGGCAGACTGCGTGGCTGCGTCCCTTGTTGTTTAGCAAACACGGCTTCGAAAACTTACAACAACTTTTTTAAATATGTTTTATTACAAATAGGCTCGTGTTTGAATACCAAATCTCCTGATGTTAAGCAAAGATGCGGCTTACAATGGAGCACGCTCGCCTAGAAGAAACCGATCCACACGTGAGTTATTTAAATATTCGATAAAAGTTTGCGTTTGAACACGCCCTGCCTAATGTTAAGCAAGATGCAGTCTAAGATAAAGCACGCTTACCTAGAAAAACCCTGTTTACTCTGGATTTGAAGACACACAAACTGTAGCTCGCGGGAAAAGAGATCCACATCCTCGTTGTACGTATGAAGAATGAGCTTGTAGCTTTTAGCCTGTACTTGAGGAATGTCCACCATGTGCGGATGGCGTTTTGGCCGTGTCTGCCGGTAATAGAAAGAGGCAGGTGACCCAAATTATGCATTTCCAAGGCACACTCTCCGAAATGTATCCGACAGACGAACAAGCGACTTTACGTCGGTGCTCAAGGCTTTTCGACTGAGACGCGGCCAGAATGTCGTCACCAATTAGCATCCTAGCGCCTCTCGATCGATTCCAGAGCATCATGCTGGTACTCAGCAGAGCCGTCCTGTGAGAGCAGTACTCCGTACACGACCCAAAGACACTCATATGTATCTTTGATAGATACAAGTTGTGTAAGGCATGTATCAGAACATACTTCTTTGTAATGTTGTACTTTTCAATATGTCGGCTGTTGGCGTAATTTAATAAACAAACAAACGTGAATAGGTACTAGTATTTCTTACAACAGCAATTTCTGTAGGAGTTTGGAAGGTAGCCGTCCTATCCTCGGTTATGCTTCGCTATGCAGGGTCTGGCTAGTGGTGGTAACATTACTGGTCTATCAATAAATACATCGAGAGAATCATGTGAAATATGTTTATATTTTTACCAGATCAAAAGTATAACTCAAATCTAACTGACCGTGTTCATGATATAAATAAATTATACTACCTTTTTCGATTTTACTACCCATTTTAATTTCCCAGGCAAGCGTGCTCGTCGTCGCTGTCCATAAGGCGAGATCGTGGCGTGGCGTGCCGAGTCCGGTGTAACGAATAAAGGCCGTACGCCGTCTCGTGGAGGACCGGAGCCGCCGCCGCGACCGGCGCCCCGCCTGTCCCGTCCGTGGACATTCGGGACAAATATTAATCTGTCCCATATTTGTCCCGATTTTACGAGCGCCGCATTCCCGCGCCCGTAAACGCACACATAAACACGCGCCGTACGCGCGGAATGCCTCGAGGTGCCTTTACTGCAGATAAAAGTTTAATAATTATGTTTTTTACTTCCTCCGGAGGGAGTTGCAGGATCGACGATTTTTATTTATTGGTTTTTTCTTCCTCAACTATAAATAGTTCTGTATCTAGGTAAGACTTATGGTGGACAGTTAAAGTCAAATATGTATCTGAGATTTCTTTTGAAATGTTTCCATACTACAGGTCGATTCATAGCTAGCTCGACGTTTGCAGATATAGTATTTAAATGTGGAAACCATAGAGACAATATAACCCAGAGTACAATGTGTAACCAAGCGCTCGAGTCAACTACATGCAAGTTCGCTGTGTTCGCGTGAATCCTTGTATACAGCTCACACATGGAATCCTTGAATACAGTTACATGGCTCATCTCGGTGTTCTTGCTAAAAAACATTGCATTACTATTTTGTGGCATTGATAGTTCAATGGTTAGCGTGGTCGATCCACACGTTGTTTTCAACGCCTTTGCGTGGGTTCAAACCACAACAATGAACTTGAGCTGTCGGTGAAGGAAAACATCGTGAGGAAACCATAGCGTGGTGGTAAGATAAAAAAATAAGAAATTCCGGTCGCTATTTAACGAAAACTTGGTTTACTTTAAACCTAGAACAGAAATTAGCTGTCAAGTGAACTCTGCTAGTAGAAAGCCAGTAACTTATTTTAAAAAGAACCTTTTAAGCCTTTTTTATGTTCTATCGAAAATCTTGATAGCATGCGAGCCAGGAGATATCGCTCATTGCGGATAATAAAATCACAAGTTCAGCGAAAAGGTTACTTAATTAAGGAACTAAGATTGATTCATGAATAAAACGCCGACTAATTTAATCTTCGCAACTTTTTCAGTTAACAAACAAAATAGCTAGAGAACAAATCTTTTATCTATTAAAACATCGCTAGAGCAGCTCGAGTGCCGCGGACTGGTTGGAAGGGATTTGTTAACTGATATTTATGATATTTATATCATAATTGTAATGATGTACAACTTTCGGGAGAAATACCTGTTTATTTTGTACGGAACCGGAGCCCTAGGGTTCCGCGGAGCACACTTCGAGTTCGGCGGTGTTGCCTGAAAAAGATCACTTTAAGCGACAAGGTCGCCGTTTGTGCCACCGGCTCATAATGTGTTTGTCCACCCATTTTTAATTGTGGTCGACATAATAAAGAATTTTTATATATCTACATGCACCTAAAAGTTTTGTGCCACATATTAAAATTTTATTGTATGCATATTTTGACACTTTGTTTTTACAATTTATTACAATAAGTCAAAGTCACACAAAATAAGTCAAGGTCAAGCCTGGTCACGTCCTAGTAAAGTAGTGACTTTACTACAAACCTCAAAGAAGTTTTGGAAGTAACACCAAAATTTATGTTTCTCCACATTGGGTACATCACTTTCTTACACACGCGCTTGTAATTCGGCACTTTATGAATAAAACACTATTATACATAAACACTCGAAGAAGTACATTTTTGGAAAATAACACAATGAAGCGAAACGACCTTTCCGTGTTCCCGCCAAAACTCTTATTTTAAAGTTGTTTAAAAGTGACAGGTTCATTCACAGATGTCAACTGCGACGATGTTACTCGAGCCACAATACAAGCTCTTTGGCGGTCCCTGCGTCGGTCACCCTCTGTTACCTTCCCGCAGCGTCTCGCGCCCGACGTCGCACAAGATATTCAGCCGCCCACAGACGAGCCGCTCTTATTTAAATTGTTTTGAATGTATAATAAATAAGCGATGTTTTCGACGAATTAAACCGTCTCTAAATATTCGAGGAGAAAGCTTTTAGCTCATGAATTACAAAATAATGTGTCTTGACGACCGTCAGGCGCGAGATTACACGCGACGCGACGTCGGGGACCTCCCGCCGCGGCGCTAATTAACAACCGCTGTAATTAGCGGCCGCACCGCGAGTGTGCCGGCCGGGCCGACGGGGAACATATCAAACACTTCCAATGTATCTTCAAACAGCGTTTTTGTATATAAAAGTAATGAGACGAAAGGGACGCGTGCCCATGACCATTGTAGCGATACACAGAACTTTGATTAGCAAAGCAAAGTCCAGAACATCGCTGCTTTGGCGCTCATTACTGACATTCGATGGTTAGTCTTAACAGCTCTGTAATTTCTTTAGCTGCAGTACTTTTCAAACTGGAACACAGTAATTAATTTATATATAATAGTAATTTTGGTTGTCCATCTAATAGAGTAGATATTGTGAGTAGATTTGAAAGGCAGCCGCAGCACTGCGTAGACGGCGGTACACTCAACCCATCTCATTAACGAGATATAAAACAATAAATAAGGAAAGAATTAACAGCCCGTTGTCACAAATATACCCTAATCACACGACAAGACAAGATTAGGCAAAGTAAAGCTTCACGCTGCATCATGTATGAACTTCCGTCGACATGGTAACGACCATAAAATCTATTGACTCCTCTGCAGCTCTGTTCCATGAGGAGTGCGGGTTCGGTCCCGCCCAGGCAGCCCCAGGTTTTGTCTGGATAAACAGGAGCACCTGCCCCAAACGGCAGTTACAGGGAGCGCCAAAATCACAATAACTGAGTATAGGTAGGTTATGTTTGACAAATAAAACTTGTCACAGAGCGCCTGCATGCAGCGCGTGTTGTTTTATCGACAGTCACGGTTTGTTTGTGTGCGCGAGTAAATTAGAATCACTAGCGATTAGTTAGAGAGAATAAATACTGGGAGCTCAAGGATTTTATTTAAACAGGGTAGTTATTACGCCCGTCACAAAAAAGTTTTTTTAACACTTTCTCTTAAACGTTGGAGACAGACGGCGATCGAGTTTCTGCCCCGGCTGGGAGGAATGGTAGTCAGGGGCTGCGCCCGGGCCGAACATGCAGGTATGTGACGAAAATGCTAATTTTGTCTGGTTGTTCTAAATGTACGTAAAATAAGTTTAGTGTGTGCTTACAAAAACAATGTATAAGTAAGAATTACAAGAAAAAATTATTCCTAATTAAATTTAAACATATTATTATAATTAAAATGATAAATATAAAATAACTAAAATATATTATTAAAAGGAGTCCCTTTAGGCAAGGTTCCGAAGATACTGGCAGCGTTCCCCCTTTGAATAGCTAGACTAATTCTTTGTCCGAGGTAGCTGCCAGCTCAGTTAGAATTATATCAACAGTTATCCGGTTCCCGTAGTATCTTTGCTTAGTTTGGGGCGATGTGGCGCTGTATGGAATGTCCTCCAACATTTATTCATTGACTATCGGTACTAAGTTGAGCATCGAGCTCCACCTCATTGCTGAAGTTTGAACCCACACCCTTCGGCGTGTCATCCGACCGCGCTAACCGAAAGTTACCTCCCGGCTCTGGTCAGTGAATTAAGATTTACGAATTTGTCTGTAAGACGTATCAATAGGTTATTGTATCTGCGCCTGCTACCGAGCGTTTCCTCCAATGAGTCGGCCATTAGCGCGCGCGGCGCGAGGCGCGGATCAAAGGCAGCGAGTGGCCCGGTGATCCACTAATAAATTAATGGCTAAATAAACGTCCCGTTTTAATCCGCAGTTTTCTCCTCGTCGAGTGTGGTGTTTGTGAAAGGATATAGGAGTTGGTATTGCACGTTGTTTATTAGCGTTGATACGGGTTTCAATTTAGGTTTACTTAGTGTAGTTATTGCCGTAGAACATCATCGTCCCCGGCGCGCGTCCAGTGCGCGGCTAGATGTGTCTCTCTCAGCCGACAGTCTGGTGTTCGTCTCTCCGCAGAACAACTAATCCGATAGATGACACACAATCATTTTTTCATCGCGACGTCCCGCACTCTCCAATAAATTCGTGACCACGGCTGACGCAACATGGCCGAAACGTCGAGATTATAGCATTAGACCCGGCGAAAAACATAATTATGTAAACAACATAATATAAAAAGTACTTCAAATTAGGCATAAATGTTTTATTTTTATTAATCTTACACTGTTTTCCTCTTCCCCTTAAATGAGTTTTTTTGGCAAAGCGCTACAGACACATGTGACATCTTCAAATTGTTATATATATCTTAAGTTTTTCTTGTTGCGTTAAATTTTTATGATCTTTGCTATATTTAGACTTCAACTCGGAGTGAAAGTAAGGAAACGAACAAATGCGAGTTAAAAGGGTTTTGGCATGGGACGGGAATACGGATCAGAAGAGTGGTGTGATAAGTTGAAATAAACAAACACTTAAATACTTTAAAACGAAATAAACTGAGAGAGGATAAAACACATAGTAAGAGCTTGAATAAACCAAAGTATTTACGAACAAAAAATATAAAACTAGATTTACAATAATAATATAGCATAGATAGTTAAATTTCGAGAGAACTTAAATATATTTTTGTAGCGATGATAGCTCAGTGGTAAGCGCGGTCGGTTCGCATGCCGAAGGGCGTGGGTTCAAACCCCAACAACGAGTTTGAGCTGCCGGCAAAGAAAAACATCGTGAGGAAACCATAGCTTGGTGGTAGGGTACTTTCTAGTAGAAGGGACATGGGCATGGCCTTGCAAGGCAGGTCAGCATAATCACCGCATCCACACTGCGGAAAAAAATAATAAAATATGTTTTTCCCGTTGTTTCTCAGCATTCACGAATTCCAATTTTAAAACTCATACTTGAACCACGGAATACCCATACAGTGTCAGTGTCACTTACGGTGCACGAAGCTCAGCTTGCACTGGTTTTGTGGCTGAGGCTGAACAGTTTGTTATTATTATAGGTGATGGATAGGTTAAGTTAGGCTTTTCGACGAAGGGACTTTTTTACGCGCTTTACTCCGCTTTCCACCGGACCACGGCCGAAATTTTAGTCGGAGTATCCGATACAATTAAACGTGAGTGATCCCGCATAAGTACAACAAAAACATGTCAAAACCACGTCAGTTTCCACAGTAAAACGGAAATATTGGTTGGAAAGTCAGCATACATATTTGGAGAAAAGATTCATCAGCACGTGTGAATCTGTTAGGCCGCTCCGACTCTTCTTGGCGGCATATTGCTCAATCCATTTCGGCACGCCTGTGCCTCGAAGTGTTTTGTGCAACTAATTGCATCGTAGTACTAATTGTATAACGAACTTGCAATTCCTATACAAAATTACAATTCCGTTTTTTTCGACTGTTCCGTGTATTTATGGCTTGTTCCTACCAGCGCTGTCTCATCCATCAGTGCGACAAATGGGACCACTGTGAACTATTGCTCAGTGTATTTACGTGGCCATAATATGTCGTGTTATGGCTTAGCTTGGCCAAAAATGCTTTTTACAACCAATATAGTCTTTTTATAGATTTAGGGTAGAAAATAAAATGCACGCAATTTAGTTTCAAGAAAATAAACATTAAAGAGAAGCTTGGGTAGAGCGAAGACAGGTTAAAGTTAAAACACCTTCTCGTACACGAGCACAATATTTCATTCTCTTATTCACTAACTAAAATGAATTTTATTTAAAGTTTCATCTTTGAAAGTTAATCCAACATCCGAATCAGTCACTGCTGGGCGCGGGGCTCGTCTCATTATAAGAAGGGTCAGGACACGTGCAGATTAGCAGAATTCATAAATCTTTGAGAACTTTTTAAGAACTATTGGACGTGTAAGTTTCACGATGTTCTCTTTCACCGTTTGAATTCAGTGGCAATACGCACATAACTTAGAAGAGACAGAAGTTCATGCCGCGGGATTCGAGCCCAGGACTTCTAGATTCGAAGCCAGGAGATCTCCCAACTAGGTGGTCGGAACTTTAATTTAAGACCTACAAACCTAACGTCCATCCATGGTCATAACATCAACTGCCACCACCGGACCAACCTTTGTACTAAATTTTATGCAAGTGACTGGACACAAACACGCACTCTTTGTCTTGCTGTATCTTACATACCTACTAACCGACCAGACCGCAGGTACTTACTAAAGTACACATTTTTTTATGGTCACAGGCTAAGTGTTGACTACAGCTCACCTGATGTTAAGTGACGTTGTGGTCGAAAATGGTAAAAACACCTAGCCTGGAATGGAACTGGCTCTCAAGTGAGGCTGCCGAAACACACCAAAACTAAACCAATATTACAATGTTGTGTGTTAGAAGCGAACATTGCCAAGGAATTTTTTTTGTGCAGGCACGCGGACGAGCGATACTCAATACTTCATTTACATTTCGTGTTAAATCTGAATTTTACATAAATATTTAATATCTTGCTTCTTTGTCGGTTGCTGTTGGTATACTCTATAAATTAAAGCTTTAACATAAGATTTACTGTAATGCAGCGTGTCCCATACATTTCACGAGCCAATAGTTTTATTATCTAATCCCCGTTCGCCCTACGAGCGAGTCGTGTCCCGCCCGGCCGCGGCCCGCTTCCATTCACCCGCGATTGATTAACTGCAACAAAACAATTACTATCTACGTATACATTAAAAATTTAATTAGAGAGTGCCCACCTAGCACTCTCTCTCTCTCTCATAACGTAATACAATACAAATATTAGACAAATTTAATTTTTAAAATAGCTTTTCTTAAATATCATAAATGGTTTCTCCCGCATTTTCCGAAGTATAAACTACCTTACATTTTTATTTTCTGTATTCCAAATTTCATACGTTACAGCGGAAAGAAGTAACAAACATTCGCATTTATAATATTAGTAAGTGAGATAAGATGAAGTTTATGTTTTACGACAAAAATCACAGTGGACTCGTTAATTCTTTCAGTTGTAGAATAAATAAGAAGAACCTGAGAATAAATAGGTAACTAAATGGCATGTACGTTAAAAGTATTGATATAAATAAAAGTATGATTAGTGATTCATAACGCATGCAAATTTTGTAGTAAAAATAAAAATGTGGCGCCATTGTAAACTTTAATGCAAAGTGTTTAGGGTGATCATTTATAATGAGGTATGTATATTTACTAATTCTTCGCGTAACAGAGTGGTAAGAACGCGAGTAATCAGTGGCGGTATTTCTGGGGATCGGATTAAGGAGCGCAATTACTGCTGTAATTCCCTGTACTTCACGAGGCTCCACCTGTTCTACAGTGGTTGAATAAGAATAAGATTTATTTAAAATTTAAAACCATCAGAATATGTATGAAGAATAAAATTAACGAAGTAAAATCACATTTAGACAGGAGAAAGAATGGCCATGTGCAATTTGGTCTCGTGTCGGCTGGAATTTCACTTAGAATACGTTTTTTAAAACGAAACATAATGTAACGTATAAAGCTAGTTGCTGACGTTATCAGGTTTTGAGTATATATTTTGTGTATCCGTACGCGGAAACCCAAAATTCAATATTTCACTTAGTTTAAAAAAAATCACAACAAAGCCCTACTTAAGTAAACTACATTCTCACACAACGCCATTTAGGCCAAAAACCAAGCAAAGCTTGGACTACTATGGCAACCGGCTATATCTGATAGAATATACATATATATATTTTTGTAATTATACTTGCTTATGATACACACGAAACACTTAGACACAGAACAAACAGCTATCTATGTTCATCACACAAATGTTTGTCCTGGGTAGGAGTCGAACCCACGCCCCTCAGCTCAAGAAGCAGAGCTACTGCCGAATGAGCTACCAGGGCAGTCAAGTTCTTATTATGACAATGACGAGATCTGTAAAGAATTTGATAATCCGTTGCGTGTCCTTACATTAACCTGATGATAATAGTAGTATCCCAGTGTTAGAAGGCTGGCGAGCGCCTCTCCAGGCCGCTAAGTGGACCTCAGATGTACATAACCGAGTTACAGCGTCAGTCGACATCCGCCGTATTGATTGTATGGATCTTGTAATGGCATCAGCCAAGATTGACTAGATATTCATAATGGATATGTTCGGATGGTTGGTACGATACCTGTCTATCATGGAGGTTCGTTTGATTCAGCGAACGTAGGTAACACGAATGTGGTGCAACTATATTCACTGACTTGACTGATGAGCGATGAGAGCTACAACTGTATTTTGTTCAAAAAGGAAGCAAAAAATATTGTGGATTAAAGACGGCTAACATTAAACATAGTACGTAAAGCAAAGATGCAAAAAGCAGCTTTGGTTCGAGCTAGCTCCTCCGAGCGTGTCGCTTTTGAGCGCCTTCATCGGAGAATGCTTTGAGGGTACTTATTAAATTCCGTGGAGTAATCTCTGTAGTTGCTTCCGGACATTTGCCGCATTTACGTCGTATGTGCTCGGCTCGATTTAACATCAGAGCCTAAACTAACGTTCGTTACCTACCGATTCATGTCATTTATATTTAGTATACTGTTAGCTTCTTACACGAGTGCCCAAAAAAGAGTTTCATGTTGCAAATACTCAATAAAAATATTATTTCTTCTCCTTAATAGAAACATTTATTTTCATTTAGGCAATAAAATCGAGTGCGCTGTTGATGTCGCATTGAATGTATATCGATACAATATCGAATATTATACCGAGTTCGTAACAATGGCCACCGTACTGCGGGGAATACGGCGGGCGAGCGACGCCAGTGCGCCAGTGTGGGACGCGCTGCGCGGGGATTTACCGTGCTACTATATGATACGGCATTCAACTGGTGGCGGTCTATGTACATATATTTAGATTTGTTCTCGTTTAAACGTATACCCACTGACATCTGTCATATAAAATAATAAACCATTTAATGCAGATCTGGTCCATATTCAAATTCACATATTATACATAAAATAGTAATATAGTAAACCCTAAATAAAATTAAAATACTCGTATCAATAAAAATCTAATTATAAAATGTAAAAAAATATTGTGTGTGTTTTAGTGTTGTTCTTTTTTGTTGTATTTGTTGTTGTTGTGTCATTGTTCATTACGAGTACGAGTATCTATTTTATTCTATTTATTTTACTATCGAACTGATGATTTTTATGATTTCACACATTTAAAAAAATCAAACATAAGTAATCCCGTGTCAGACAAACAAATATTTGTAAAATGAAATATATTTTGTAATTATAATATATTTACTTTTACATTGTCCAAAACGTTGTAGTACATCTAAGAGATTTCCTAGCAAAACAGATATTTCGTAAAAGATTCAAATGATAGCAACATAGACAGCTTGACATCTCGGCTTGAACAGGTGGACGGGAGCCCTAACGAATAAACTCGTTGCGCTCAGTGAGTGCGCTTTCTTGTATCAGGCCGCGTGCTTGCAATTCGCACCTCCTAATGTTCAATAAGGGGGGAGGAACAGCTTCCCCCTTCACTTATGTAAATATTGTGGTTTCGTGGCACAGACTTGGTTCCTGTATTGTGTTAGGTATACTTTTTCTGGTACGAAAAAATACTCTAATGATTCCGAGGGGAGTGGAGTTTCACTTTTGTTATTGCTAATGAAAAGTTCCAGAAAATATGTTTGAAGGAATTATTCAGGTTACGTGTGTTTAGTATCCAAAGTTTAACTGCCTAATCTTCTTAACCTTAACTTGAATAGTTCCATGGGTAACCGATATAATGGTCTAGGAGACAATTCAACAGGCCCAGTCCGTTAGACTATCCTATTTGCTCATTTAGTAGTTCATATATTTGTAAAGCGCGGGTTTGATTCCCATTCGGAACTAACATTTGTGTGACGAACGTAATTATGTTTGTTCTGTGTTTCGGTGTTCTTTTCGTATTATAAGTATGTTTTTACAAAAATAAACCGGCCAAATGCGTGTCGGGCTCGCGCACCGAGGGCTCCGTACAAACCTGTAGGAATATAAGTAAAAGTTATGTTTTTTTAAATGATAAATTATGCTTTTTGTAATTTTTCCATTATCTATGTAATAAGACGTTGCTTCGTACCAAATTTCAAGATTCTGAGTTCACGGGAAGTACCCTGTATGTAGCCGCTTCCAACCGCTCTTTATGGAAGTTAATGGGGGAGGCCTATGTCCAGCACTGGACGTCCTACGGCAGAGATGATGATGATGACCCTGTATGTCAAATTTGGTCGAGCGGGGATGAGAACACGGGCAGTGAGTTAATACGTATTTGAAGGGGCCCTTAAACCTGCACTTGGGTTACGAGTCCTGGGCACAGCACGGGTTCCTGTCCCTGCAGCGCGATGGCTCCGGCACACGCACGGTGACGCCATTGAATGTTTTTGTCGTCGTTATAAAGCTTTGTAAGCGGCACGTTCCGTATTTATGTAACCGCGTTTTAAGCTGGCTCTCAAGTGGGTTTAGCTCGAGTGATGGTGAAGTAAAGCGCCCGGAACTGCCGCGGAGCGCGGTTACATCTCGCCTTTCCCGGCTAGTTACATAGTTAATTGCAGTTTACAGAAGTGCAGCTTGCAGCTCGGCTCGCTGCGCTTATTGCTTCTATTAAATGTAAAGCTGCTGTTTTTGTTTATTCTATGAAAATTAGACTTATTTTATATACCAATTTTTTATTGACTAAAACGACACAATACACCTGTTATTGATAAAGCTCACCTGATCTTAAGTGATTTGGTGGTCCAAGATGGTAAACACGCCTAGTCTGAAATAAAACTGGCTCTCAAGTGAAGCTTTCGGAACCATCGACTCCAGGGCGGTAGCAAGAGTAAAAAAGTAAAAAGTACCCCACCACAATGCAATTGTTTTCTCATGATGTTTTCCTTAACCGGCAGATCAAGCTCATTCTTGGGTTTTGAACTCACGTCCTTCGGTGTGTGAACTGACCGCGCTAATCACTGAGCTATCATCGCTACAAACTTGAATTAGGTACATTAATATTGTTGTTATGGTAACCGAATGTTCCAAGCAGTGTTGACATCCCGCGAAATCTATTTAGTAATTGAAGTCAACATTGACTCGCGCCAAACGCCGAGCGCCAGCCACGAGTGGTAGCACACACAGACAAACAAAGCGACTATCATTATTATAGCAATAGTAATGAAGCCTTTTCAGACTTGAAAATTATATAAAAAAAGAAATGTGTCACACTATATATTTCTCGAAGCGAGTGTCTAACTCGCACTTGGTTGGTTTTCATCATCATCTCAGCCGTAGGACGTTCACTGTAGGACAAAGGCCACTCTCAATGATTTTTATAAAGACCGGTCGGAAGCGGCTCGCATCCAGATCGCGGTCTTTATTGGGCCGTCTGTCCACCTTCTGGGCAGACGGCCTACGCTGCGCTGGCTGGTCCCTGGTCTCCGCTCCAGAACTTTGCAGCCCCATCGGCCATCAGTACTGCGCGCTATGTGCCCTGCTCATTGCCACTTCAACTTGCTAATCCGCTGGACAATGTCGGTAACTTCAGTTCGTAATGTAGTTACGTTCGTTTTAGTTTAGACGAACTAAAGGTTGGTTTCATTGTGCAATAATTGATATTGATGCTCTGTTTAGCGCGTAATTTAATATGTGTCGGAACAGCCAACTCGTGAAGTCAACCGAAAGATGGTTCTGTGAAAAGTTCTAACTACAATAAAAGCACGTAAAAGAAGAGGTTTGATTCCTAACGGTGTTGGTACTGCTGCTTTCTTTTGTACCGCAATTGTGATCGCTTGGAATCAGAATTTCACCAACTCACCGGCAGAAATTCGTCTATTCAGGTCTTGCGTTCGCTAAGTTTCAGCAGCATAGTTAGGAGACCGTCTGGCTTCCAATCTGGATGTCCTGGGTTCGAATCCCACGGCGCGCACCGCTCTGGCTATTCAAAATTATGTGCGTATTGCCGATAATTTCAAACGGTGAAGAAAAAATCGTAAGGAAAACGATATGTTGGAGAGTTCTTTAAAACAATCTTGAAGCTGTGTAAAGTCTCTCGACCCGCACTTGGGCAGCTCAGTTGACAACTATTCTTACAATGAGAAAGGACAGTTTTTATAAAACAGAGCTGACTCGGTTTGCTAATTTAATCTAGGTTTACTCGAAACGTTGTCTTCCTAAACAGAATTCCCGCTGGAATCGTTCAGCAAACATTGCGGAATCCATCGGGTTACCATAAACAGAACCAATACAGGGGCGAGTACTCGACGTGCATGTTTGCGTCGCCGCCCGGCGCCGCGGCGCGGCGGTGCAGGCTCCCGACTCCTGCGAGGGCGCCGGTACACAAATCAGTACAATTCCAGGAGAATGTTACATTTTGTTCGTGTACTAACAACACTCGAGTCAATCGTGTCGCCACAGAATGCAGACTAAGTTATTGGAAATCGTGGATCTTATTCCTTCTTATGTATCGGTTTCCATTAAAAGAAGGATTATATCTTACATGAGTAGATATAGTTGAATACATTACTTAATTGATTAATTATCTAGTTAATTATCTCAGAAAATGAAACCAATGGGCGGATTTTATTTGTGTAGGTAACTATTTCTTAAATAAATTAAGTTTTTTTGTTTTTCATCTACCTGTATATCTAATTGTATTGTAATTGTTCTTAATTAACATTGATTATTTTTCCGACCCAAATGTCGACCAATAGAATTGCACCATTCGACGTCACGTGGTACAACCTACATGGTATTATACTGATAATTTTTTGATTATTTTCTCTGGTAGTTGCTATATATAAAATTATGAAATTCTTATTTGTTAACTGTTCATTTCATCTCATGGTGCAATTCTATTGGCCGACATTTGGGACGGAAAAATAATCCCCCGAATACCACACGAGCTTCAAAATTATCTGGCATTTCCCTCAAGGTTCCCTGCAAACAAATAAAGTCGTCAAGTTTTTCAGGAAAAATCATTATAAGTGACAATGCACTAAGAAGTTATCTAATTTATATAAATAAAAATTTACATTGAGTGAGGGAGACAGAAGATAATAGGGAGATCTTAAAAAAATATGAACAGAATTATTGATTTGTATTAAATAATAATAATTTTATTATTATTATCATTTTATTTCGTTACATGATCGTAATGACAAGAGGTTTTTTCTCATTTTCTTCATTAGGACACCCGCGCGAAGTTCGCAGTCCACCCGAACTACTTCTTAGTAAAAATACTGAAATAAACCTTGAATAAAATGGTTTGATACTACTTTTATCGTGCGAACTGCAAAACAGTGGGGTTCGCCGCCCGAGTGAGTGCTCATAATACGAGTGCGTAAAGTTCAAGTACGAGTATATTCTAAGCAAGTGACGACAAACTCAAAGGCGAGCTATTAACCGATTAACTACTTATCTATATACATTTATATACAAGAAATACAACGTCTAGCTAGGTCGAGTCGGAGGCTTCGCGACTGCAGTGCACTGCACTGCGCCGCCGCGCCGCCCGCACGCAGCACACAAACGTTATCTGCCAGCTGTTGTCCAGCGTAGCCAATCCTAGTTTTAGCTGTAGATCTACAGTTTTTGCCGTCTTAGTTTTAAAAAGTTTTCTGTTTTACGGCTAATTCCCTTTCCTACTGAAATTATAACGAATTTTGGGATAAAATGCTTCTGAGAACCTACCTCATAGTATGTCTCATAATCATGTAAGTTTCATTCAAATCTCGGCATGCCATCCCGTTTGCTTATGGATATGAACCTGTTCGGATTCTGTTGACAGGCCTCCTGAAGGACCTGATGCTGTAACTCTGAGAGAATACCAAGTAAGAACGAGCATTCTATACAATGCGTGAACACCGGACCTATGGTCACGATACTGTTAAATAAGCTAGTGAGCCATTCGGTAGTGCTTGGCACTCAGAACTAACATCTGTGCGATGAATATAAATGTTTGAACTGTATCTGGGTGTTCTGTATGTATACTTATCTTATCTCTCTATATAAATTCTATCAGTTATCTGGTCTCCATAGTACAAGCTTTGCTTAGATTGGAGCTTGATATGTCACCTATTTTTTTACTCTTATAAATGTGTCAGCTGTGCGTGTGCTGAGAAACCTCAGTTACGCCAGTATACAATGATTTACGATCCCTGTCGTGTAAACATACCTCGGAGCTAATTATATTTCATTTTTTATTTAAAAACCCGGAAGTTGAAAACGAATAAAACTGATATGAAAAATGGCGTCACTTTCCTCGACAGCCAATATAATTTATTAGCCGAAGCCATTTTGCGAGTCATGTCAAAGGCGGCATCTCCCGTCCATCCGCCTACTTTGACACTTCAGCGCTTCGTCAGCGGACTGCGGAGTTACTTCTCAGAAGTTATATGATTTTATATACTGTTTTAGTTTGCCTGAAATCATAGTCGCATGGAAGCGAGCACATTTAGACTTTCAAGATAAGACTCCTTTGATGTTAGAATATTTTAATTTCTGGTTTACATAATAAATAATTTATATCTAAAAATATTTCATTACTAGACGTCTGGCTTATCGCTTCCAGTTGCTGATACTTGCCCTGTGTGTCGCAGTAGAAATAAAGAGAAAAATTAATTATAATATTTAAAAGAACGTACTTTTTTAATGGTAACCAGTTCTATCACAGAAAATGTCACGATTTGAATACATAATTTTGATTATCACGAGGTCTTAATCGCGCACAATGAATCCAAATTATACGGAATTGTAGGGAAGATAATGTAATAATGATAACCAGGCTAGGTGTTTGACTACAGCTCATCTGCTGTTAAGTAACGGTGTGGTCAAAGATGTTAAATACACCTGTTTGTACTAATAATATAAACAGGCTTTCAAGCTGGGCTGCCGGAATATACTGTTAGGCACGTGGCGGCAAATTATCTAGAAATTATCCTACAACTGCCAAGATATGGTTTCCTCACGACGCTTTCTTTTATCATCATTAGTTTATTGTTGGGATTTGAATCCACGCCACGGAGATGTTCTGCCGTCAAGCAGTAGTGCGGTAACATTACTGTGTTGCAGTTTGAAGAGCAACCTGGTGAAATTACAGCGCTGTTGAGGCTAACCATCAAAAGTCTCAAAGTAATAAGCGCCAAAGCAGCGATGCCCTGGATTATGGTTTGGTATTCAAAGTTCTGTGTAGGTATCGCTGTAATGGTCATGCATCATTTCTTACTATTAGGAGAGCATCTCGCTCGTCTCATTACTTTCACGTAAAAATATATATACATATGCAGCACGAGTGCCAATGGAACTATCCACTGAGCTATCATCGCAATCAAAACTTTCAAATGAAAATAATATGAAAATGATAAAAACAATCTAAGACCACTCCCACTATACTCCGCGTAGACGTTCGACCCCGTGCAGCGGTTGAAATAAAACAAGATTCGGCTTCCGAATAAACTTTTATTGGACAAACTGTAAACTTCATTAGAAGCCTCTTACAATGTACATCAACGTTACTACACCGAACCACCAGCACCACCTGGCGGCGCCGTACAGTACTAACACTTACCTAGCTAACTTACACCGCCGGGCCGCCTCGAGGAGACGGCCGGGCCGCTACTCCTAGGAGGTGGCATAACGCTACAGAACTATATTTGTCCGCCTTCAACAAAAACTAATCGTAACAAATGTCATGTACACGCGCCGACTTGTCGGATAACCTACAACGCAATACTAAACAATAGGAACTATAACCGATTGTAGTTTAATTCCCTTCACTGGTTGGAAGTGAAGCGAATTAAACATATTTCAAATTAAATTATTACAAACTGGTTTTGTTGTTTATTTTACACTAGTTTGGTACATTTATATAAACAATATGCGTTAAAGCGACGGCTACGTAACTATACACGGCAGATCAAGTTGAACCTAAAGATACGACGTCGGTAGGTATATATAGAGATCGTTATACTTTATATGGTACAGGTTCCGGGGTCCTAGGCCTCGCCTCTCGCCGCGCTGCCGTCTGCAAGCAAATATGTATATTAATATCCGATTTGAACACAGGAACAAATTAGACGTAACGTTAGCATTATGGTAATTGGATATCGCACGTGTTATTGGCAGATAATTTAGATATGATCATGTGGCGGGCAGGTCTCGCTGCCAACAAAATATGGCGTCTATTAACTTGGAAACGATGTTGTAGTAAACACGTGCGATGTGAATGTAATGTAGATGGATATAAGTTATGCTAAAATGAATACAGAAAAAACAAAGAGAAATGATGTGACTCGATTTTTTTTTGAAATGAGAAGTAGGTTGTTGGTCCGCTCCCATAGGATGTAGACAATTTTTATGAATCGTACCTGATATACAGAAGTTTATTTTTTACCTAGAACTTTTTTAAAAATAAATATGTACAGCATACACAACATTGAGTAATCAGACGCTGAAGGGCGTGAGTTCAAGCCCTAACGATGAGTTTGAGCTGCCGGTGAAGGAAAACATCGTGAAGAAAACATAGCACGGTGGCAGGGTACTATCGAGTACTCGGCTGGCTAGCTACCACCCTGTCTAGCCTATATAGCTATCACGTTGAAATCTGCTGCCTTACGGTGTGTTCCGGCAGCCTCCCTTAGAGCCATTTCAATTCGAAGCTAGGTGTGTTTACCATCTACGACCGCACCGTCACTTAAAATCAGGTGAGCTGTGGTCAAACATCATGCTGTTAATCATTAAAAAAAGTTTATCGTTATCTATGAGCCATTAACACCAGGTACACAACTTGCAAATCGTTACGTGCATGCATTTATTTTCGTTTCGCTGAGTCGCCCTGGGTGTATTCTCGGGAACGCAGAATTAATGTCGTTGCATTGTGTTTTTTTCGTCTTTGTTCCAAGTCTTTATGTATAAAAGTAGTGGTGTTTTATTAAAAACTGCTGGCTTACTTGTACGCATGTGTGCAAGTGATACAATGTAGTGAAACATTTCATATTACTTCCAAAACTCTATTAAACTTTTAAGAACACACACTGCCAGTACTTTATTAGGGCATGATCGAACTTGACATTATTTTATGCAACTTTTTTCACTTGATTTATCTTATATCGAAATAAACTGACACGGGCCAGATGTGCCAGTGCGATGCTAAAAACAAACAAAAAAAAATCCGCTCGGGACTCGCGTGATGGAACATATCCTTTCGCCTTTCGAGGGTGTTTATATCGAAGTGGGAAGTCAAAGGTCGAGCAGATGGTTAGTAAAACAACTTTTACATGCGCTTCCTATGAACAAAACTACTGCGAGAAATGTTACATTTAATATAATATAATACACCACTGGAACATGTCATGTTATACGACGTCTCTAACACGCACGAGTAGCGCCGCGCCGCACTTACGATCGGTTACACCAAAAACTTGATCGTCGGTTAAGCCGTGCGGTGGTCGCGCACAAAGCGCCGACTAACGCGCGATTAACTCCCGCCTCCCAGCTATTTGCCCGCGTGAAGTTTCAGTTTGCTTCGTTCGAGATTCGGCGCCGAAGCCGCGGTGACTGGAGCTAATTTATAAATTGTTTGATTTAATTAGCGGGGAGTTGAGGCTTTCAGCGGTTTTGGTGTAATCTATGATTTTGTTAGATTAAAAACTGACTGCTTTTATAATTTGTTTTAGTTTCTTCGGTGTTTCTCGTCAGTTTGCTCTGAGATGTATAGATAGATTAAGTTGACCACAGCTCACCTGATGTTAAGTGACGGTGTGATCGAAGATGGCAAATACAATATTGGAATGGAACTGGCTTTAAAGTGAGGCTGCCGGAATTAGATGTATGCGACAGATTTCCAATTAGAGGGTGGTAGCTAGCCAGGTGAGTACTCGAAAGCAACTTTCCGCCTCGCTATGGCTTCCTCAAGATGTTTTCCTTCACCGGCAGCTCAAGCCCATTGTTGGGTTTTGAACCCACGTCCTTCGGCACCCTACAATATATCTGTCGATTGAGTGATAAGGTAAATAAATGTTTATAGTATCGTGATTTTTCCTCACTATTTCGTATTACTGTAAATAAGAGGGTCAGATCCAGCGCGTCCTGTTTCTCTTCGAGTCGGGTTTCGATAAAACGCGCGAAATATGTCGCAAAGCCGTTTGTTCGCAGCAAACGCTATAAAAACACGATATTACGGGTCCGGCTGTCCGCTGTTACACTCGGGCGAACTAAGCAGAGCTTATGTGTCTGAGACAGCAGCCGAGTAAAGCAACTGCCGCTAATTAACTGTAAACATCTTACTTTAGTTCTTTAAAGTGAAATGTAGCAGCCGACGTGCGCTCCGGCTGCGAAGGGCCGAGGAGTTATTGATTAAACTTAAAAAAAAAAAAGATTTTACTTACGATTCGTGACGCTTTGTTGAGACCAATTTTGAAGGTTTTAGTTGAGAGAATAAAATTCATGAAAAATATTGAATTCCTTGTTTTATAATGTGTCTGGGTGTTCAGTATGTATTAAAAGTATATATTTACAAAAAAAGTATACAAGTTTGCTATCAGTTATCTGGTTCCCATCGTACAACAAGCTTTGCTTAGTTTGGAGCTAGATGGCGGTGTGTGAAAATGTCCTAGAATATTTATTTGTTTATTAATTTTATTTGCTTAAAATCGTTGTTATTTTTGGTATACACTATAAAAAATATAGATTTTTCGGCATCGTCGCATATTTTTAATTTAATTAATAGTAATGAGACGAATTAGACGTCTGAGACGCCCTTCTGATGGTAAGCGATAGCGCCTGTCCACGGCGATACACATAACTTTGAGTAGCAAAACAAAGTCCAGCCCGTGTACCCTGAGCTCCTTAATGAGATATATGTTAGGTGCTCACAAAAAAGCTACACTATTGCGAACCTTACTGCGCAGACATACGATATATGGTCGCGTAGCTAGTTTCTGCGTGCCTAGCAGGAATCGCAAAAAGTAGCTCAGAATATGGGCATCTATATGGCTGGGCATCGCTGCTTTGGCGCTCATTACTTTGAAACTTTTGATGGTTAGTCCCAACAACCCTGTAATGTCGCTGCACCCTTCTAACCGGTCCACAGTAATGTTTACACACTACTGCTCGGCGGCAGCATATCAGGTACTACGGCGGTAGCTAGACGATCTCCTGCTGAGGAGATCTGCCACCAAGTCTAGTAATGTTTATACTACGACTCCCACAAATCAATGTCACTTAGCAAGTAGTTACCTAGCTGGAACGAAGGATTGTAAAATAATCAATGTCGAAATAGCAATCCTTGCAACTGCTCATTTTTATGGCTGACAGGCTAGGTGTTTGGTCACAGCTCACCTGATGTTAAGTGACGGTGTGGTCGAAGATGGTAAAGCACACCTAGCCAGGAATGGAAATGGCTTTCAAGTGAGGCTGCCAGAACACACCGTTAGATGCTCGACGGCAGATTTTCAACGTGTGGGTGGTAGCTAGCCAGCCGAGCACTTAAAAGTACTCTACCTATGGTTTCCACACGATGTTTTCCATCTCCGGCAGCTCAAGTTCATTATTGGGGTTTGAATCCACGCCCTTCAGCACGCGAACCGACCGTGCTAACCACCGAGCTATCATCGCTACAAAAAATCTTTTCACAGCGACAGCTGTACAGCTAACGCATTTGAAAATGATTAATATAATCAGGGCGCGGGTTCGTTTAATCGTTTGGTGGTTTTTGAATCAACGACAAACAAAAAAAGAAAAAACCTTTCAAATGATCACTGCTCGTGTCGCACGGCTCAGTAGAAGTTTGCGTCGTGTATCGGCAAAATGTTGGATGAAATAAAAAACATGTGTGAGCGGACACGTCGTGGGCTGGCATGGATCAGTGAGTCGCGGGCCGGGCGCACGGGTCGGCGCGCCGGGGCGCCGCCGGAGCGCGAGGCCCGCACCGGCTCGCCGGGCGCGCCACGCTCCGCTACCCCGACGTACTCGTATGTTATTGGATACGCGACTTCGTACTTGAGCTCCTTTTAATTCCACTTATTTTGATAGAAACGTAATAGCGACTTATTTTTAATTCGAGACGTCGCTGCTGATGTCTCAAAAGCTTTCGTTGTTGCGGCGCCGGCGTGAAAACTCATTCTCGATATTAACTTCCATGGAGTGTTGTTTTATTAAGTTAATAAATAAATAGATATCGCAGGAAATTTCACACAGCGCCACCTCCAAACTAACCAAGCAAAGCTTGTACTATGAGAACCAGATGACTGATACAATACTTATATACTTTTTTTTGTAATTACATACTTATAATACATACAGAACACCCAGACACAGAACAAACATTTATCGTCACTCGTTCTGATGCGAATCGAACCCACGCCCTACAGCTCTTGAAGCAGATATTCTACCAAATTAGGTAACAGTGAGTCGACGAGTGGAGACAAATTAATACGAAAATTGGTCAAACATGTCTTACGGTGTTATGCCAAAACTTCAGGCAATGATAGATCACGTGAGTGGAAACGAACCGCGACTCCACCGGCCTGGCTGGCCATCACACGATACTTACAGAGAGAACACTACAAAAGTATATGTGCGATGCCGATGCTGACGTTGAATGTTTGTTCACGCATACTTTTCTATTTACAGTCTAAATTAAGATGAAACTACTTATCTACAAGAATCTATTCTAGTAACACTCACGGGTAACATCTAATAACATCGAACAATCAGTGTGAAAGGAGATCTAGAAGAGAGAAGAAGGCTAGATGGAGCAAGCGCTACGGATCCAACATCTAGTAACATAGAGCAGTGTGCAGTCGGGCGTGCAGAGGAGTCTAATGCAAGAGATGGCAGACAGAGAGAGTGCTGCGACAAACGAGTGCGCCGGAGACAGCTGCGGCGCGAGTGTGGCGGCACAAGGAGAGCAGCGCCGGCTCCGAGCGCGGTTACCGTGGTCGCCGAGCGAGTCCGCTGCGTCTTGCGCTGAGCGCTTGCCCCACATTCCTCTTAAGTTAGTCCAGCCCGGTTCCCTCTTCCAGTAATACGCTCCTGTTGATCATTTTATGTCTCTGTACTTTCCGTCCATTAACTCAAAAACCCATCGAAAATTACAAGGATGTGAATAATATTTTTCATTAAGTCGTTTACGATTATTGCCGCGAAATTATGAGTTATAACGCTCGAAAAATTCTGTGTAATGGGCCGGCCGCGTCGTCGGGCGGTCGCCATATCGACTCCGAGGCTGTTTAAATTAAAGAGCCTCCGAGAATTATTATCTAATTCAGCCGGAGCGGCGCTCCGGGGCCCGCTCGGCCGTTAGTCACCCGCGCGGACGCGGGCCCGCCGGTGGCGCTTTATTACTTTGACATCTGTCAAATAGTATCGCCGCCGCCACCGCATACGATTTACTAACGTCGGGCGCAGACATCATTCAATTTATTGGCCTCTAAAGGCACGCGAAAGGCTCTTTAAAGGTCAGCAATGTGCTCCATGCAAATACATTTCTAAAATTTGGGGTAGGTACGGTACACTTGGTGGCATCAATGTAGAAAATGGATCGCGATCACGAACTTGAAATAATTCTTTAGGACAAACAATTATTTCGAGTTTATCAGATTAGATGGTTTGTGAAAGATTTTGAATTCGATTTAAGACTTAATTTTTTCTCAACTTTGATACCTTAGTTAAGTAACTTATTTTTTTTTTTGCAATACCTTTAATTAATAATAGTAATTATAACATTAAAGTTCGAAAGTTTTTGTTTCGGTTGGTTTTGGTCCAACTGGTCGATTTGTCGTACCATTCATAGCAGAGAGTTGTTCCCAGGTGCCACTTACCTCCGTTGTACTGCGCCTGCTTGGCGGGCCGCTTGCCCCAGGCGCCGTGCAGTGTCTGCCACGCCTTCTTCTCTGGCGCCTCCATCCTTTCGCTGCTCTCCATCTGCAGACAGAGCAAGACGTTTACAAAACAACACTAACTAATTTCCTAAGCGCAGAACTCAACCAAGTTATTACCATTTCATGCTAATCAAATAAGCATTCTGCATGGACTTCCAATTAATACAAACATGAAAGTATGTTATGTGTTTCCACTAAAATTAGTAACGGCTGAACAGATTTGGTTGAAATTCGATGTCGAGGTAGCTTCTATTTTAGGCTACTTCTAATTTGGAAACGATAACATTTCCGTAGTAAGCGGATAAAACCGCGTTCTAATACGCTTTGTATTTGTGATGTTCCTTATATTCTATGAATTTAAATTGAATTCGGAGATAATACGAAGGATACAGATCTGTAGCACAGTAATTAAAACGAATGTCCGAGCCGAGATGAACATAGAGAGATGAGTCAGTACTGTTACCGACGCGCTACCACAGTACCCTCACACGAGCCGGCAAGTCGTGAGAAGATTTAGACACGCGAGAGGCTCACCTGTTGCTCGGGCTGGAGTTCTTCTACCGCGGCTTCCAGTTCCTCGTAGTCGGGCTCAGTGCTGGAGCGCTTGCCCCACGAGCCGTGGAACGCAGCCCACTTTTCCTGAAAATATCCCTACTGTCAACCCTTACGCTACAAAAAGTAGCTAAACGACAGACTGAGAATAAAATGGCAGAGTGTGGTGATTGTAACGTTGTATATTAAAAACATAGAGCGCGTTGATTTAGAAGAAATATTTTCATTCTAGCCTTAAAACACCTTAGTTGTAGTTCATAGGAAACAAAAAAGCCGGCAATGAGTTCCATTCATGGGCCGTACAATGTACATGTACACTGCACGCATCAAGAAAGTAGAGCTGAATCGTTGCGCGCGAATACTGGGAACGTCGACGAGGAGCGGATGATAGTGTGCCGTTCTTCTGCTTGTCCCGTGGTGGAACGGAGAGGGAATAAGGCCATGGAGCTCTTACGCACACTCCCCGAAATGTACCCGGTATAAAATAGACAGACATACTACTCTGCGACGGAGATCAAGACTAACCAATTTTTATGGCGACTAAATCGCTATCTCGAATAAGCCTCATAGCGTCGGTCCGCCGCTTCCAAAGCTTCCCCCTGGCTAATCTTTGTCTAACTGCATGAGTGACTACTTTGTGTAAGACCATTAAAAAAAATCAACTTGCGTCACAATTTTAGAAGTAAACAAAAGGGCGATGTTTTCTATTAACCTTTCTACATTTCTCCGCATAATGGCCACATGCCACCCAACCGAAAGCGGGTACCTTCAACCTAGATTAGCACACACTTGGTCACACAAATATTTCAGTTATTCGCAGCAAACTTTTGTTGGTTGTTCACTTTACGTTCACACGTCAACTTCGCAACTTGAAGCCAAGTTTTCAATCGTTAAGTGCCTTTCAATAGTTTCCATTACGAGTTCCTGAAGCGAGTTTTCTTCGCATGAGGGTAGATTGAATTGAATCACATGCAGTGATTTTCGAACCATGTGTTTAATGTATTTAGTTACTTTCCTTTAATATGATTTACTTTTAATTTAGTAAACATGCATGATTTGCTCATAAATGACTTTGAAACTTGATTTTAAATTAAACGAAGGAAAAACGATCAGAATGAATGTTAAGGTCCAAATACTCACAGGTGCTCTCTTTCCCCAAGCGGAGCTCATGTCTTGCCAGCCACGTTTGCCCCAGGCGGAGTTGAGGTCTTGCCACGCTCGCTTACCCCAAGCAGAGTTCAGGTCTTGCCACGCTCGCTTGCCCCAAGCAGAGTTCAGATCTTGCCATCCGCGTTTGCCCCAGGATGCCTGCGACATGTCCCTCCAGCCGCGCTTACCCCATGCGGAGTTCAGATCTTGCCATCCTCTCTTACCCCAGGCGGAGTTTAAGTCTTGCCACGCACGCTTGCCCCAGGCGGAGTTTAAGTCCTGCCACGCTCGCTTGCCCCATGCGGAGTTGAGGTCTTGCCATGCGCGTTTGCCCCACGCCGAGCTCATATCCTGCCAGCCCCGCTTGCCCCAGCCTCCGTGTAAATTTGCCCAGGCTCTCTTCTCTTCATCTGTTAAATCTACTTCGTTGTCAGTCTAGAAGTAAAGAAACATGAGGTGAAGTAAAAACAGACGAATTATAAAACTGTAAGAAAGTTTCAAGTTTGTTGAAACAACGATAGCCATATGACCCATGTGACCTTCTACAGAGTCATCATAGAACCTCTCCAAATGTTTTCAATAGAGCCCGCGCTCGGGAAACTCCGTCGATTTGCTGACGATACCATTATACTACCGTCAGGGAGCATTACCGACAAATTATCCATCACGCTCTCTATCCGCACATAAGCGCCGAAGTCTACGGGTCCGTTTAGTATTTTCTTAATACAAGGGATGTAAATGAATCATGTACTGGTAACTATAGATATTCAGGGAATTTGTCTCGGTCAGTACAAGTGAGTTTATGAAAGTTTCCTTTGGCCATGTGTGGACACGCAATGTCAACAACTTATGTCTAAAAGCCAAAACAATGACAGAAAATACTCCTCGCTCGAATCTGAGATTGATGTACAACACGGGCGTTCTTAGAACAATTTCACTAAATTAATAAATCAACTTCCCAGATAATTCATCGCTCATTTGTGTCACACTTCTCAGAATCGCAGAAAGATGGCAAAGAAAAAGTACTTATTCTAAAAGCGAAGGGAACTGCTGGCGTTGATTTCAGGCCATTTGCGAGCTGGTTTATTATTCCATTAAACTGGACGAAGCCACGCCGAGAGTGTTAATTGTGCTAGAACGAGCGCTCTTTATAACTCGGAGAATGTCTACCACCTTATTTATTTAAACAAAAATACTCGGCTAATTATTCTAACGGCTACCTTCTACTGCGAGACGGAAACAATCCTCGGACTGGTCGTTATGTAGATAAGACAGGCGAGATCGGACACCGCAGCCGTTTCATTGCATAATAAATAGGTTATAGTTTTACGTATGTAGTTGCTACCATATAATTATGACTCAAGCGATAAGGCCCACTTGTGGTGCTGAATAATTATCAGGCTTATGTCACCTTCCGACTTGAAAATACAAATTGAACAGTAATCATCTAAACCCAACATCACACGGAGCTTAACCATACCGTTTGTATTTACGTCGGGTACTTAGCTGTAATGTGCGAACAATAATATGGCGCGCCTTCCCCTCAGCCGCCACTCGCTCGCAGTGCGGCCACACTCGCTGTTTGCCGCTAAAATGCGGTGACCGAGTTTCTCAAACTCGGTTACTCGCAGATTCGTTACTCCAGGTCGCTCAATTTTGCTCTCAACGGCGTCTACGATTGCAGTGTAGCTAAACGTATTTAGCTTTTTAAATTATAAGTTTTGTACTGCAAATCCTTGGATATGAAGTTGGAACACGTTTAAAAACTATGGTATCATCACATAACGAATAAACAGTGATATAGGACAGTAGTGATGTTGGAACAGTTTTGTTAAAATACCGATTTATTAGTCTGTAATACTACTTACGTTGTCTGCGCTGCATTCATTACTAGATTATAAGAATTCTTGCTTCTTTGTACTTTGAACAATACTTTGTTTCTCATTTTAAGTGAATTTAAATTCTTTTGAGAAATAAATATCTTAAGCCATAAATGTAGTGTGTAAATCAAATTCTTTTCCATAATATTTTGCTTGACACTAGGCGTGCCATCTTAGGTCGGATTCCGATTATATAAGTATGTGTGTACATCGAACATAGTCACCCCCGTTTGTAGTTATAGCCTAACCGAATGTGATGGCAGGGAAATAAGATTTTATGTTGTAGCAACATTGACGATAATGAGCTCCGTAGCCTATCGCTCCTGCGGACGCTGAGTTACTAGTGCCGTCATAATATTATGATCGAATCGAAATGTCGATTAATTCGTCCTCGAGAGTACTACTCGTAAAATAATGAGGATTTAGGTAAGTAGGCACAAGATTAGGGAAATAGGTTTATGTTGAGACCTAGATTATTCCACTAACTCTAGATTGAATGTCTGGGACGTGATGATTAGATGTAGCGATGTTATATTTTAATGCTCGAGTACTGCGTCTTAATATCTTGATTTAGGTTTATTTATTAAGTGTTCACTTGGATAATGAATGTATACGAGTATATCAATGACGCTGTTGCCGGCGTTGTGATTGAAACGAAATGAAGTTTATTTGGCAGTTACATACGCCGTCTATCAGTGGGTTTATACAGAAGAGTTGTTTGAAAGATAACACTCATAGAAAAATCATTGTTGGCTATGCTAAAAACACAACGTGCACGACATGAACAAAATAATAAATTAATCTAGAAATAGAAAATTTATATTCGGTAATTTGGGGATATAATGAATGCGCGTGTGTGTACGTATGTAGGTTTAATGTAAATATGTGTAAGTATGGTGTTACAATTTCGTTCGGTGTTTTAGATGAATCAAGTTTAATAATTTATTAATTTTATCGTAGATACAGGTGCCGCGTGATTGGAGATGTCTTTGCGTGAAGGACGTGCGGCATTGTACTCGTAATTACTCAAGTAAAGGAAAGACAGTTACCTCGGTAATATTTCCATCAGGAGAGAGTTTCGTTCGTCTCATTTCTTTTAAATAGAACCTCGCTTATTGTAGACAAATAACTATACGTGTTTGTAGTGTATGTAAAAATGTACTGATTTGTGCAAATACTGTTGACTCAAGCGCAGAGCCTCTGCGCCTCTGTGCAGGGTCACATGTGTGGGTGCGACAGTAACCTGTGGGGCGGCGGACAGGTCGTGCCGGGCCTCCTCGGCGGCGGCCACGGCGAGCGTGGTGAGGGCTGACAGCCACAGCGCAGCCACGCAGCGACGCATCTGGAGACAACAAGCAACACACTGTTTACCAACAAATCGACATTTTACACTCGGTACCACGGGGCCAAGTTATTCGAACCACACTTATATCACTGAAAATACGATGTTGCCCAACTGATATTATGTTCAGCCCCCGTACTCTTTGGTTCTGACTGCAATTCTCGTTAGGTGCTCATGAGAAAGCTTTTCGACTGCGAACCTTACTGCGTGGGTACACGATATGCGGTCGCGTAGACTTTTGTTAGCGCTTAGCGGGAATCGCAATAAGACACTGAGTAAGGGGACTGAACAGGGAATCGTTTTTTCAGGAAGTCTCCCCTGCACTGGGATTAGTGATAAGAACTACTTGGTTGGGACTCCTTAGCAGGAGGTGGACTAGATAGGTAGTGTGTAAACATAACCGTGTTCCAGTTTGAAGCTAATGACACTCACCATCAAATATCTCAAAGTAAGCCAAGCAAGCCAAGGCAGTGATGCTTCTAACTTTGTTGTATCATTAAAAGTTCTGTGTATCGCGGCAATGGTCATGGACAGGCAGTACCTCCTACCAAGAAGATACATTAAAAGGTTAAATTTAAATTTGTACTTTTGTGTACGTGTTCCGTTAGTGAGTTTGACTGTGACTGGAAAGTTACTGTCCCAGCAGTACTAGTCATTCAGGTAACCGCTCAGTCTCGTTCGGACTGCCGCTGAACGGTAATAACGCTACTTCTTACTTAGCGGCTAGTAATATCATAAATCAAAAGGTGTTATAAAATCAAAACGCAAATTAAGAAACACAGCTTTCCAACTAAGTAACTTTTGCCAAGTTACTGCGCAGTGAAAGGGAAATACCAGTAATTTTACCACGGCTGTTTTCAACTCGCCCATATTCTGGCGCGGTCGAAATTATCTCGATGACTTTGATAATGTAAAAATGTTGCCACGCGAGATTTGATCGCAATTTTGTCTCATTAGTAAGCGATGATTCCGTCTACGATGGCGCATGCTTGTTGGAAAGAAATCGAGTGAAAGATAAAATATCGGCTGCGTCAGAATAGGAGCCCGACTCGGAAGTAAGTTCAGGTAATTAGGCTCGCGACGGACTGCTTCGGAATTATTGCCGCCTTATTGGGAGCACTGAATGAAGGAGGAATTAAGCTAGATAACTCATTCATAATGGATTTCCTCTCAGTTTGCGAGCTGTCAATGGAGTTGTCATAAAAGGAGAAATTAATGAATAACAAATAGGTCTTACTAACAATATAATAGGCAGTTACGGTCCATTGCTAATTCTTAATTTTATGTCTTTGAAATATAGCTCTAGCTCGGAGCCAATAGGTTCCAATTTATTTCTTTCTTATGTCCAGTAAAATCTTCTTTTGTATATTTTATTCATTATTCATGTCATGTTAGGAAAGAAAAATAATGAAATATTCGACAATTTCCTTTGTAAATCCTTTTATAACGTGAGACACTTTGTATTACTGCTTACGGATATGATAATTAATTTTTCGAGTAATGATAGAGTAACTAAATGACAGACAAAGCTATATGTGGTCATTATTGTTATCGATTTTGCAATATTAGATATAAGAATAAAGTACGGCGTGTGTGCAAAACTTAATCTTGCTATCACCGTTCAGTTACAACACGACCAGATGAAAAAACACTCTGTCACAGTGGAAAATCTTTTAAAACAAAACGGTTTAAAACGCAATGTATATTTTTATACCACCCTCTTAGAAGTTCTAACCGAGAAGGTAAGTTCTAACTTGGAACTACTAATGTCTGGAACCTGCGTTCGTGTTTCAGATTAAGTGCAACCCGGGGTGTCTCAAAAAAATAATAATGAAGTACTTCCTAGGCAAACATCGTCACTTTCCATCAAGTGAGTTGTGGTCAAACGCATACCTAGTCTGTTGTAAACATTGCCCATTTATTATTTCAAGCTTTCTAACCAGACATGCACGTACGTGGGTATATATATCAAGCGCTGCATCCCAGCCCATAGTCCGCGTCTATAAATATATGGGTGCCGGGCAAATGGCACGCAGGCCAGCCCTGCAGTCAGGAGGCCTTTGTGCACAAGTATATTAATATCTTAGCCTTTTCGAAGCTCCCGATAAGTAAAAATATAAGAGTCCCTTCTACACACAAGAATAAACCATTTATCGATTTTGTTCGCGTCACTTGTCCCTTTATTGATTCTTATTAATTTTGGACTCGCGACTGGTGCGCTCACTTTGTGACAAGAGGTTATCGCTAACTGAGCAGTTGTTAGTAATAAAATTATAAGTAAATAGTCAATTGCATTAAGGTTGCCGTTTTCAATGTTAATAAATAAAAGAAAACTTTGAAAATGTTATTGAGAGTTTATGAAAAGCTTTGTAAGACTTCTTTTCTCTGTCGTTTTCCGCTTGAGCACATTTCCGCTTTAATGTTCTAATATGAAATATTCGGGCGCCTGAGCTTTGCTCGGTTTATGCACAATTTATTGGATATTCACAAAAAACTTATTTTCCAATGTATGAGACCAAGTTCATCGATTTTTCGCCTCCAAAAAGATCATATCAAATTTCATCGAAATCGTTGGAGCTGTTTTTGAAATCTGAAAACATGTAAAATGAAACATATTGTCGACCATTACATGTTTCTAAATGTCATAAGGTTTTATTATTTTAGAGTGAGCGACATTCAGTCAATGACCCGCCGCTGACTGTACCCGGTAACAGTAGGTATTAGGCAGATACGGTAATAAAAGTTTATATTATAGTTTTCACTCTCTGCTTTGTAATGACAATGTTATTGATTATTACTCCAGAAAAGTAAAGCTTCAAACTGTTTGTGCTCCACAATAATATGAGGTCCACAGAAAAGTACGAATGATTAAAAAACAAATACTGGTATGGAAAAACGAATGATTTATTAATAAAGAACAATTGTGTGTGTGTGTGTGTGTGCGTGCGTGTGTGTTAATGTTATGGAAATGTATATAATACAGACTAACTGGAAATCAGGGGCACAGACTCTGTTTTAACTTTCACGAGTAGTGAGAGCCTACTTATGTTCTATTTTCTATTTGTCGACAGACTCGCAAACACCGACCCGCGTATAATGATATTCACACACTTCCTAGTAATCTTGCAATCTGGCAAATGCTCTGATCGCACACGTCGGCGCGTTACAGCGCGCGTCAGCACGTCGAATACGCTTACGAACCTACTATATACCAGTACCTACTTCCAAACTCACAGATATTTCTTAGAAGCGCATTCAACAAGTAAGGAAGCTGATAACAACCGGATGTCACCCTCTCAATACTTCTACAGAGCGCACGTCGAGCGGCAAAGGGGTGTTGTGTTCAGATCGAGGCGTGTACTTGTACATCTGAATGTATAGAAAGGAAGATGCATCAGACACTGAGGTGCATCGAAGGCCCGAGAGCTGTTTGAAAAAAAAAAACTTGATTTAAATGTAGATACCTCGATTTGAAATGTTTCTTTGTTTGAAATAGGTGTGCGTTCGACCACACCCTGTCTGATATTAAGAGACAATGCGGTTTAAGGAGGTTTACTGTATTCGGGAAGTCAGATTTTGTAGAGTTCATCCTCGCTGTGCAAATACAAACATGGCCCGAAATATTTCTGAGTTTACGTGCTTCATCTTCGACGACCACATCATCGCTTACCATCAGGCGAGTTAGTGGTCAAACGCGGAATTACAAAATCAAAGAAGAAACATTTAAAACTTTATTACCTTTTTGAATTTATTAATTTTTTGTCATTTTACTATTTGTCCTTTTTTACGTCTCCATATTTCGAACGGCGTATTTCATGATTTAAAATTTACGTTCAAAAGTCGAAGTCGTTAGTTCATGTTCATATTTTAGGCAACTCTAGTTTCTATTTTGATCTCGCTCCCATTCCGTCCCGTCAATTACCTTTTCACGGATTCGAAACACATAATAATGAAGCTTCTTAAGAGGGATGATTCAGATAATCTGTCTGAAGGGAAAGGGCGTGGACGTGGTGTTTAATAACTAATTACCTATCAGCAGGAGACGCGCCTAATCTTCCATTTACTTATTATATTTCACGAGCGGCTGTTTTGTCAGCAATATTACTGCAGGCCGCTCGGCGGACGAGAGCTGGAGCCCCGACTGCGAACTATTTGGAAAGTAGCAGTTTAAGTGCGCTGCCAACTGTTTATTCATTTTTTACGGCCGGCGGCGCTCGCTCTCTCGTCTCTGGTGACGTCGGAGATATAAAAATGAATTTCTAAGTTCGGTTCACCTGCAGCTCGAATAGTGGTTTTGTTGTTCTGCATGGCTGACATTCGAGATACCTAATTGAATTTTTTCGTTAGCAATGTGTATAAAATGTAACGCCTGTCCAGGACTCAAAGTTTAAATGATCATGGCAGGCGTCATGTGTCAGTAGGGTGTCTCGTCCGCCTCATTTTACAAGAAATTAAAAACTTATGCGGACAGTAAAAATAGTATTTTATCAACTCGTTCGCATAGAAGGAACTATTGAAGAGTATTAGGGCGAGCGTGGCGCGCAGCAGCTGTTCGCTCATTAGGAGCTCCGAGGAACTTGCCAACTACAACAAAAGCTCCGAGGGACACCCTCCCAGCCATTCTCTTTAATTAGCTATGACTGATGTAAAGGATTAACTGCGCCCACCGAAACTAAAGGGCGCTGGGCTGAGACCCGGCACCCGCCTCGGGAGAGAGACATGCGAGTAAGTACGTAGCGCGGACACGTGTGTCTCCCGCAGACACGATCACATGGCAGATGCGTGGAAGTCTCTTCAACTCTTTCGCTCCGTAAATACCAATAAATAATCTGTGAAATATATTTTTTGCGGAGCTAGTTTGGTCGCTTCAAAGAGAGTGTTGATAGAATCCTCTCGTTAAACAATAAATGTTTTACGTTGTATTAGTATTGCAGTTGTCCACGGGCGATGATCTCTTGTTGTCAAAATTTAATACTTTTTTACTGACTTAGGAAGGACTCAATTCGGTTGTATGTTTAAAAAAAGTCTATTACCTCATAATTTCGTCATTTAAGTGACACAATTTTTTTATTTATCGTTTATATTCTTTCAGATTGGTAAAAGAAATAAAAATTTCATGAAAATCAGTTCAAATCAGATGCCGAAAACCTTGCCGTTGAATAAATTGAAACCGATTGAAACAAATCAGAAAACGAGCGAGAAAGAGCGTTAATTAGAATACATAATTAATCATTTCGTAATCGTTCTCGAAAAAGTAATAAACTACAATTATTCCAGGAAACGGGCCAAGTACAGAACGTGCGCGGTTTTCATGTATTCATGGGGTATATTGTCCAGTCCAGCAAACAATACTCGGATAAAGACATTAACAGACTTTAATCTTTCTTGCCACGGCGTAGGATCTACAATCGTTGGATTTTATTTCAGGGACTACTGAATGTCGCTACGTTTTACGTGAATAATTCATTATCATAAATGGGGCGCCCACGAAAAAGAATAGTTAGAGGACGCGGCGCCGCGAGTGCACTCTGCGCGCTGCGTTAAACGGAACGTGTCTCTGAATGCAATGAGATAACATTAGAACGATGATACTAATTTGGTGACGGATACTGGTCAGATGTCAACAGAAAATTCTACATTTATTTGTTCTATTAATATATAACTAGCGCTTAGTTAAGCCCGACTAACGTTTCGTAATCATTCGGTGACCTTCCTCAAGGAGAGACAGACATGTATAATTATACATATGAAATGTATAATGCTAGGAAACAGAATGATACGATTCTGCATGAATCTGTGTTAGATAGCACCGTAGGGGCGCGGAATCTGTCAAGCTGTAACCCTGAATACGACTAATTTCCCGCCTAACGCACCGAGCCGAGAAAAATAGCTGCAGTTAACCTCCTCGCCGAGGTCCGCGCGGCATAGCTCGCGCGCCCTCGCTCGCGTTTCACCTCACCACCACAATAAACCTTTCCAAAAACACTTTTAGAAGCTTTATTTGCAACGTAAGCAATTCAATTAAAAAGTTTGTCTTTTAAATATTTTTCTGCCACCAAGCAGTAGTGTGTAAACATTGTGGTAGCTAGCGAAATTACAGGGCTGTTGAGACTAACCATCGAATGTCTTAAAGTAGTGAGCGCCAAAGCAGCGATGTCCTGAACTTTGTTTTGCCACTCAAAGTTCTATGTATCGCAGCAATGGTCATGGACAGGCGTTTCTGTTACCACCAGGGCGTCTCGTTCGTCTCGTTATTATTATTTATTTATGTTCCGCCTCCAGTCGCACCGCAGGGCAAAGGCCTCAATTTTGTCCTCCAGACAGCCCGGTCTTCGGATTTGGACTTCGACATTACCATGTTACGATGTTATTATGTTCTCATTGCTATAAAATACAAAATAATGTATATTTTCTCCTGTGCCTGTACTCCTAATTTCGACCAAATCCATTTAGTGTGAATAATTAACAAATATATATACAAAAAGACAAACATTACTTTTAATAATTTTATGATAGTGATTTCTTATAAATTGTTTTAAATTAATTGTTAGCCGTTAAATCGATTTAAATAAAATTTTGTAAAAAATTAAATGTTAATTGAAATTTTACATTAAATTAAGTGATAAATACGTTATTTCATCCCAAACGATATACAATTTCAGTAAGATATGAAACGGCTTACTGCCATTGCTCACATGTACAAAGTAAAACAAAATTCCACGTCGGTTATTTTAAAACACGAGTAAGTGATCGCTCCAGTGGCTACAACAGTAAGACCCGCCGTCGGATTTTATCGGGATCTCTCGTTAGCGTTTGGATTGATTCTGGACACTTCACTCGAGCACCGAATCGATACAATTCGATTTTAGTGCCGAGACGAGTCGAGTCTCGAGAGGTGCCGTCGAGCGGACACACTCCGCTGCTTTTATTCGTTGAAGATGGATTGCACGCTGCGATGTACCTCGAGTTATAGCATCTGTCTTTCTTCGAAGATAAACTGGTCTAGACATTTCGAGAAATGAAAGTGGCAGAGCAGATCAGAATCTGCTCAACATATTAAAGATCTAATATTGAGCAGGCATTCGCTGCAAACAATTTTTGTTAGTGTTTTTTTATGACGTTTGTGGCAAATAAGTAGGTTGCCTGATAGTAAGCAATGACCATCGGCTGTAGATCTGTAATACGATACAAGCGGCACTAAAATACATTGCAGACATATTAAGATTGTGTTACCGCCTTTTGACTACTTTCGTTGACCTAATGTAACTTCGCGGGAATAATAAAGAAGGCAGATCATTTCACAATATTTTTTTATGTAAAAGAAAAAACCTGCCTATAACCATTGCAGTGATACATAGAACTTTGTGTAGCAAAACACAATCCAAAGCTTCGCTGCTTTGGTGCTCATTACTTGGAGACATTCGATAGTTAGTCGCAATAGCTCCGTAATTCCGCAGCAGTTGGCGTCAGAATATCTGCGGTAGTAGCTACCAAAACGCTACCTTCCGCTAAGGAGATCTACCATCAAAAATACAAATACGTCATGGTACTTGCTATATTATAAGGAGTATGATAAAACATAATTCGGTATTTCCGAAGTTTTCCAGAACTACACTTGTAGTATTATCAAATTGGTATAACTACGTTAAAACATTGTTTTCTGATTTCTACGAAATGCTAAAGTCTGTAGTATGTCCGCTAGAGTTATCCAGTAAGGCGTTCTACTCGAGTATCCGGTGCGAGTTGTGTCGATGTTGCAGTATTGAATAGGATAGTGCCTCTATTACGGTTTACATCACATTTTACCTTTGATAATATTTTATGACGGTGGCGCGTGTTTGAAACAGCGAGTTGAAAAAATATGACGTTAAAATAAATTCAAAAACTTGAATACGAAAACAGATTTACGAAACGAATTAAATTTCCGATGTAAGGCAGATAGTTGTCAGCGGGCGCCTGCCCCGCCCTGCCCGGGCGCCTGGCCCGTCAGTCCCGGCCGTCTGTCCCGTCCGTACCGGATTGATGCGGATCTGAATTACCCGCGACGTCATTTACCATAATCCGGGAAGATTATGGTAATGGCAGCTCCGTCGAATTCGCGTGCCCTTTATAATTATAATCTGCGTAAATTGTGTTTATTTGGCTCGCTTTTGGGGGAACTCTACATTATAGCGTGTACACACGGCTCGTTTAATAGCTCATCCACTTATAATTGATCTGTGGAAATTGCAGGCTGTGCGATTCACGCGTTCTTATTTGCCTGCAAATTGTGAAATGACTTTCCTTCCTCAGCATTCCCGCACAGTTACACTGGGTTCTTCGTGTTGATAGTGTAAGATATTTCCTACAATAAACCATACAACCGGGTACTTTTCTTTGACTGGTAGTACAAAAGGCACAAAGATTCATCGACTCGACCCGAACGGTGTGGAGCGATAGAATATTTATTATTCTTAGTGACAATCCTGGAGGAGCGAGTCACAGCTAAAAATCTAACAGTACTGCACTACATCTGTAAACGTACTGGCGTATATAGATACCGGTTACCATGCGAGTCAAAGCCTGAGCCTTGCTGGAGTGCTTTGTGGATGACGAAAATTGATTATTTATTGAAACTGATCATAGACGTGTTTTCTTCTGCTAGAATATTGCCTTCACTAATAATATAATGTTAAAAAGTCGGCAACGTATTTGTAATGCCTCTGGTGTTGCAGATATGTATCTATATAGCCAACGGTGTTTGCTGAACATCAGGTAATCCGTTCGCTTGTTAACCACCTGAGGCATAAAAAATTGGTGACTACGAGATGCAAAGCCAAAAGGCCCGACACGAATATCGTTTTGAAATGAGCAAGATACTACGAATACCCGCATTTCCTGTTCGGCTGAGACCGCGGAGCTGTCAGTGCTACAGGTTGCTTATTAATATTCCACACACAGGAGCTGATTAATATTTCTGGCATCTAATTATTCTGCTGTCGCGCCGTCTCACGACTGAATCGCTCTATGCTCTGTTTAGCTGGCTCCAAATATTAGCCAAACTTTGCCTAATCTAGATAGATAGAAACACTTTATTGTGTACAACAGAACTTAAAACCACAAATATTTAAAAAATAATACAGACAATAAACTTAGGAGCTAGTGCCACAAGCGCCACATAGCGCTAAAAGCGATCTCTTCCAGGTAATCATAGGAAGGAATGAAACGAAAAACAATACACATGGTGGGAAAACATCGTAAAGAAACCCATATGTCAGTGAGTTCTTAATAAAAACTTGGTGTTTCTGCCAACCCGCGCTTGGACTGCATGGTAGACTACGGCCTTATCCTTCTCATAATGAGAAGGGTGAACAATCAATCAAGCTAGGTTTCAGATATAGGAAAACGCGTATTTCCGAGAGTTAAACTTTAAATCCACCGCAACACTCGGTCACCCAGCTACTTTACGGTAATCGTGTAGCACTAGCTGAACAAACTTGCGTCTAACTCAATATTTACATCATTAAAATCGAATTATAGCGAGTTTAGTGTGCACGTCGCACTACGTGGGTTCAAATCCCAACAGTAACTTTAATATAGTAGCGATGATAGCTCGGTGGTTAGCGCGATCGGTTCGCATGCCGAAGGGCGTGGGTTCAAACCCCAACAATGAGCTTGAGCTGCCGGTGAAGGAAAAAACATCCTGAGGAAACCATAGCGTAACCATCTTCGACCACACCGTCACTTAACATCAGGTGAGCTGTGGTCAAAACAACTAGCCTTTCAGCCATAAAAAGGGACAGCGAAGGAAAATCTTGTAAAAAAACTATAGTATGGCAGTGGGGTACTTTCTAGTTGACTGGTCTACTTGCTCTGGGGCTGAATTGGGGTAAAAAACCGGCTGCTACGACCTAGTAGTGTACACTAGCAACCTCACTTAGGAGTGAGTTCCCGTCTAAGTTATACGTACCATCTAATGGCCTAGCTTGCCTTAAGCGGGTAACGACTACGAGGGTAATCTCTCTCTCTTTCACTATTTTTTTTTCCTAAACTTGTTAACAAACTATTAATTTTACAAATTCTTACCCTGGTCCATAGCCTAAGCGTTATAGTGGGATTTTGGATAACATTTTTCAAATTTTTGGTAACAGATGTTGAGTCTCCTGTAACAGTAGCCCGAGGGCTCCGCATCATTGATACGGCGGTAGCTACGCCCTCGGTACTCCGATCACGTAGCACTATGTGAGTACTTGTAGAACGCCTAACGGCCAACCATAATTTAAAATAATACAATGTACCTTCTGATAATAAGTTTAATGACCTCTATGGCATTTTTTGTGTTCGTAAAGAACCGGCCCGCGGGCTCGACTCCCCGTCGCCTGCACTTAATGGCTGTAATTAACGTCGTGCTCTATCGTCGTGCATCGATTCGCATTGTTTCGCTAACAGGAAAATAAAATTACCATCACAATGGGCAAAGTTTCCAGCAACCGAGTTCGGAAACGGACGGAATTATTGATAAATTTGAATAATCATTTTGAAATGCGAGTGAAACACAGAATATAAAATACTATATCTTACTTTTTCCATCATTTCCTTCACTGGATTCGGATAATGTTGAGATTTGAATCTGTGTCTGAGACGCCACAGCCCAACATATCAACCGCACAGCTGCGCAAATCATCGGTATAAACATGTAGTGATTGTTAATTGATTAGAATTCTAATATCTTACTAACTACAAAACAACTATTCGAGAGACAAATAAAATGTTGTAGATTTTTACAACGGTAATCTCTTACCATCTGGTGACCCGTCTGCTTGTTTTGTCTTTTTTAAATAAAAATATAATTGAATAAACAGTAGACTCTACTTATTAATACGATAATAAAAAATATTTTTAAAATATATTTAAAAATTATGACAATAATTTTTAAATATATTATAACGGAATAGATTAATTTGAATTTAATGAGAATGAATCGTCTAGACTTTTGAAAGAATCAAATCAAAAACGTATCCTCGTAATCAGTTAAGGAGGTATAATTGAGTTTCAGGACGCACCCCCGCCCACGCGCACTCGCAAACATTAAAAAGTAAAAGTAATCACGTTAGCTATAATCGGGGAAGCCCCGGGAGCATTCCGCGTCTTTTATCAACGTAGTTTAACGTAGGCCACGCTTCACCCACACGCATATTAACGTAAGCTACGTTTTTACGTTACACGCGTGTCTTTATTACGTTTTTCGAGCTACAGCGATACGTCGAGTTTTACTGCGTTTGTCAAATAAAATAAGGAATTAGTGCAAGTGGGTGATAAGGTGCAAATAAGAGATTGGTTCAAAGATTAAAATACTACTGTTTGCTGTCTGTCATTCTATTTTTTTTTTTATTGAAAATTACAGATTTATTTGGAAAATATGCTCACAAAGCTTTTTACACGATTGGCCAAAAAAAGAGTATGATATTTTTCAAGTATGTATGTGGATTACTTTATCCCACCGTAACTTCCAAACGTCTTGACCCATTTCGATGTTTCGTATCATTAGAATGCTTGCGTTACTCCAAATGTCATGGGTTAGTCGAATCGATTGATTGTAGTTTTAGATATTAAGGAATATTTCAGAAAATATTTAAAATTTTCTTAAAGTTAGATAAATATTTAAAATTCTATTCAAGTTAAATCCTCATCATTGTTGTAATCAAAACGTATAAAGAGGGATATATAACCCTTGATTAATCTAGCAATTGAAAAAAAAACATCTAAACTGTTTTTTTTTTAAATCTAATAAAATGTCATCACCGTCGACGAGTTAATGACAATATTCCAAAAACAAACTTGTAAAATCTAAATCTCTTCAATCCAAAAAGTAGAGTTTAATAACGTTACAAACGTTTGATTCGTATTTCTTTTCCTAATAATCGAATAGCTGTTTAGTGGATAATAAATAACGTCGGGAGATATTTTTAATCTACTACGTTTATTAACCTATTTTACTTTACGTTTATTTATCAACTTTCCATCGCCGGCGAAAGCCTTTGAAAAAGTATCCAAAGTTTTTTAATTTCAAGAAGTATAATTAAAAAACATCACTTCGTGGAACTTTTCTTACCTGTCAATATTAGTTTGCATAAGATTCGTTTCAAAACTGTAAAGACAAACTAAACACTGGTTTATTACATTCTGCTACATCTCGGACGAACTTCGCTGTCACGTCTTGGACTGTTGATATTTAAATAAATAATAGTAGCTTTGTAGCGACGATAGCTCAGTGGTTAGTGCGGTCGGTTTAGACGCAAAATGGCGTGAGTTCAAACCCCAACAACATTAGCTGTCGGTGAAGGAAAACATCGTGAGGAAACCATAGCGTGGTGGTAGGGTACTTTCTAGTACTCGGCTGGCTAGCTACCACCCTCGAGTTGAAAATCTGCCGCCAAGCATCTAACGGTGTGTTCCGGTAGCCTCACTTAAGAGCCAGTTCTATTCCAGGCTAGGTGTGCTTTACCATCTTCGACCACACCGTCACTTAACATCAGGTGAGTTGTGGTAATACACCTAGACAGTCAGCGTTAAAAAAAAAAAACTGCCAGCTATATATATCGTCACTCCGTCTCAAGGTGTCCTACACTAAGAAAGTTTCAACAAAGTCTTTAACCAGTGCGGCGACAGATAAGAGTACTCCCAGTTGGAGTGGTCCACAATTTCACCCAGTCCTAAATTTATCCGCAGTAATGCATATTTTGTGAAAATTATGACAGACAGACAAACGGGCGTGGTTAGTTTTGAAGTAGTACCCGTTAGCCACTCTTCAGGCACTACAGCTTACAAGTCGATTGAAATTAGTGGAACTAGCGAAACGATTTGTCAGTAATCCCCGCCGACGGGTCGTCTCAGCGTATTACCGGCTCCAAATACGAGTGGATTCAACTCGCTTCACTCGATTATCGCCGTAATCGATTCGGGAGATTTGACAAACAGAATTAATTAAAACAAGTACCCGGTGTGGTCGGCAACTCGGATTAGGAAAGTATTCGGGTATTATTGGAAACGTCTGTCTCGGTACTGGCGGCACTGGCGGCGCTGGGCTGCTAGTTCATATTCGGGTCACATTGAACTGACCAGTAACTGTGTTGTGCTCACTTCCGTGTTACGATGCACGTGTACAGGGTTATACGCTTAGGGCGTAGTAAGCTAAAAGGAGGACATTATTATGAACAATTCTTACTGAAGAAATGACTCCGATTTTATAAAAAATATCAGATGCTTCACAGAAAAGTTAAGTGACTTCAGACTTGTGACGATAATAAAGTAGTTTAGTATACCCTAAGCTTACGACCTTGTAAATTGATTTGTTGACGCTTGGTTAGGTCGCGTTCTACCTATAGACTCGATCGCTCTCCACTTTTAGTTGAAGTATATTTGCGATGCTTACCTGAAAACAAAGAAAAATAAAGTTATTTTTTCGTTCTTAAGTGTAGAAGTACATATATGAGAAAAGTCTATACGTTTTTTAAATAGAGAGCAACACATGCAGCCGGCGCTGCATACAGTTCCTGGCTAGTTTTTGATAGTAAGATCAGCCGTTCAGGCTTGATAAGCTAACAGACAGACAGAGAGACAGAGTTACAAACGTTCTTACGATTATATTAGTGTCGATACAGACCGACTGCGCAGACTTGTAGGAGTAATTAGAAATAGTCCGATCAGTCGCGTAAGTTTACAACATTAATGGCGAAACAATATATAAAGTATCCCAGGAACCGCCAGCCGGCGAACTTCGCCCCGAGGCGCCGCAATCGCCAACTAATTACCGATTACCGCAACTTCGCTCGCTAATGTCGTGATGAGTGAACAACATTCTTACGAGGGAGTTTCTAATAGTTTCCCCACTGTTTGATTACTCGGGGAACTACACGCGCTTTTACTAAGTCGATTACTTTTAAAACGGAGTAATCTAAAGGATGTTTTATGAAACTTATACTTGTTGGTTCGTGTCTCCGACATATGAAAAAAAATAAAAAAAAAAATAATAAAAAAAATAATAATAATAAAATAATGACATAGAGATGCAATGCAGTCTGCATCTTAAAAACATTACCACAAGTTTGCGTTTATCGTGTTTTATACGAGGTCGGTGTATGACTCGGGTTTGTATATCTCATTACAGGGCTCTAAGACCACATTTCATACACGTTTCGTGGCGTAAGGGGCTTGGAAGTGTTTTTTAAGATTTAATCCTTAAAAAAGGTCACAGGATGTATCCGAAACTATAGTCGGCATATACGCTATAATCAAACTTGAATAATCTCATATAAGTAAAAAAAACGGGTTTCACAGTTTTCCACCCTTGTAAATCTTTTAGCAACTTTAATCGGTATAAAGTGGATCCGTTGTCCAGTACAATTAGCTATATATTTCCGCGGATATTTCTTGTCATTTGCTTAAAAAAAGTTGTTCCACCACTCCTCTCCGCAAATGAGTAGGTGGTGCCATCCATCCGTCTCCTATTCTTCGACATTGTGGCTGACATTCGTATAATTACTGGTCATCGTTCACCGCGAGGCCGGTCCGAGCTGCCGCGGGGCAGCCAGGTACTGGCGAGCTACACTACTCGGGAGTACTTTGTCAACGTGTGGCGGGAGATAACCGATGTCGCTGTGACGAGATTTAGATTTGCCCACTACTTAACCTCCAACTTGTTTTAATTTTATTTCAGACATTCTTATTTTATAGGTACGTATATTTTTTATAACTGACATTTTGATTATTATTTTCTGTCTAACATAGATACGCTAAACGATTGAAAATAAATTAGTTTTTTAAAAATATCAGATCAAACGTGAACTTGCAGGCTGTAAGAAATCGAAAAACACAAATTTTTATATCATTGTTGAAACTTATTCTTGCAGTTGTCTGTAGGCTTCGAGTACCTACCTACAGACGAAGTGGAACGGAAGCTTGATTTGAAGAAAAAAATAATAATTATTAAGTACAAAGGACGTCAAGTAAGCAGCTATTTGGAGCAACCGTTGGAATTCAGCTTAGATTAGATTCACCAATCTACTACGAAACAAGAAGATAAGTTAAATATTAAATAAGTTATTAAATGCATCCCAAATGCAAGAACTTGAAAATCTTTCCAAGTATCTACTGATTGTCATTTGAACCTGGATCGCATGAACAGTATTCGACACGATGTTGGGATCTCTACGTACTCAAGGGAACTGGACTTTATGATCCTGAAGTTCGAAAACTGCTAACACATATCGATAATGCGATTTAAGATTCACAGTAATGCAACGATTTTGTTTATTGTTTCCAAGATATCAAGCACTCGAAACTTTACCGAGCACAGCTAGCCCGCTGCGGTCTCCGTGCAGTTGATCTTTACGAGGGAACCCCGGACAAGTTAACTTAGAAGCAACTTAGTTCAGTTCAAGCTTTCTTGGTTAAGTTAGAGTTAATTTGCTTAGCGCTATTGTAGAGTCCTCTGCATATAACTCCAATTTGTTGACTCGGTTTGTGTTTGTTATGAAGGTGTTTTAACTTAACTCAGATAAGTATTGCGAGTTTTCTCTTAACACTTGGGGAATTTCACAAACAACAGTTCTAAAACAAGTTGGTATTAAGTAATAATTTTACAACTAAATCATGCGCTACAACTGTGTTTCAAATTATTAAACTTGTACTATTTTGCCGTTGTTGTTTTTTAATTAGTATTAATAGGCGATAGTTCGAGGTTTTTTTTTACCTAAACAAAAATAGAAACGACGCCAACGCTGCAGTGGCATTGTTTTCTGTGCAACGTCACTACCACACGCAACGATATAAATAACTCCCGATAAAAGCTCATCGACGTCCTGCTATCGATTCTCGCGATGGAAGCCTCGGCCATCACTAATTCACGCCGTCCAATCGATACGGGCGTGGGGTAGGTCTGCCGGCTTATTATTTATAAAGAGGTGAACAGCCGTGAAGATGGGTCAAGCCACAAAGAATTTATTAAAAAGAAGTACTGCTGAAAATATATCACACGGCCGAAGACGTCGCACTTCTTTATTTAGCGTAGGCAAGTAGACAATATTTTTTTATGTAATGTAAATAATGTAAATTTTCGGTCTCTGTGGAATAAGGAAGAGAGAGAAAGATCTTATTCTTGAGGCAGATAGAAGATGGAATACGCAGTGATAAGGCGGGGCAAGGCAGTTAACATCAGGTGAGCTGTGGTCAATTAGCCTATCAACTTAAAAAAGGTTTAAAGTTATTGTTAAAAGTAAAATATTTGGAAGATAAATATGAGGCTAACATTTTGCCAAAACCTACTTTTAAAGTAATACCTAACCTTTTCCAAAATGTTTATTCTTTCTAAAACAATAAGAACTTAAAAAAAATGGCAAAATACCCAAGCTATTATACTATTTTGTTATCAGACATTCTGTGTATTCATATGAACCTACTAACGCTAGGAACAAACACAACAGAAACATTGCATTTAATTGGATTCACCCGCGTTATTTGATCAGGCTTGAACCAGAACAAACACTAATACAGCGCCAGCGCGGAACTACAGCGAACGGTTCCTTGAGCTGCGGAACCCTAGAACAGTGCGGCCCCTAATGAAGCCGGCGTGACAGTAAACAGAAAAACAGAATGTCTATATTGACGGGGCTTTCCGTCTCCCACATGACATTACTGAAGCTTAAGGTGCAGTTCACACTGCAAGCGACGTCGTTACGTGTCAGGTGAAATCTTTAAGATATCTAAGTCTATCTCACAAAAATAATGTTTTTGTTTTGTTTGTCTAAATGTTTGCCAATAAAGGTGAAGTATTTGTAACACACGCACGTTAATCATTCTCGCTTATTATATTTACAAAAAAATTGTATATTAGTAAACTTTCTGTCATCTGGTTCCCATAGTACATTAATTGCTCAGTTTGAGCCTAGATGGCGCTGTTTTGATGTTTATTTTTTAAATTTAATAAACATTCCGTGAACTTATACTTTATATCATTAACATGTAGGCTATTTTTATTCCAGAAACGTGGCGTTCAACTAGTGTCGCATACATTTATTACACCGATTTGTTTTCATCCTCCGCTGAATGTATGTGACCGGTGTAACGTCAGTTTGCGTTTCATTGTATGAAGCGAAGTATAATGTTGTTGATGGCGTAGCTACGCTTCGCTCGCAGTGCGCGCCACGCCTTACTTCTGCGATATTGCTGTGGTGCTATGTGTTTAGTCCAAATTACTTCGTGGTTAGTGCTCTTTGTCGGGAAAAGGCAACGGCATAATTAATAATGTGTAAGAGGCGAACCATTTTCGGCACTATTACGGCCAACTATAACAATACATATATGGCGTATATTATATAGTAATAGGCCTTTTGACACATTAATCTATTACGGGGTGTTCTTCCTCAGATCATACTGCTTGTACCTAGTAAGCGAATTTTGTATATTTTACTTCAATCAATTTGTTTCCGTTTAGCTTTAATTTAGAATATAATTTGGTGTAATGTAGTTTGTTTATGGTTTACAAGCTAGGTGCTTGACCACAGCTCATGTTAAATTGTCTCATCAAATGTTAAGTGACGGTGTCATCGAAGATGGTAAAGCTCACCTAGCCTGGCGTGGAACTGGCTCTCAAGTGAGGCTGCCGGAATACACCGTTAAGTGCTTGGCGGCAGATTTTTAAGCTGAGGGTGGTAGCTAGCCAGCCGAGTACTAGAAGTACCCTACCACCATTCTATGGTTTCCTCACGATGTTTTCCTTCACCGGTAGCTCAAGCTCAATGTTGGGGTTTAAACGCACGTCCTTCGGCAAGCGAAACGACCGCGCTAACCACTGAGCTATCATCGCTACAAATTGTGTACTAATCCGAAGCGTCAATAAATACAATAAAAATCAATATCAAGGTCTTTATTTTGTAGGTTGACTTTAGCCTACCCAACAAAATACCAACTCTAACTACCAAAAGAATTTAACTCACAAAAATGCAAGTCATGCCTAAACTCATTTGTCTCCCCCCCCCTGTAAAAGAAGGAACGAACGAAACGCTCTTCAATGGTAAAACAGTTCAATGGTGGTGTTCAGTGGTTCTCACCTGTCCATGACCATTGCAGCGGTATTCAACATTTTCAGGGTATCGCTGCTTTCACGCTCATTACTTTAATGATGAGTCTCAATACATCTAAATGACTGCCCTCTTAGCTTATTTAGTGGTGTATCTGCTTCATGAGCAGTAGGGCGTGGGTGCGATTCCCACTCAGGACATACATTAATGTGTTGAGCATAAATGTTTGTTCTGTGCCTGGGTGTTCTTTATGTACTACAAGTATGTATTTACAAAAAAGTATATAAGTATTCTATCAGTTATCTGGCTCCCTTAGTACAAGCTTTGCTTATTTTGGGCTTAAATGGCGCTGTGTGAAATGTCCAATGATATTTATGTATTGAATTGTACTGAGTCCTGTAATTTCGTTAGCTGCAGTAACGAAATTACAAACCGGACCGTCCGTTCCGGTTACCGTCAAACCGGAACTCAGTAATGTTTACACACTACTGCTTGGCGGCAGAATATCTTGTACTGCCTAACTGATCTTTTACTAAAGAGATCTACGACCAAGTGTTTGATGTTTCAATATTTAGTTTTATCTTTAGTTAAAGTTTTAAAAACCCTGATACACAAATCGTGATCGTAATCTGCAAATTATCGTGTTTTCAGTCTTATGACAGTCACGTCATTTAAGCTTTCTACTATCCGAGAAGTTTCCCCGCGTAGGCGTGGGCGTGAATCGACAGTAAATTCATTAAGCCAGAGTCCAGGGCGCCTAAAGATGCCAGGGTTAATAGCTCCGTGGTTAATGGGCTGCCAGTCGACGAGACCGGTTAGTTTGCTGTCTTTTCTCTGCGTTTAATCTACATGCTGCACTGGTATGCTAAACTACTGTTTTAAGTAGATTATTAAGATCATGTGATATATCTTTGTGGGCAGAAACCTGGTTTGCAGCACAATGAAACAACTTTAACAATACTTTGCCAAATAGTAATTACACCCTGCTTATTAAATCGACAGCCAGGCCAGCTCTAAAAACCGACGTTGTTTTCCAAAAACTCGAGCTAAACGGTACAATTCACTTCATTGTACGAACCGCTGAACAATGGAATTTGCTGCCCGAGTGGGTGTTCTCTGATAGATACGATGTGGGTGTCTTCAAGTGGCGAGTGAATCGGTTTCTTCTAGGCGCACGTGCTCTACCATAGACCGATGGTGGACATCTTCGCTTAATATCGAGCGAAATGGCGGTCAAACGTAAGCCTATTTGTAATTTTTTAAAAACACGGGCAACACTTTGTACTATTGCTAAAATTGAGTGTTAATAGAATCTCTCGCAGACCAACAGACAGGAGATCGACCACGGAGTGAGGATTATTCGTCTGGTTATATATATTAAATAATAGTTTACTTTTAGAATTAATTAATTAATTTTTTCTTTTTCCCTTTTTTCTTCTACACTGTATAATGTTTGGAATGGACAATAAAGAGTTAATCGATCAATCATTTCGTATTATACCACAAGTCATAAAAATGCTGTGAACGTGGACCTTTCCGAGCGACAAAAACTTCCAATTACTAAAACAAGAATAGGCCGAGTACACAATTAAAAAAAACGCGACCGTAATTAATATGAACGTAACTCTATCTTTATAGAACTTAATTACAAATAAACAAGACATGACATAACTTTGAAACGTCGCACCGTCTCAGCTGAAATAACGTAAAAAAAAATTGTACGAGACGAACGAGACGTTCTTCTGATGGTAAAAGATAACGCCTGTCGATGACCATTGCAGCGATACACAGAATTTTGAGTAACAAAATAAAGTTCACGGCATCGCTGCTTTAGCGATCATTACTTTGAGACTTTTGATGGTAAGTTTCGATAGCTCTGTAGTTTTACTAGCTACTGTACACTTCAAACCGGAACACAGCAATGTTTACACACTACTGCTTGGTATCTACCTAGACAACCTTCTGCGAAGGAGATCTACCACCAAGAATTTTTTCTGTAGTCAGCTTGTTAATTTTATCACAATGTCATTATTACAAGTTGGGATATCTCGATCAGTAAGTTAAAGTTCATATCTGTCCGTCTTGGAAGTGGTCGGCGGCAGCAGCCGGGAAGCGGACGCCGCACCGTGCCACTCGTCCGCGCAAGATTAATGGCGCGGCGTCGACATCTCACTTCAGATGCTTCATTTTTCATAAACGGTGACTGGCGATTGATAGGAAACGCCGACTGATCGATTTTGTTTAAAGGTCGACAATCTCGATTGCTTCTGTTTGCTGTAGGCATAACAGTAGATCTCTCTTCCTGCTACTCCTGACTAGCTGCACGCGCAGTTTCGCCCGTTTTTTGGGAATAGTAAACATAAATAGTGGCCTATGTGTTAATCCCGAGTATAAGATATGCATTTATTTTGTTTGTTACTCAAAGTTCTATGTTTCGCTCCAATGGTCACGGACAGGCATCATCCCTTACCATCAGGAGAACGTTTAGTTCGTCTCATATTTTTTCATAAAGACACCTAAATTCTTTAAGGTTTTTTTAAATATCGTAGGACATTTCACACAGCGCCATCTAGCCCCAAACTAAGCAAAGCTTGTACTCTGGGAACCTCTGAAAATCTGGGTAATTGACCAAGGGTGAAGGAAAACATCGTGGGCAGACCTAGATGCCCAACAGTTCTTTAAAAAGAAAGAAGTTTTCGAAGATGTGTGAAGTCTGCCAACCCGCTCTTGACCAGCGCGGTGGACTATGGCGTTACCCTTCTCACGATGAGAAGAGACTCACGCTCAGAAATGGGACAGCTTATAATAAAAACAAGTTGTTTGAATAGTTTGTCCCGAGTAGGAATCGAACAAACGCCGTGAAGCAGATACAGTACCAAATGAGATATATTTATTAGGGTGGTAATGCAACGGATGTAAACAGCAAGGGTTAAACATTTAGGCTACATTTGTCGTCCGGGCTGCTGTGCTATCTTATGTTTGTAGTACGTTCCATTTCATTTTAATTAATCAACTACATTTTAATTACTTAGCGGCGTGAATGAGAGTCCTAAAAGGCCGTCATTTCCTTATTAAACTTTTCTGCCGCTAGAAAAACTAATTTCCGCTGCGCACTCCGTAGAAAGAGCTCAAAAATGAAATGCAACTCGCTCGAGCACAGTGCCAGTCCCGGACGGGCGCGCGCGAGCCAGCGCGGCGCCGCAGGGCCTGCGTGAGGCGTCAATTAATTGGAAAGTTCTACCTAAAATAATGTATCAGATAATTTATTTTACAAATCATTCAAATATTCAGATATTATATTCCGTCTGTCTGTTCGTTACATTTTCTGAACTACTCAGATAAAGTAATCATGACAAATTTTGGCATTGGCGGTAAATATCACTAGAGCTGACATAAAGTATTGTTTTCCACACAAAAACATTATTTTTCTGCATTCCAACTGGTACTTGTATTGTAATTTCTTTATTTGTATGTATTTTTGTAACCCCCAAATATAATAGCTATGCCATCTGTTCTGTCCATCCAAAGGTTGTCTGGAAGAGATCCCTCTACGCCGTTGTACTACCACAATTAATATTGATTTGTTTTCTTAATTTTTTTCTATACCTCTTTTTTAAGTTTTCGTGTTATAATAATATGTCGATGGTTGGTGTACAATAAAGTTGTATTCTATTATATTCCTAAAAGAAGGAAAATTGGAAAATAGCTGAAGAAACCGCTGGACGCTCGTGTTTTTATAACTCACAAGTAGATCGAGGTATATTATGTAAGCCATATAATTAGAAGTAGAATAGAAACTAAAAGAAGTATGTAGAAACGCGTAATATTATAAATTACTGCTCCTTTCTGAAACCCCCTGTGTAGCAGGTGCTGCGTTCCGTCGCCCCTGACGGCGCGGTGAGCTGTGTACTTACTGATAATCTTGCCGACTTAGGTGACAACATTTTTGAGGCGCTTACCAGATAAATTTAAGAAGAATTTTAAAGTTGAGGGGTAAACAGATTTTCCTCGGTGTGGAAACAGACAGAGAGTTTGAAGGGTGTCTAAAAATGTTTTTAGATAACGCTAATTTTGATAATCTAAGAAACCCATTTAGATCTCCTTAAAGTACGCACTCAGAAAGAATACATTTTATTTTTTTATAGATGGCAGACAAGGTGTTTGAAAGTGATGGAATATACACCTAGTTTGGAATGGGAACTGGCTGTCAAGTGAGACTGTCAGACCTTTAGGTACTTATAGGGGGGAGTCAACTAGCCGCGTATCAGAATCGGACATCAGAGTCTGTACTAGAAAGTACCCTGCCACCACGCTATGATTGCCTCGCGATGTACAACATTATATTAAATAATGGATACGGTTTTACATCGAGCTACTAACAACTTCTTGCCAGCCGTGAGTTACACACACAACAATCTAAAACTGTTATAAATTATAATATAACGATATAATAGACCGTGGCCAGAAAATTAAGCACACATTGTATAAAAGTCTAAAGACGTTTCACATTCGCAAATAGTCTATTCTCAAATTATGAATTTTCATGATTGAATATTGAAGCCTCATTCATTATTTAAAATCCGACGGCTTTCCATTAATTTGACCCGACATGCGACCAGTCGTAAGTAGCTATATCTATATTGTATATACATAACTGCTACAACAATAACATTTTATTAATAAAGTCGACGAAATAATATCGTTCGTTCTGTGTGCCGACAGCAACGCTCTCTGGCGGCGCATTTGTCCGGTTGTTGATTTCCGGGAAACTTTCCGATGTTCGCTTCGAAAATGAGTTTGAATGTAGCCCTCGAAGAATGAAATTTATTACTTTTTTATTTTAATTGTATTTCGTGAGGTTTATGAGATGGCTGTTGCATGTATGGGGCTGCATGGTAGCGAAGTTATTTCACTGAAGAAAAGTTTGGTTTATAGAGACACACATTTTATTTAAATACTACTGATAAAAAAAATTGCAGTCATGGGGCCTGCCGACAGAAGTGATATTAGCATGTCGGTAATGCGGACCCATGAGTTATGCCCTTACTAAAAATCGCTCACGGCAGCTAAATGTTTTCACTCCAAAAAATACTTTTTCTTATGATTTGTAAACATTACTGTGTTCTGGTTCGATGGGAAATAGCTACATAATATCGCATAATAGCGCACCTAGCGAAATTATAGGGCTGTCAACACTAACTATCGAAAGTTTCAAAGCAATGATAGCCAAAGCAGCGATGCCCTGGACTTTGGTCTGTTACTCTGCAATGGTTTTGGACATGCGTCACCATACGTCAGAAGAGCGCCTCGTTCGTCTCATTACTTTTACAATAAAAAAAGTATAAAGTGTGGGAAATTTCTATAGGTACGTCTGTTCAACATCTAGCAAACCTGCAAAGAGCAAACACAAACGTTTAAGAACAATTGAGTTAACATATGCAGTGTTGCGATGAGTATGGAGGGATTAGGATTAAGGTGTTTCCGACGCGATGAAGCCAAACCGGTGCGGCCTCTGCGTGCTGCCGGCGCACTTGCACCGACTTTGATGCAAACATTTATACAAACAAGTTCTACTAAACGCCCGATACACTGTACAGTAGCTAAGGAGTACCTTATTACGTATTAATATGAAGAACCATAAGACGCGTGTTGACACGCAGCTGTAAACGCCACTCGTGGACTGTGGTCATGCTTTAGATTAGGTTTACGCAGCTGAGCTATACTCTTAACGTTATGTTAGGTCGGCATGTGTCACTTTACAGCTTAGGTTCGATCGACGGCGTGTCCTCGCTGTGCAGCGCAAAGCATCAGAGGGCCTAGACAAAGTAACATTCGATATACATATATATATATATTTTTTTTTTTTAATATTTGATATTCGCCAACGCTAATAAAAAAGTCAAAAAATTTACGGAATTGACATAAGCTGTCGACGTGACATGTCGATAGCTTATGTCAATCCCGTACATTTAGGATTTTTCTATTAACGTTATCTCTTATCGAATGTTACTTTGTCTAGGTTCTTCGGCAGCCGCTCGCCGCTCGAGAAGCGCGCTGAATGTCTGATTTTACAGCATTTTTGTACTACTGTTTTATCTATGGCACCCTACAATTGCTACGCGTCGCGACGACCGCTACGGTGCGCTACACTATAATATCTACGGAGATTTCATCTTGAAGTTCTTCGTGTGATAAATATTCTCTGACAGTAAAGTCAATACAATATTAGATATCTTTTATAAACTGTATCGAAAGCTAGCATATCTTTTTGATGGATCGGTTGCGATCAGATCTAAATCAGATCGGGTCCAGATACAATTACGGACTTAATAGGAATTTCCGAGTTTAATATTTTAAAATACTAATAATTCGCATAATATCACGACAGTGTTGCGCTTCGCAGAGAAATAAAATTAATCTAAAATAAATAAATTAATTAAGCTTAATCTTAAAAATCTAATCAAACAGACAGACTTGTTTTAAACTATTTAGAGAATATGTTATTAATAAATAAAATTTATATAATAATAATGTATAAGAAAGATCATAGTAGCAAAATATTGAAAAACACGTAGAACTGCATGTAATTAAAACTGACAATTCTACACCTACTCAAAGAGAAGTACTAGAAGTGTAAATGGGAGACGCAGTCTGCGCGGGCAGGGCTGGGCGGCGCAGCTAGTTTCGACGTAGTATCCGTTTAAATCCCACAAAGACTCAAACAGTATAATTCGGATAAAGCGTAGGGTTTACAGAACAAACAGCCGATACGAGCTCGGTTATTATCGCGATGATGATCCGCGGGTCCGCGCGGCGAGCACGCGTGCGGTCGCCCCGCGTGACGCGCTCACTTTTGATACGCACTCGAGCCTGCCTACTGCTAATATGGAAAAAATGACGCTACAAGTAGGTTATATATAATACTGTTAGTTCAAATATGCAAAACTAGATGGCGTTGTGCAGCTTTAAAACGTTAGCTTATCAATTTACCCTTTATTTTTTGTTTATGTATTAAATTAGCACCGTCAGTCGTTACAAATGACTTATTCTAATGGTAATAATAATCTTGGTATCTATCTAATATTCTGACAACTGACAAATAATTTTTGGAGGCTCTAAAGTCTAGATGGAGCCACTCGCTGTGCGTGTTTCGGGTTATTTTGGCTTCACATGAACCACTCTGTAGTAGTGAAACTTCGAATCAATAGATGGCGTTTGATTTTGAATGAATTTTCGTTTTTTCGTGATGGGGCTCGTGATATTGTAGGTATATTGCTTGCTCCTTATCTTAATTCTATTAATTACCTATGAAAGTAAACAAAAAATGCGATATAATCATACTATTATTTTAGAATTCGTTTAGAATTATGTTAAAATGGAGTTATAGGTTTGAAAACAAATTTTACTGACTTTCCTGTTAGAAAAGTAGAATTTATTTTTATTGAATATCCCAAGAACTTGAGAAGAAACCCGGATAAATTTTCATCAAAATAAGCTGCACAATTGTGAATAGAAACGTTAAATTAAAAGGAAAAAACACACGAATATCAATCTAGACGTTTTTGAGATAAATTCTGACACAAAAACCTTATACTCACACGAAAATATAACTTCTGTCGCGCCGCAAGTAACTGGTGCTACAAAAGTTCTGATCTACAATAGGTAGTACTAATAGATCAATATTCGAGTATCGTCATTGATTACTGCCATATATGTATATAGAACAAGATGATCATATACTATTATGTTTACCCGACACAGTGTGCTAGCTAGAAGGCTCACAAGAATTCACAACCGTGCACAGCTGTCTCGGCTGTGACCCCAGCATATTAATTTGTGAGAATGGCGTACGTAGTGCGTAAATAATAGTAAAATAAAAAATAAAAACAGTTTCCATTTCTTTCTCTGTCTCAATTTCCATACATCTTTATTTCGTACGCAGGCCGAACCGCTGGGAATAAGTCACTACAGATTGGACACCAAAATTTAAGCGACCTCAAGGTTGACCCAGACGAAAGTGGTGAGAAATTGTGTTTGAATGACCTGATTCCACCTTGCCTATTCTACTATCGGAAGTCAAAAGCTCTAAAAACCGACACCGGTTCATGGCAGTGATTCCTAAAACTAAAACATCAGGCGAGATGGCGGTCAGATACAACTCCATTTCTAATTAAAAAAAAAATAACCTTCCCTACAGTCTCTGAACCACCAAAGCCGGAGACCTGGCAGTCTCGAAGGTGGGAAGGGAGGCCTTTGCCCAGCTGTGAGACACTAGCCGCTGAAATAATTAATAATAAAATCTCTAAAATTGATTAGCTCAGTAATTACTTTAAAATATTGTAGGGAACAGATTTGTACTAAAAAACATTACTTTCCACAAAGAGTATCTAAAGAGTTCCATTGTTTAGAAATGTTGAAATTATTGTACAGAACAATTAAATATTCAAATTGTAAGCCGCTATTGTACTTTCTATAATCCACTCAATGCTCGAGCTATTCGTTTGAAGGGACACGAATCCCGCTTAGCCAGAAACGACCTACTTGCTCTAGAGATCCACGAACTGTCTTTTTTCTTATTTCCTAGCAACACTAAGCATAATGTGGACTATTTGGCGGGAACGCAGAATGAGTCGTGTCGCATTTTTTTCCAAACTTGTATTGAATCAAATGTTTATGTATAGAATGTGTGTGTGAGAAAGTAATATAATTTGTTGAAACATGACATTTTGTTTTGCTTTCAAAATTCGGAGCTTTTAGTAAAGTCGCTACTTCTTGAGTAGGTAAAGCTTGACTGGACTAGATCATGATTTAATCTGTGTGACTTTGACTATGACTTACACTTATTTTTCTTTATCTTGATATACGTGAAAATATTGAAATACTTAACACTGGTAAATTCACAACGTGCGACGCCAAAAACGAAGAATAAAGTATAACGAGTTACAGGCTGCAGAAGAGTACGCCTGCAGCCGATTGTTTAAAGTGAAAATAAACTATCACATACGGTAGTTAAACAACTCGACCGTGTATCGTGACCCCGTGAACAAAGGGCATAAACACTTAAGGGACTGTCACACGGGTTACCATTTATATAGATATATGTACGTGCCGATAAAATCAAACATTCAAATCTTGAACCTAGTTTATTATCTCACAATATTTTTTTATTGTTGATAGTCTAGGTTTCTAACCACAGCTCATCTGATGTTAAGTGATGTTGTAGTCGATAAACACACCTAGCCTGGAATGTAATGCTTCTACATGCTTTTGTAGAAAAAATCTCAATAACACAAGTCATGGAAACAATACTGTGGTGACATGATCGTTCGGCTTCCCGGTTCCCGCCAAAACTCAGTGTTACCATTAATGTACCGACGAAATAAAATATTTAATTCCAGACTCCCGCCCGACCCGGCGCTGATGTTTCTGGGTTTTATTACTTTCGCCCAGTGCTGATTGATTACACCAGAACTGATTTCGTTCGCGATAAAAAAAAATGGTTCCACAAATATCTATCAAATGAATGAATGAATAATCTACTTGATGAACTCAAACACAAAATATTGAAAGCTCCACGGAAATATAGGTGTATTTCGATAAAATCCAAATAAAGTGAGATTACCCTTCCGTTTGTAATTAAATTCGGCACGTCCTCTCAAGAGTCTCGACTCCGCGATCTTGACTCGGAAACTCGTAAATATACGACTCCAGTGGAGAGCCGCTCCGGAGCGCTACAGCTAACGCGGGACGCTGATTGTTTTTTTTTTTATAAAATGAATAGGCTTACGTTTGATCGCTATCTCATCAGTTTTTTTTGTGACTGACAGGCTAGGTGTTTGACCACAACTCACAGGATGTTAAGTGACTGTGTGGTCGAAGATGGTAAAGGACACCTAGCCTGGAATGTGGAACTGGCTCTCAAGTGAGGCTGCTGGAACACACCGTTAGATGCTTGGCGTCAGATTTCCAACTTGAGGGTGGTAGCTAGCCAGCCGAGTACCAGAAAGTACCCTACCACCACGCTATGGTTTCTTCACGATGTTTTCCTTTACCGGCAGCTCAAGCTCATTGTTGGGGTTTAAACTCACGCCCTTAGGCACGCGAATCGACCGTGCTAACCACTAAGCTATCATCGCTACAAATCATCGCTATCATCGCTGTTGTCACTTACGACCTACGATGGAGCGCGCTTGCCTAGGGGATAGTTAGGTACTTGTTATAATTAGTAGTAATATTTAATAACTAAACAAACTTGAGACTTTCTTTTAATAAACTACGATGTATATTTGATCTGAAAACTGTTTTTAATGGTGCAGGTTTTAAAATCTCTGCTGATACACGAAGTAACGTTTTCGCTATACGACATGGATACTTTGTATCGACATTAAATTCACACACGGGTAGGGTTAATGGTAACTAATCATATAAGCAACGTAAAAAAAAAAAAAAACGCAAATTTAAAAGAAATCAATTTTCAAACAAACTAAATAATAAATCAAGTACCCGAATTAGAATCATCCTGTGACTCGTTCATACAACTACAGATGTGTGCGCTAGAGGGCACGGCGATTCTTTGACACTGTAGGTATCAATTGATTCAAACGAAACTGCACAGTGCAAGCCGCATTGCGGTGCGCTCAGAGCATTAGGTATGATGTACATCGCATTCACAATCACTATTAACACTTTCTCATTTTTAACCGACTTCAGGAGGACGTTATCAATTCGTCGGAATCTTCTTATTTTATTTTATTTTTATGTATGTTCACCGATTACTTGAAAACCACTGGACCGATTCGGAAATTATTTTCTTGTTTGAAAGGGTGTACTTCCCATGTGGTCCCATCGGTATCAGGTCTGGATCTGATGATGGAATCCAGGAGAAATCGAGGGAACTCTTTAAATATTTTAAGCACACACTTTTGTAAATAAAGCATGACAGACAAACGTCAACAATGATTCTGCCAATTTCAGTAAATAGATTGGTTCATACAAATAGATCAATGTTTCAAACAGTTTGTATAAGTTTGTTAAAACCTTTTTAAACTTATTTTATAGTAACTCGTGCATTTGCAGTATAATGCATGGTTTAATAATATTTTAAATGGTGGTGTAATGCTGTGAATTTGACATCATCAATGGCAAAATAACTACTTATGTTACACAGTCACATACAAAACACGATCTTATCAACACAAAGTAACAATAAGTTTTAATTGAAAAAAGTTTTTATAAGTAAACTTTTTGCAAACTCATCTCTTTGTAAGAACTAGTATATTAGGTACTGACATTGTCAGAGTTTGTTATTTATTGTTTGTTTACAAGAATCAAAAAAATTGTTTGTGCCGTTTGGGGTTGAAACTTTAGGGCCGTGGGGGCCGGCCGCTCACGATCTGTATCGGGACCTGGCCAAACGTTTAAAGGAGGCTTCAGGTGACCAGAATGCTGGCATCTACTTTGGTCAAAAGCTTAGCATTGCCATCCAACGTGGCAATGCTGCCAGCATTCTGGCCACATATCCCTCATCTGACGGCCTTTTTATTTAATTTTAAGTTAGTTTAGTTTTCTCTAGATGTTTTAAAATAAAGTCCAGAATCAAAAATCTTTGTGAATTAATAATTGTTCATGAATAAAAATCAGAGTACTACCACCATCTCCTAGCTTCATCATCAGAACTTTACCGCACCGTCTGTTAGCAAAGTTATTTATGAGGAAAAGAAAAGTCAAGGTTATCAGGTTTATGGTGGTCAAGTTTGTTGTGCGAGCTTTCAGCTCATTCAGTAAGTATTTCTTTAACGTTTGCATTTAAGAAACGCGCACACGCGTGTCTTTGCACGGTTCTGTGCGCCGTTCGCTGTTAAAATACAGGACTATCTTAATTTAATAGTGTTTCTTTTTTAATTGATAATACGTTTTGATCTGTCTCCGGCTAATGACATTTGCGCTGCAGTTTTTTTAGATACAGGTTGCTCCAAACAGTATTTTTGAAAATTGTGAATAATTCAGGAAATAATAACAATTAATGAAATTAAAGCATACCGAATGTATGAGAACGTGGAACTGGATATGTGTTTTCATTTAATGTCGTCGCAGTAGCGCCTCGCTGTATAACTGGGGCATGATTTGAACTTGACTTTGACTTTGAATGTGATTTCCATTGAAATTTAAATGTTAACCACAGAGGCCTTCTAGAAGTAAATGTCATATAATTTTGTGATTGACTGGCTAGGCGTTCGACTCACGTGATGTCTAAAGTTCAATGATATCAAAGAAACGACGCCTGTCTTTGAATACGCTCAGATAACACGACTAAAGAAAAAGTTTTGCAGCAAAAGGGATAGGTAAATATTAAAAGTGATTCGACGTGTAACAATATCCGCAACTCTCGCGGCCGGCTATTGTATGAAATCCATTAGAAATATGAAAATACGGACAAACAATGTCAGCCAGTGATCCATCGTGTTTGGCGAGCTTTTTCCGGCTTGCCGCCCTGCCGCCCTGCCGCCCTGCCGCCCTGCCGCCCTGTCGCCCTGCCGCCTTGCCCGATGGCCAAGTTGCACAATCTTGTGTAAAGCCGTAAACCAAAGCGTTGCATACACCTACGCGACCTGGTTACTGGGACTTGATTTTACAAAGGAATAGTTTTATATTTAACTGACAGTTTGCTCGATGGCCGAGTTTAGTGAAGCGAAGGTTTAATGGTTAATACCGTGTTTACTATTCTAATACAAATTGCAATGACGAGTTTTGTGGGTGTAATAAAGTAACGATTAAAACAAATCGCTCCGTAGAAATTGGAGCTCGAACTAAATTAAAACACAAATAAATATTTTATCGGAGGCACTCACAGAACGTCCGGGAAGCGTTACGGCAGCTGCTGAATGGCATCGTCAAATATCTCGTGGAAGACGTTTCTATGTAGTCGTTGTAGACGGACGGAGTCGCAGTACAATCGTATTATATGTATCGCACGATAACATCGCTCAAGCAATTTAGATGTTAAATATCTTTTTTCGTCATTTACATGCCGAATGTATTTGAATTCGGTTCAAACCCCGACAATGAGCTTGAGCTGTCGGTGATAGAAAACATCGCGAGGAAATCATAGCGTGGTGGTAGGGTACTTTCTAGTTGCAAACTTCAATTGACTCCACTCGAGAGCCAGGCTAGTTGTGTTTACCATTTTCGACCACACCGTCACTTACGTCAGGTCAGGTGCGATCAAATACCTAGCTTGTCAAAAAGATAAAAAACCTAATAGAAAAACAAATTTCTTCCTTTAAGGTAGCTCTAGGATGGAGAGAATGCAATAGCGAGTAGATGATGGAGTGTGCTAAAAACGAAAATATGTAAACAGGATTAGCTAGTCAAGTTGTTTCTCATGCGTTCTGGAAGTAACCGGAGCGAGTATAAATGACAAGGATACGGATTTTACCTTCAAAGTTAAAAAAAATTAAATGTATGAAAAGTTACTTTAAATAATTTATTACGCCCTGTGATCATTTCGTTGTAAGAATTTAAGGCTCGAAAAATGAAATGTCCTCTGCAGAATGCCATAAAATCGTCGCCACAATGGCAGAGTATATTTTTGCCGCAAGAAACTCGTAACTCGAAAGCACGAGATGAGCTCTAAAACTGAAGATAGTGGGCATTACGTTGAACAGGACAAGGTAACCTTTTTCAAGCTTTTATATCTGCATCTGGGATCTTTCGGCGGAGGCTGCTTCGAACTGCTTTTCATGCTGATTACAAACAAACCTATTCATGAATTCATTTTTGTTAAGCATGATAATATTATACCCACGGCATTCAAAAGTTATGGTGGCATCACATACACTCACATACGTGAACAATTATTTTTGACAAGACTGAAAACTCTGAAATTACCCACGTAATTAAAATAGACAAATAAGAACATTTCACACAGCGCCATCTAGCCCCAAACTAAACAAAGCTTGTACTATGGGAACCAAATAACTGATAAAATACTTATACCTATACTTTATTTTGTACATACAAACATACATACAGAATACCCAGACACAGAACAAACATTTGTCGAAACATAAATGTTTGTCCTGGCGGGAAGCGATTCCACGCCCTACAGCTCTCGAAGCACATGTTCTACCAAAGTTAAAAGGGACGACATAATAGAAATACCGGTTCTGAACAAACGCGTGGGCCGTCCCATCTGCTATAATCTAAAGTGTCGATTACGGAAATTGTACCAACTGGAAACAATAAAACTTTACCGCGTGCAATTAAAACTCGACTTCAGCAGCAGTAGTAAACCCTGATGGGAGCCCGATCATCAATTTACAATAAAATAAAAATATAAAGCTGAATACACACTTAAGCCCGCACGGGTCCGCGCATTTCCATACAAATTGCGCCAGATGGCCGACGCGGGCGCGAAATGTTGAAAACAATTTAATTTTTTTCTGATTCATACGCGTGCGAGTAATTGTATGCCGTAGCATTGTGGGCGAAACAGCGGCCGCAGAAAACGGGCAGCTTTCTGCTTTGCTCTGTTTTTGATGGCGGATTGCATTTCCATTTGAATATGGTTTCGTTTGGAATCCGTATTGAACTATTGGAAATAATAGAAAGCTTCAGTATTGATCTGAGTAGCCGCTTGCACGGGTAAATGAATCTATGATTACTTGGTGGTAGATCTCCTTAGTTGGAGATCGACTAGGTAGATTGGTACTTAGCGGTGGTCCTTAGTACCAGATATTCTGCCGCCAAGTAGTAGTGTGTAAACTTTACCGTATTCTAGTTTGAACGATACTGCGACCATTGAAATTACAGGGCTGTTGAGATTAACCGTCGTAAGTCTTCTAGTAAGGAGCGCCAAAGCAGCGATGCCCTGGACTTTGTTATTTAAAGTTCTGCATATTGCCACAATGGTCATGGATATGCGTCATCTCTTACTATCAGGACAGCATTTCGTTCGTCTCATTGTTTCAAATAAATATAAAAACGTACCTGAATAAAACGTAAATAAATCTCTCATATCGAGTTGCATATTTATTGATGCGTAATTCGATTCGACGATTTTGAAGCTGTTTTGAAACTATCAGAAATTATTAACGATTCAGAAGTTTAATACAGATTTATAATTTGATTTTACGAAACAATAGATTTCGGACTAACGCTGGTTTTGATTAACTCGGGAAATAATGGAAAGTTAAAGAGTACCTTTACAGTGTCACCAATTTTTGCCGCACCACTGCGCGCTGGCCCCGCCCGCCATAAATAAATGAATGATTTGTTTTTGACTTCTCATAATTTTTAAGTTACTAGTCGCCTTCGATATTTTAACTTTTATTTACCCGCTATAAACGTCAAGAGTCCGCTATAAAAAGCTTGTGTGTGAAATGTGTGAATTAAAAATACTACACAAGATTGTACTTCTGACATGTCATAAATGCATATATCTATTCATACATTCGAACCCGGGAATCTTCAGGAATAAAAAAACAATGATATAAAAATAATAAATAAGAAAAAAGACTCGTAACTTTGCATGAAATAGTTCTGGATGCGTCGCTTGTATTATTTGAAACAAATATTTCCCAGCAGACCCGTTAGCCTTTATAAAATAACGTAACAGAAGGACACATTCTTCTGCACGGAATACCCGCGTCAACAAAACTGAGCTTTTCTAATTTATAGCTAAAATGGAACTTAGATCGTAACCTGATATTTTTTCTGCTAAAGGATAGTCCCCTCGGTTATAAAGATGAAACTAGGTAATAAATTAAACCGCGCAACACTCGAGACGTACTCGTAAACGTACGCACACTCGTGGAGTAACACTCGGCTCGAAAACTTCACATCCTACTAATCAAATTATAAATGTGAAAGTTTGTATGTCTGCACGTTAGTCATTCGACCGCGCAAGGCTTTAACAAGGAGGATACTTTTCATACCGGAAAATATTAGGTTACCAAAGATTAAGCAATTTTTTTGTGAAAATTACTGAATTATCAACTTCTGAATAAACATTTTTTCGTATGCATCGTGGCATTTTGCTTTGGCATTTTGGCCGGTTTGCTAATGTTTAGCCTGTCTCAAAGCTTTCATAGAAATTATTAGCTTTCGATCTCAGTGTTAATAAAAATCTTAGCGGTTAAAGTACACCCAAAGTTACAAGGCTAATTATAAAAAAAAAAATTAAAGCTGTCTTAATGTTGATGATTTGTATTTAGAGTTTATAGAGACTTCATTATATTTTTTGAATATAAAAGTAATGCGACGAACGAGACGTTCTCCTGATAGTAAGAGATAACGCATGAACAAAGTCCAACGCATCCATTACCATGAGATTTTCGATGGCGGCAGCCGCAGTACGCTTCAAACCGGGACACAGTAATCGCTCTCTACTTATCGGCAGAATGTCTGGTGTTGCGGTGGCACCTACCTAGACGACTTTCTGCTAAGGAGATCACCAAAAGTTATACTATTAAAGTTATACTTGATGAAAGAAAACAAGTGCTTTACTCTTTATAAGGTGCTCACTATTTTCACGTTTCGCTTAGGACTTCACTTGAAAAATAATATTTTTGTATATGTATTACACAACTGCAAAAATATACAAGTTTCTATATCTAGATCCTCTGAGTAAACTTGAAAAAAATCAGAGTGTGATAATGAAACCGATCGGCTTCAATCATTCCGCACAGAGCGCGGAGTCTATGAAACTTAGATGAGCGTGTTTACTACTGAGCCTGTGATGTGAGGTGACTTCATTTGGAGACGGATATTTGGTTTTTATCCAATCTCGGCGGCCCCGCGCGGGCGCGAGGCACGCGAGTGTTCTGCTCTGTGGGAGTATTACCTCGATGGTTTATATTTAGTTTGCTACCACACGCATTACACATTTTACGCAGAGATCGACGAAAGAGAGTTTCAAATAAATTTTGGTTTGTCTATGGTACCACAGCGGGTTATCACTCGCAGTTTATTACTACCGACGTATTTGATTGCCGCATAAAGCACGAGAAGAAAGTCAGATGGTATTTTTATAGGTGTCAGGCTGGGTGCTTAACTACAACTAAAAACTAAAATGTTAAGATGTACGGGCGGAATAAAGATGATGTTAATGCACCTGCTATATGTTGAAGCAATCGTGCTATTTGAGGAATATACTACTGTTATTAGCCTTAAACCTCAATATTCGTAAACAAAATTTAGGTATGTACTAATATCTATTTATACGCATTACGTATACAAGAAAAGAAAATTTTCTAAAACTATATATTAAATTGTCGAGCAGGTCGGCGGGGCACGCGCGGGGCTGCGCGGAGGCCGCGCGGGCTCCTGTGATGTTCTAATATTAGTAGTCTCCGTATGACGCACAAGCTCAGTTATTTGTTTGATCATTCTTTTAACATATTACAAAGCAAAAATAACGTTTGAAGAAAACTTACGAAGAACGCTAACCGAGCTTTACGATTTTCACCGCGATACTGTATTGTTACGATACATTTCTTGAAATAAATAATATATTCCGTAAAAACATAATGTTGCTTTGGAGCTGTGATGTGTCACGTAAATGTATTCAACACGTCAACCGCTACCACGAAAAACTCGTGGTAAAGTAGTGTGCAAACATTTCTGTGCTCCGGTTTGAAGGGTAGGTACTGCAGCGAAATTGCAAGGCTGTTGAAACAAACTATCGAATATTTCAAAGTAATGAGCGCTAAAGCAGCGATGCCACGGACTTTGGTTTGCTACTCAAAGTTCAACAGCCCTATAATTTCGCTAGCTTCAGTACACTTCAAACAGAAACACAGTAATGTTTACACACTACTGCTTGACGGCAGAATATTTGGTACTGCGGTGGTACCTACTAAGACGACATTCTGCTAAGGCAATCTACCACCAAGTGACAGTAAAAAACGACATAAAAATATGTATTTGAAACGCTTCTAGACTTATTCAACTGTTTATATGTAGTAGCAATTGTATAAATATCTAAAACATATTAATTTCAAATAATTCGTATTTGCCATCACGAAATACTCAAATCGAATAGCAAGTCTTACTGCGACATAAAGCGTGTCACACACTGCCAGTACGCCGCCGGAGTGGCGTATCTCGCGCCGACACATTGTAAACATAAAGACGCGAGATAAAAGGCGCATAAATACTCGATAACTGAGGCGTACGTCGCACGCGGACGGAGGAGTACGTAAAATTGATACTAGCGCTGATAGGGCTGTCAACGGTATTGAGATTTATTTGACATTCGGTTACAATACTTGTGAAAACCGGAATTCGGTTTCAAAATTGTAATTTACTATTCTAAAAGTATCGAGGTAAGTATGGACGTAGGACTTTTATTTCAGTAAACTAATTATTTCTCTGTACAAAGAAATATTCACAGAGAAACAAATCAACATGACTTCTTTAATATATTTTATTATTGCTTTAAAGTTAGTCCTAACCTAACCTAACCTTTCCCGGTGCTAAGGTGCCCAGGACACTCACCCCATTGCCACGCTAAATGGAAATGGCCAAATTCTGTACCAGAAACGAACCGGACTGGTAATCACCTGTTCTATCTGTAAGCCTAAACCTATTTCCTGGATGAATTAATTCGCCTCGGTCCTCCGACAACCCAGAGTCTCCACTTCGACAAGTACTATTTAGGCCTAGGCGTATTAAAGCTTTTTTTTATGGTTGATAGATTAGGATTTTGACCACAGCTTACCTGATGCTAAGTGATGGTGTGCTCGAAAATGGTAAACACATCTAACCTGGAATGGAACTGGCTCTCAAGTGAGGCTGGCGGAATACACCGTTAGATGCTTGGCGGCAGATTTTCAACTTAGTTGCTAGCTAGCCGAGTTCTTGAAAGTACCCTACCAGCATGCAAAATATAATTTTTGTTGTGTAATATAATAATAAAAGTCGATGCCAGCTACATTGGTTTTTAAGAACTATTAAGTGTGCGAGCCCTTAAATACCAGTACGAACAGGCACCTTAAAACATTAACTGTGGCCATAAAGAGATAACGTGTCGCGTCGGTACGCGCCGTTCTGTAGTGTGCGCGTGGCTTTATTTTTTTTTGGGAAATTTATAGAAAAATCTACTTGCATAGAAAATTAAGTTGTTTTCGATTATTAACACTACTTATTATTAGTTGATCGATTATTACTTGGTAGTAGATCTCCTTAGCAAGAAGTCGTATAGGTACCACCGCAGTACCAGATATTCTGCCGCCAAGTAGTAGTGTGTAAACATTACTGTGTTCTGGGTTGAAGGGTACTGCAGCTAGCAAAATTACAGGGTTGTTAAGACTAATCATCGGTTGTCTCAAAGTAGTGAGCGCCAAAGTGGCGATGTCCTGGACTTTGTTTTGCTACTCAAAGTTCTGTGTATCGCTGGAATGGTCATAGACAGGCGTTATTTCTTACCACCAGAAGGGCGTCTCGTTCGTCTCAGTACTTTTACATTTAAAAAAAAACTAAAGCGTGTCCAGTTTTCTCGTTACCAAAACTCCAATATTCATTATAATGTTGACGAAATAAAAATGCTACCTGAATTATTGTTATGGTTTCTGTTAGTGAATGCCTACTTTACGTCCGTAGCTCCGCGGCTGCGCCTTACGTCGCTACTTATGTTGAAGAGTGAAAAACTTGTGAGCATCAAATACAGCAATGTTCGCTAAAAAGGCGAAACCTTCCTCTTGCGGTCGATTTAAAAATACTCTCTCATTAGCGACATCCTGAGGCTCTAAACTTTTTAAAACCTTTTCATTTCGCGATAAAAACAGCGAGTGTTTGTAAAAACATTTAAACGAAGTTTTTCTTTTATTTTTAAGCGGCGCTTGAATTATACTGGCGCGGCGGGTGGTTCACTACAAATTGACACGGTGTTTTCTTTTATCCTATCTAATATTTATATTATAAATGTGTTTGTATGTTTGGATCTTTGATACACTCAGTCATGCAAATACGGATTACATGGATTAACATATAGAATACTTTTATATCAGATTTTATTTAATAGCTTATTTATTTATTCATTCATCCATTTATTCAAAGTTTTTTCCGGAATAATGTTACATAAGACACATCTATACCTACGAGTATGTATATATGGGATACTTATTATATCAGAAAAATGTTAGGTTGCTGTGGGATTATCTAAAACGTTCAAAAGCACTACCACTACCCACCACCAGATGTCGTCAAGTGTGAAAAAACACAAAAGTTATTTCTATTCAAATTGAAAATAAGAACCGACGCATCGATTCTCAAAGAAGTCGTATGAAGTTAAGCTTGGCCTGCGCATTTCGTTGCAAGATAACTATTACATTTTCGTAAATTTTGCGAACTGAACAAACAAATTCTTTGTTAAATGCCACGCGGTCGAACTCGCGGGTGACAACTAGTTAACTTTATAGTTTGCCGCTAGTAAACATGTACTATGATAAAGCCATGACTTGGAGTCAGGAATCCCTTAAGCGGCCATTTATTATATTGACAGAAAGAAGCCCATTATTCTTATTGCTGGAGGCTCGCACATACATTGGACATTGATTTTATATCGCAATAACTGCTAAGTATGGCCGGCTGACAGATTCATCTACGATTATCCGATTTACTACCCTTTCCTTTGATCGAATAAAGTGAAATTTAACTCGTTAAGTATTTAGACTACAGTATGGTGCTAATACTAAGTACTGTTCATACGACTGTAGGTGTAGCTCAGTTTATAGTGGCTTCGCTGCCTCAGCTGTAGAGCGTATGTTCAGTTCCTATCCGGGACGAGCATTCGTACACAAATGTTTCAGACCGCAAGTCTAACAACCCCATCGTAACCTAAGTTTTTAAATATAATTATATTTTTGTACAATTAGCCAGCTGGTAACCTATTCGGTAAAGTGGGATGACTTCAGGCCTGGAGGAAAGAATCCGCCAGTTCATAAATCATTCCAGCCTCTTTTGAGTAAGAATTGGATGGAATCCCTGAATCCCGCCCACATTAAACTCATTCATTTTGAATTCAGTGAAAATTCTTTCTCTTTCAACACAAATGTTTGTTCTGTACATCATACATACATCATCAGCCATAGGTCATCCACTGCTGGACATAGGCCTCCTCCTGGGGGGGTTTTGCCAATACTCGCCACGCTTGGCAGGCGGGTTGGCGAGCGCAGTTAAGTGTGATTGTTCAAAGAAGACGCTGCTGCCCATCTTCCGGATTACATCCTTTAGCCGACTCTTACGGCAACCACGGGTAGAGAGGGTGGGGTACTATTCTTACGCCGGCACCACCACGGCGGTGCCGTGTTGTTCTGTGTTGTATTAGAATTATGTATTTACAAAAAAAAAGTATTCTATCAATTAAATGGTTTCTATTACAGAACCTCTACTTAGTTTGAGATTAGATGGCGCTGTGCAAAAATATACTCGTAGTTCTTTGTTTCTAAGTAGTCTTGAGATATTTTGCAACTAATACCGACCATTTTATCTTCCACTTGTGATGGAGTGGTGAGTAGAAGAAAAGCGTAGAAAAATTGCTATCTATTTCGTGTTTGTATTAAAACTTCTAGTAACGTCTGCGAGGGAGCGGGCTCAATTTCCGCCGAAGGACAAAATGTTTATTTGTCAAAGAAATATGTCTACGTGTTATATTTGTCCTGTGTCTGGCTTAGCGGAGCATTTTAGCTATTTTACTACGATGTTTGTAAGGCGCGATGGGTGCAGGTTGGAGGCGTTCTTAAACGTTTACCGAAGTTAAGCAACGGACGATCCGGCCAGCCTTCGGATGGGTGACCGTGAGTCTATCTATCTATCTTAATACCTTTAAACGAGCAATTCTTGTATGTATATATAATCTGAATCTCGGAAACGGTTCCAACGATTTTCATGAAATTTATTATGCTAGTATGTATTTTCGGGGACGATAAATGGATCTAGCTCATTTATAGAAAACGAAAAAAAAACAACAACTCTTGGTCATCCAGGTAGTTTTTTTAAGAAGGACAAATGATTTTATTATCAGAACTAAACATTCTAAACAGAACACTTTTTTCTTTGGTTAGTTGTTTGACCACACCTCCCCTGATGTTAAGTGACGGTGTGGTCGAAGATCACATAAACACATCTAGCCTGGAATGGAATTAGCTCCCAAGCGAGGCTGCCGGAACACACCGGCAGAGTTTCAACTTGAGGGTGGTAGCTAGACAGCGCTAACCACTGAGCTTTTACTCACTCACTCCCATCACTACATAATCTTGAAAGGTTCGATAGAATCGAAAACTTAAATATATATTTTTAAATGTAACATTTGAAGTTGAGAGTATTGAGATCGTGCGTGGCGAGCGGTGCTGGAGAGTGATACAGAGGGAGCAAGTGATTCGAGTCAGGGCTTTGTTCCATTAACTGGAGCGCGGCGACGGAGTGCACTCCCGTGTACGGCTCGCCGTGCGACACCTCTAACTTGCGGAACTCTGTAATGTAGTTGTAAGGGACTTCTAATTTTGTTTGTTTCTTTGTAACCCTTTTATTGAGTAGGTGAGCAAAAATTACACTTGTATAATTGTGTAGAACTGACGCAATAATGTTTTTTACTGTTTAAAGGCTAGATGTTTAAAAAATATATTATCATAGGACACATTACACACAGCGCCATCTGACCCCAAACTAAACAGAGCTTGTGTGATGGAAGTCAGATAACTGATAGGATACATAAATACTTTTGTTATTTTTTTTATAAATTCATACTTATAATACATATAGAACATCCAGACACAGAACAAACATTTGTTTATACCATAAAATGTTTTGTCCTTTGGCGGGAATCGAACCCACGCCCTACAGCTCAGGCAGACATACTACCAATGAGCCAACAGGGCTGTCACACACAACCACTCAGGGCTGTTTGACCACAGCTCACCTGATTTTACGTGACGGAGTGTTCGAAGACGGTTCGGTCTCTTCACCTGTTCTGTAATGAAACTGACTCTTTCAGACTGCCAAAATATACTGTTAGATGCTTGACGGCAGATTTTTAAATCCGAGGTTCTAGCCAACCGAGTATATACAATACTCTACCACCATGCCATGGTTTCTATGGTCGCTATATTCGAGACGACCACCTAGTGAAGTTATTGATATTTCTATATTACTGTAGACTTCTGTAGGAGATAATTTGAGAAGGAACATCTATCTAAAATATCTGATTCGACCTAAAATACTTACTATATAGTTATGAAGTATTTTAGTTTGGTTTAGTTAGCCACATGTATCAAAATTCATTCTTTAAATGTATCCTTTTCATCCTATGGTTGTCTGGAAGAGATCGCTTTTAACGATATGGGCGCCAATAGTGACACTATTTTATTTTACTACTTTTTCAGCCTAATGTATAAACTGTAAAGAGTGTATCTAAATGTAAATGAATGTAACGGTCAAACTTATTAGGTCCTGTTTGCGAAATGTATGACTTGCTCAGTCTGCTTTACACTCCAGTGATCGGGTTCGATTCCCAGCAAGATGTTTAATTGATCAATCTGAATATTTGCTCTGGGATTGAGACAAGAATTTCATGCCGAGGAAGGCATGACTTGTTGTAATAAAAGGCAGATAGGTATCTCGCATTTTAATCGTTATAATACGCGTACCCCACACTGCACATAAACAACGCTGACACAAATTTGACTCAATTTAGTTTAGTGCAGGCGCGTGTATTGGATAACACGACCAATTGGACAGCTTACACTCCATCATATAAACGTAGATACATTTGTTACGTAACCCTTTTTACTTATTGCTTTCATTTCACTGTACACAATCGATGAGCAGCTCTATGGATTTATAATCAAATTGAAACTTTGTCCGGAGTTATCCGACCTAATCAACCGAAGTAATCACTAATCCCGTATAAGTAAAAATAAATATGTCGCCCTCGGAAAGTCCACTTCTACTACTGGACGGTAAGACACACTACTAAGCGCGACTAAGCGCTTCTATTCGATTTTTTTTCATTCGGATAGCGAGGATTCAATTCTTTTTGCTGGAGTATGTATTTCCCGTTCCCGTATATGCCGTGGTGGTGCCGGCGTAAGAATAGTACCCCACCCTCTCTACCCGTGGTTGCCGTAAGAGTCGGCTAAGGGATGTAATCCGGAAGATGGGCAGCAGCGTCTTCCTTGAACAATCACACCTAACTGAGCTCGCCAACCCGCCTGCCAAGCGTGGCGAGTATTGGCAAAACCCCCTCAGGAGGAGGCCTATGTCCAGCAGTGGACGACCTATGGCTGATGATTCCCGCGGTCTTGTCTTCAAATACAGAGAGCGCCAGTGTCACTGGTTGATATCTCACGATTTTAGAATTTTGGCAAAATTTGTCCTTACTTTTAAGTTGACTGCTCTGTTAGCTCACTTGGTTATGTATCTGCTTCAAGTGCTGTAGGGCGTGGGTTCGATTCCCATTCAGGACAAATGTATATACGAGTATGTTGTTATATTTGTATTTACACCAAAAAAAGTATATACGTATTCTATTAATAATTTGGTGCCCATAGTACAAACTTTGCTTAGTTTGTACTATGACCAGATGCGCTGTGTAAAATGAAAAAAAATATATATACAGTTATTCATTGGTGATTAGAGTATAGTAATACATTGTTTATAATGTTGAACACAATGAATCCCTTTTGTTTTGGTGCGTTGAAAGCTAACTGGATAAATGTTTAGTCTATAACAAATTGTGGAAAATTGTTTTTGTAATTTTGGCTACAAATTTAAACGCACTGGCATTTTACGCATCCGGCATTACGGCACGGGGTCTGTTTATTTATCGCTCCATTACACCACAACGGCTGAATGGATTCAGATGATATTTGGTGTTCTACTTATCCGGAGTGACGACATAAGTCACTGTATATCGCAGAAACATTCTGAAAAATTTAACGTGTGTTTTACAATTATCGTTTGTTTGTAATCCCAAAAATGGCCGACCTAAACCAACCTTTATATGCAAATCCTAATTTAATATATAGATTTAATAAAATAGATGAATTTGTTAATCCCTAATCTGGTCGAGGACGGTAGACAGCCGCTAGTGGCACCGAAGACTCATTATGCTGTCAAATTGACAATGACGTTCAGAAACGCGACTCGACAGCGCATTAATAAAGCTGACAGCTTCTTAAATCTCCTCCTTTCTCGATATTTCATTTAGAAAGATATTTTGTAGCAATGTTAAAATTACACGAAAGCTTGTGGATGCAACTATCAAGTTTTACATTGTATAAAAGTGTGGTCATCGTTCAAATAGTTATATTCTGCAGCCCTGGCTCATTGGTAGTATATCAGGCTTAAGAGCCTAGAGTGTAGGGCGTGGGTTCGATTTACCACTCAGGACAAACATTTTGTGATATAAACAATTGTTTGTTCCGTGTCTGGGTGTTCTGTATGCATTTACAAAAAAAAAGTATTTTAAGTATTGTATCAGTTATCTGACTTTCCATAATACAAGCTTTGCTTAGTTTGGGGTCAGATGGCGCTGTGTATAATGTCCTACGATATCTATAATTTATTTATTCTAAATTGATAATAGAACACCTACTACATGGTTGAAAGTATTTAAATTAAATTAAAATTAGTAGATGCTTGATTTTCCAATGACGAAAGTTAAATGTTAGCTTTGAGAATAAGCTCTGTGCCAAATCTGACTCGGATTCACTTCGCTCCCGCCTTAGCTTTCTCGTTAGGTCAGGTTAGCATCCGCCTGATGCTGCCTGCGAGGGCGCCTCTGCGCCTCTGCGCTTGGAAAGCTTCCTCCACGTACGACTCGACCTGATTGAACTCAACATGGTTACTGGCTACGGACGAGGCTGCCTCGCTAGTGATTAAGGCGTCCCCGTCAGCTCATCGCTCGAGAGTTAGTTGATATTCATTAATAGAATCGCTTTGCATAAGCCTTTCCCGTAATAGCTGCTCGGATACTTGGCAAATAATAGGCAAACAATGGGAAAATGTCGGGCTATCGCTGGGAAAATATTAGGCGAATGCTGGGCAAACACGGGGCAAATTAATGTCTTCTTCCATTAATCACCAGCGCGACTGCAGACGTAGTAAATGGTTATTAATCCGGGACCATTCAGACGAAATCATTAACATTTTAAATGGAATGTGACTTTCCGAGACTCTGCTCGAAAAATTGTTTTAAATTGATAACGCAGACAATACTTCTACATGGAGCGACAGACATTTATGTAACTGGCGCATCAAGAGGAACTATCGTAAAATTTATATCTATATAACTCGTGCTTGTTTTCAACCGACTGCAAAATGGAATAAGGTTCCTAATTAAATCCATATTTTTTTTAAATTGGTCTTTTAAAAGTATACATATTTTTCTTTAATAAGTTCTTTAAGTGAGGTATGAGGCAACGGTTTTTTATTAGTAGACTGACTAAGCTTTTGACCACAGCTCACCTGACGTTAAGTGACGGTGTGGTCTTAGTTTTACTTTGTAAGGTTCCTCACCCCGAGAGGGTTCGAGAGCGCCGCGAGTAGAATGCAAGAGAGATTTATATGTAGCAGTAACGGGCTGAAAATGTCTATGATTTTTTAAAAGCATCGCAATTGTGAGAGACAACTCTTGTGTTAAATATAAATTATTTTCGCCCCTGTTAGGTACAGTTTTTGCGCGAGCAAGTCGGTGGCGTTTAATTGAGAACAATAATGAATAATGAAACCGTTTTCAAGTTAACTTGACGTTCCATTATGATCAAGGAAGCCCACATTATGCGCAACACAATTACAATAAGCTATTAAGCGAATGTCTCTGCCAGTTGACGAAAACAACTGGATGCGCGTTAATTAAGAGGAACAATGCAATCGCGGTTGTTATAACGAGCATCAGGTCCGGGCGGCGGGACGAACGCGGCTCATTTCTTGAAATGACATTACTGTTCAGTTACATGACGTGAGGCCTTGTAAAATAGCTACTTCCATTTATATGGCCTTTTAAAATAAAGGGAGATTTGGGATTTCAGAAGGAGGGCTTCGTCGGGTATGTATTTTTTTCTTTCAGGCTAGGTGTTATGATAAACACCATTATACCTCACCCCATTTGAGTCCACTCCACTCCATTCCTCACATTATACGCCTTGATACCTCACTCGGTACATATCTGCTTCGAGTCGAGGCTCAGGGCGTCCTACGTGACGTTACATGTATACTGATACAACCAGTTATCTATTGCAGATTTCCTCATCACCCAAAAAGGTACGTTGAACGCAGCTAGCTCGAGTTGATATTGTATCGCAGAGCAACTAATTACTGTGAACTATTTCAAGTACGAAAAAAAAGAAACGTTCAGTCATTAGCAGCTGAACGAGAATAGTTACATAATATACAAAATCAAAGCTTTTAGTAAATTAAAATCGGTCGAGATATTGACCCTGGCAGCCCGTGACGGCGCATATTCTATTCAAATGAAATAATTAGGTATTAGTGACCCATTCTCACTGGAAATTCCGGGCGTGAATGTATAAAAATTCTCCTTTGGAGCAAAAAACTCTAAACGTTACCTCTGGTCCTTTTTCGGTTAATTACACGCTTCATTTATTCAGGGAGGTAGATGACGATTTAATATTTTAAGCTGAAGTAATATTTAATAATTAAAAGATGTGCCAGTTTTTACACAAATATTTGTAAATACGAAAGTACGTGTTTCTAACTTTCGACGGTAACGTTGTACCGGTTCAACGAATTTGAAATGCTGACCAACCTGTATATCTTATTTATCCGGGCGAAATCTCAGAACGAAGCTAATAACCTAAATAAAGAATTTCGATTACATCCCAGTACACGACCCAGTTAATTGGGAAATAAAAATTTATCAAACCTAAAGTTAATAGTTCAATAATAATTATTGCTCATAGAATCTTGTTATTTTACTTTTGAAAAAGAAATGGCGTATCGTCAAACGCTGTATTATCCAGCCACACATTGGGACCGTATGACCTAATTTCACTCTGTCCATATTCTACTAGTAGTAAAAAGTGACAACTTGGCATATATTCTAAAAATCGAACTAAACGATTCGATTCTACCTTCATCGTACGAACCATTAATCAATAGAATTTGCTGTTCGATAGATACAATCTGGGTGCCTTCAAGTTGCGATTGAATCGGTTTCTTCTAAGCAAGCGTGCTCCATCGTAGACCGCATCTTTGCTTAACATCATATGGCGGTCGAACGTAAGCCTATGTAATAAAAAATGGAACATTATGATCATTATAGATCAGCGTAGACCGCGCATCCTGCGTGTATCGTTCCAGTTTTCCTGGCGTGGAATTCAAGGATTATATGTAAAAGCATTCGCAAATTTTAAAAACGAGTTTCGTTAAAACGCGCGCCCCAGCTGTGGTCGCGGCTCCTGACGCGTAGGTTTTTACATTTGAACGTTTCGGCTTCCAGTTGACCACGGCGTCACGTTTTAAATTGGTTCGAACAGGGGAAATATGTAAAGTGGGCCTTTGATATTTCATTTTTGCACCAGTTACAAATTGCACACGAAAAATTGGTATGTCGACGCAAAATTATTATAATCCACCCGAACCGACGTTGAACTTCGGCTTACACATTTACATAATGTGTGTACCCCACTCTACAACCAGACCCTGTTAAATGTTTATAATAAGACTCTATTATCTCTAATTACACTTTCCAAAAAATCTTAATAACGGAACTATGAGGTGTTTTATATATTTTTGTTAATCTATGAAGCGTCTTGCCACAGATGGCTACATTATTTTTTGCATATTAAGCAATAAGTGTTTGTTTAGAAAGTGCTAAACGATATTTGATGTACGTTAGCGTAATCGACTGATTTTAATACGATTCAAAGTACGTTAAAGTCATCTTCAAAAAAAAAACTGTAGAATGGCAAATGGTGCCGGGGGACTTCGGGTTTGGGATAAATTACTTTATCTAATATGAAGTCGGGCAAATGCTAGAATATGTCACATGTCTTTTTTTAAATATAAAGAAAAAAGGCAAATGATACTGTTAAATAAATCTTATGAAAACAAACCGCTCAACTAATTTCAAGATCAAACCTCGTTCACTGACTAGATTTGCTTGCGGGCGGCATGCTGCTATCAGCTCGTATTTATGTTTCGCTTGTTCTGTTATCTGTGAGCGAAATTATAACATTGCGGGAGGAACTCGCCCGGGACACAGAATAGTAGCAGAGTCGCAGGCGTGCTCAAGTTCAACAGAACTCGATGCGGTCGAGCTTAGAGCTTCAAGTTAAACATTTGTAGACTGAATATGATTGAGTAACCATGAGTATATAGCATAAGCTGGTGTTGTCTCGGAATACGATCGCAGTGATTATGCAACGCGGGCAGCTGGCAGTGCCGACAAAGTGTTAACTTTCATACATTACAAAGAAATAATAAGTGCTACGCGCTACGTCGTGCTACGCCGTAGCAAAACGTCTACGCAACATCGTCAGGATACATTAAACAAATGGAACACAGCAAACTAAAATACCCGGCACTTGTTTCAATAGACCGGGACAAAAATATCCGTTTGTTTCAAACTTTGCCGAACATTTAACTTTGTAACTCGCGAGCAACATTTATAAACTTGCGAGTTTTAAGTGAATTATGTACGCTGCTTCAGTCGTAACCGTACACCCTGTGTACTCACTGCATCCAAAAACAGCGAAACCCCGCGAGGAATAAGATTGCGTTACACCCTGAATAATTTTAATTAATAACGAATTATCTAAGGAAGATAACTTCCTTCATTAGAGAGATGTGGAGTTAGGAAGTGCGGCCAACTTTAAAGGGCAAATATTTGGATCTGGCGATGGGGAACGGCTACACGTGAAGTTATGGCGGCCTAGCTCGTAGACCGTCAAGCCGGTGATCTGGAGAACTTGGATTCATATGTGTCTAGAATGAATGAGTGAGTGAAGTTAGGATCCAATTAAGATGCATAATGCAGATGTAAAAATAGTTAACTTTGTGTGATCTATTTTATAGCACGACTTGAAATATTTATTACGATATGTTTCACTTAAATGGCTTCTTTGTCGATGAAAACATTTTTCTCATGAATTCTTTTAGCTGTTATTTATAATATTTTCCAATCGACAGCTTATTGCTGTCTTTTGTCATTTGATTTCGAGTTTGTTTGTAGGAGGTGTAGTTGTTTGTTTATAAATTAAAAATCATTCTAATTTTTTTTCTATTCGTGTTGCAGTAACTATATTTATAATCGGGATTTAATTAGGTACAAACTATTATCGTATTATCTTAGGCGATTCGGCTACGCTGTGCGTGTGGGCCGCAAGTTATAGAATAAAATTTAACCACTTACACTCCAGGATAGGTAAACCATACCATCTTTGACCACGCCGTCAACAAACATCAGATGAGCTGTGGTCAAACACCTAGCTTATCAATCATACAAAATATATGAAAACATTTGACGTAGCGTACGTTAGAAGAAAATCTCGAACCAGATCCAGTGACCGTCGAACGAGATATTGAAACCAGAGAGCTAATATAGATACTATTCTAAAAAAAAAACATGAATACGTTTAGAACACCAAGACAAAGAATAAACACATGTGTTTATCAAACAAATGTTACTTCTGAATGGGAATAGAATTCCCACCTGAAGTAGAACCATCACCAAATGAGAAATATCGGAACTTTAGTTATATTTTTGAATGAACCCCTCCCCCCTTTTTACTGGACCCCGGGCTATTTAAGAAATGAATATACCGCTTCGTATCCCTCAGCCCAACAATGTAACAGCCTGTTACGCCTTTAAACGAGTCCCAAACTTGGAGTTAATCATCAAAGTTACAACGCAATCAATTCATTACGCTGCTTCGATAGCCGATCGGTAATGCTATTTCCATTTATCAAAATAAGTTTAGGCGTAAAAGCTTCTCGTTAGCCAACTGTGGCTGGAACAGTGACGTAAAGTTTCACTTGTTTTCATTAAATACGGCCACGACGCCGTATTTACTCGACTGTTTAAAATGGTACGTTTGTAAGGTTCTGTTTTTAACCGACTACGGCGAAGCAAAAATGAGGGTTTTGTTTTATTTTATTTTAACACAAACTTTGAAGTAATCCTATAGATATATTGGTTTATTAGTGGTTTGTGTGTTTGAATTGCAGGAATTGGAAGATGTGGGTTCCAGTTCCGTGCGTAATCTAAAGCTCTGAAGAAAATTGTCTTCAGTAAGATGTAGAATGGAGATAAGTTCTATCACTAGGCTGGACACCTTGAAGGCTGGGTATGTTTATCATCTAATTATCTCTGGTCCGATGTGTATGACAGTACCCAGACTCGAAGCTGATTAACTGAAACAGACAGCTCAATAAAAACCTGATGCTGCCTCTTAAAACTACTTTTATTACAAAAAAACTTTTTTCAAATTGTTATAAGTTTTAATGTAAATAGTTTGTAAAGCGTATCCTTAGTAGAAGTATTTTTTTTATTTCTAAGTTATAATGAACACTAGAAATGTACAACTTTAATATATTTAAATGAAGACATTTTGGAATTACAAATTAACTGTCCGGAAATTGAATCTACCAAAATTCCACCACTTAGCTCTAAAGGTAAAAGTTGAAAGCTGTCGCTTCGGCAGCCATCCTATATCAAAATTATTTGCAAGAAATTGTTGCAATTTTATTTAGATTGATTGAAAAAGAAAATATTAAAATCTCTGTTTAATTTGGAGAAAAGAACAGCGAAATATTCGTTATTGCTTCCTTGTAAAAGGTTATTTTGTCAAAGCTATGTCGATACCTACTTCCTCGTTGGCTATACTATCTTTGTTCTCGAAGCAAAAATCAACTTTAGCCGCCTTCACACAACGTGATTCGTCGAACAAATCACAGCGCAGGATCCCGAGAGGACGACAGAACACGATATAAAATGATCAGGAAAATACTTCTTTACGCTTCAAGTAAATATTAGAATTAAATATTTCTTTTTTTTAACCTCCTGATTCAAATCACCGTTTGTGGGTTATTTATTAGTGGTGTTCTGGCTCTCAACTTGGAAAGATATGAAAAATATATTTATATAATATAAATAGCGTTTTCAGACTACCTTCCTTGTAAGAACTGCTGATGTGTGGATCTCGTTGCCAGCGTCTGCGTTTCTAACTAAGTACAACCCGGGGTTCTTCAAGGAAAACGTGAACAGGTATTTCCTAGGTAAGTCATCCATCTTCGGCCACATCATCGCTTTCCATCAGGGGAGATCGTGGTCAAAAGCATGCCTAGATTGAGGTAAAAAAAAAAAATACTAGCTGAATGCCTAGTACTTCTTACCCGGTTTACGATTGCAACGCCACCTCGCAACGCCGCCATCGGGTCCAATTTCGGATTTTATTTTATTATTACACGAAAGTTTGTATGTTATATTTATGTATATTTAATTAATGGATTTGGATGACATTGAGAATACAGATAGCCTACATCCTGAAATAATACATAGGCTACTTTTTGTCTCAGAAAACGCAAGTGGAACTGCGGGGTGCAGGTAGTTAATTTCAATAAAATTGCCACAAAGATGCGAATGTTAATTCAAGGAAACACACAGATTTAGATAGATAATTATTTATAGTACACGCTAACATTACTTAAATATAAATAAAACACTTTTAACAGTGAAATGAAAATGAAATGAAATCTTTATCGCTTAGAGCGATCTCTTCTAGGAAACCGTATCAAGGATTTGAGACGCTCTGTGCTCTGTTGAAACCTAGCTCAAAGTATATCCAGCCTAGTGATGCGACAGCGATGAAACAGTTAATTTTTAAAATCATTACGTTGCAAAGTTCTCATCTCAAACAGTAAAACTAGAACTCGAACTGAGCAAATAAACAAATCTACCTACAATAAGAGTTAACTTCAAGAAACACAGTACGTGCACCCTGCCTCACCGCGCCTCACCGCGCTGGGACATTTTCCTTCCAAACAATCTCTGACATTTACGTAATTTCTTCCAAACTCCAATTAATAACGGGCTGCAAATTAAAATCTCCAAAAAATATGAAAAACGAACTTCCGAGCAGTTTAGCTATATTAATGGCACTTGTTTTAATTGGTCCGTCCTCGGCCGGTTTCCAAAATGTTTAATTACAACACCCATCTTCTTTTTTAGTATTTTTGGTTGGTGACGTCATAACTTAAAAAATATAATCAGATAGTGAGTTAGGAAGCTTCTGTGAAAATGAGTTACAGGATGAGCAGCTCGCTCGGTTAATGGTAAACGACACATTTATGCTTAAGATCCTACGTAAAGCGTTTGTATTACCTAAATTATGAACGTTAACAGTTCAAAACCCTGTACGGAAATCGAGTCTCATTCCGTTGAGGTAAAGTATTACTTCTTCCGTATCTTTATCCGGAGCATTTAATTGAATTTCTATACTTACAACCATAAATAAATAATGAACAGCAAGCATTATGTTTATTGTGTGTTTGATTACTTGACCCGACAGACGGTGCACTTTCCAGATTTTACTTGATCCTTATGGTTTTTTTTAAATGTTTGACAGGTTAGATGTTTGACCACAGCTCACCTAATGTTAAGGTGACGGTGTAGTCGAAAATGGTAAAGTACACCTAGCCTGGAATGGAACTGGCTCTCAAGTGAGGCTGCCGGAACACACCGTTATATATGCTTGGCGGCAGATTTGCAACTTGAGGGTGGTAGCTAGCCAGCCGAGTACTAGAAAGTACCCTACCACCATGCTATGGTTTCCTCACGATGTTTTCCCTCACCGGCAGCTCAAGCTCATTGTTGAGGTTCGAACCCACGCCCTTCGGCATGCGAACCGACCGCGCTCACCACTAAGCTATCATCACTACACTCTATACGCTGTTTCGTTGGATATTTAACAAATTGTAACTTCAAAAAGAAAAATACTTGAATGAGTATTTGATTCTCATGGGTCTACGAGCGCGTAGCATCTGCTGTAAACGCGTAGCAGGTGCTACGCTATTAAGCTTCGTAGGCTTTTCGCGTAGCTAAATAATCTGTTGTGAAAAGTTTGCATTTTGGACGTAGATTTATCATTACTCTCAAAATATTTAACATGTTACTCCGAATGACACTTTCAAAAATTTGTTACTTATAGATCTACTAGAGACTATCTTTCATAGAGGTAATACGACGTTTAAATTACAAAACATTTTTTTTGCCTTTTTTATAGATAATGGTACGGAACCCTACGTGCGCGAGTCCGACTCGCACTTGTTTTAGTTAATTATTTAGCATTAGGTGAGCTGTAGTCACTAACATCTATCATATACGATTACAAGGCAGCTGGTATATTTGAGAGAAAGCATTACAATCTGAAGTTGAGCACCAAAGTTGTCTGTGATTCTGTGTGTTTGTTATCTTGCCACTACTATACGACTCAAGTTCAAAATTTATGATAGTATTGTGCATTACAGAAAATTACAATAAAAACATCAACAGTTTGCAAAATTATGGAGCAATCTAATGAAAATAAATACATATTTATCATGTAGTACAAACTGTTCTTTTTAGTAAATGTAATGAGACAAACGAGACGCTCTCCTGATGGTAAGAGATAACGCATGTCCATGACCATTGCAGCGATACACAGAACTTTGAGTAACAGAACAAAGTCTAGGCCATCACTGCTTTGGCGCTCTTTATATTATCATACAAGCCGTTTATGTAACGTATTAACTTATAAGCCGAAAGATATTTTATTAGTTTTCTCGAGGGTCACCGTCGACGCCGGGGCACCAATAATGTAATACATTTATATGACAAACAGCTTTCCGCTCAACATAAACGCTAACGCCACATCACTCGCCGACTCCGCTCATTAATCAACGGGAAAGATCCAATACGAATTAATTACTATCCGATATTACTGAGATATAGGAAAATCGAAGAGCTTATACCTCTTTGTACAGCTATAGCTGATGCCTCGACTGGCTTGCAAGGTTTCAAAATAAAACCACGTTTACGAATCTGTCGGAACAGTTTGGAGTCAGCGTGCATTAATTAAACTTTAAGCAGCCATAGCTTTCCGACTTGCGCTTGGTCAGTTTGAAGCATAGGCCTCCAAACTGATCTATGAACCTATGATCCTAATCTTGTCACATCAAGAAGAGGACGCAGTTCATAACAAGCTAAACTAAGCAAATATAAAACACGAATATATCCGAATCAATTCAGGCAATAAAAAGTTATGATGGAATAAAGATACACATATGTGAACCTGAAAACTTTACACTCCTTTTTAGGGCAGTCGTGTAAAAACAGGAGTAATTTGGAGATAAATAGATCCCAAAAATCCAACACCGGTTGGTTCACTTGGTTACAATCAAAAATTCTAAGCAAGTATTCTTCGCTTTCTTGTTTCTTTTCCCCGCTTTTAGCGATAAGGCCACCGCTTGTAGCACTAGATCTTAAGTTTATTTTGTTCTCTATACAATTATTTTATTTATTGTGTGCGCAATAAAGTGTTTCTAGCTATCTATTATTTTCTATTCGCGGAAGTACCGCGAAAGGGTGCACTAAGGTTTCGTTTAATTAAAATCAGTAAAGAGAGTACGAAGGTTAGGTAGTTCGGTAGAAAAACTCTAATAAAAGGTTAAGAGTCAAGCAAAGGAAAAAGTGTAGCGTTTTGAAATTTGAGTTTAATCATAATTTTATTTTTCGATTGATAGTGATGGAAATTTTAAAACAACATTTCAACAAAGATAGACGGACCATACCAACACTAGAAAATTCAACGTCATTCCGTTTAAATTTTTCGTTTTAGTAATTAGTGATTCTACCTATAATTATTTTCAGATCTTGTTTAAAAAAAGTGCCTGTACCAAATTAAATTTTTTGATGGAAAATAAGTCTTAAGATGTGGTCCGTAGCGTCATCCTCCTACCTCGCTACTCGATGTCAATTTCCTTAAACTAGTACTTACCGTGATGTGAGTCGACGTAAAGTTTTGTAGGTGAAGGAACGTGCTCTCAGGTGTCAGTTGGAGCGGTAACTGGCTGTGTTCGAGGCTCGCGGGCCTTATATACCACTCGGCGGCTTCAGGCAGGGGGCGGAGCCAAGCCGCGCAGCTTCAGCCATTCCCCGCCCCATTTTGACAGCTTTCTATGACATCACACAACGTCACTGACAAGCAAAGGTTGTCATGTTGTATCGCACCGTAAAAAGATTGAATTTGGTGAATTAGGCTCGTATTCGGAGCGGAAAATGTTCACGAAATCCTTTTTAACGATTTCGAAGAGAGCAACCGTTAATTGAATGTAATTTAATCAGATTCACGGTTTAGGAAAAGGGTTCATTTGGGATATCTATGCATTATTGCGGAGAAGTTTGAAATGTAGATAAGAATGATAAGCGCGCTCGATGTCTCTTATGTTCGTTTCCCTAGTTAGCACACCCCGTCGTTTACCGAGTATTATCCGTACAAAGGTTGCCTGGAAGAGATCGCTCTAACCGATAAGGCCACCGATTGTCGCACTTCATTTAATTAATTATAAATCTTGGTGTGAAAAATAATGAGTTATCTATCTATCTATCTACATACGTCCTCGGAATCAGTAAAAAGAAATATTTTCGGTAAACCTTGTTGCACACTGTCTCTACAGTTCAACAGACTCTGTTCATATAATGTGTTATTGAAAATATTATTTCTATACAGTTGTTGTATTCAAAATGTCGTGGGAGTCGGATGAAGTAACGGTGTGTTCCGGCAACCTCACACGAGAATCAGTGTCATTCCAGGCTAGATGTGTTCGTCATTTTCGACCTAACCACCACTTAATATCAGGTGTGCTGTGATAAAACACCTTGCATGTCAAACTTTAAAAAAAAGATTAACTAATCTTGGAGTTCTCGAACGAAAAATTAATAAAAAAAAATCTAATATTCGTGAAGCCGTTTGTAAGTTATCATAGGACGAATGTACATACTAATGCTTCAATTCGTTGCCTGAATGAGAGTCCAAAGCAGTTTCGTTAAGGCAGGCAGGGGAACGCGGAAAGTAAAGGCGAGCGCTGTTGATACGTATCTAAAAGAACTTTTTTAATATAAACCTGGATCCCAAGTTTTTTTTTTAATGTAAAAGTAATGAGACGAACGAGACGCTCTCCTGATTGTAAGTGATAACGCCTGTCCATGACCATTGCAGCGTTACACAGAACTTGGAGACATTAGATGGTTAGTCTCAACAGCCCTGTAATTTCGCTAGCTGCAGTACCCAGCGAATCGGAACACAATAAAGTATACCTATTACTGCTTGGCGGCAGATTCTCTAACTCACATGAAACTTTTACTGAAAACAAGTACAGTGTATATAACTTTTTACTCTTTTATAGTTTATTTTGATAGTTCAGAATGGAATTTTTTCAGAATTAGAATCAGAATCATTTATTGGCCATAAATAACAACAACATTTTTAACTTATCATTGGCGTAGAGTGAAACATTCCACGTGAATTTAACTCAGATTCCGCCGTGTTTACGTAAAAGCGCCTGCAGCGCGATGGATCTGGCATCCTTACAACTGTACCTTCAAATGCTAAGAAGTTTCGTCTAATTGTAATTTTTTTAACGTGATTTATATAAATAAACTTTAGATTTGCTACCGTGGCGGACAAATAAGGAAAACACAGTTTACTGTTGCAGCTACGTGTCTATCATCTACTCCCATAATGTAATTATACCGCTCGGTAGCTGGAGGAGCAAAGAGTTCGTTACGTCGAGTGAGGACTTGAAGCACGGGAATCCGCAGGGCTTCATAGTGTTCCAAAATACACACGGGCGCATCCACGACACTAAGAATCCGATATTTTTAAATTACAAATAGACTTGCGTTCGACCACATCTCATCTAAATGATAATGCGGGCACTATAATTCGAATAAGTATTTTGACTTTTTCAAGATTATTCTGATTATTTCTTAAAATACCCTAATAACATACACACCGCCGCAGTAAAGACGTTTCAGCCAATATGAGCTGTTACTCGGCTCGCTAACAAATTGAAAATCTGTGGATAAGTACCTAATGATGTGATAAAAGCCAGTAAAAGCCGACCCTCCAGGTATCCCCGTCCAGGTATGTTTACCGACAACAAACACACCGTGACTCGACTTCGTGAGGTGAACTCAAAAATGTAGCTAAGAAAACACCCGCACGAAGTCGCGAAAAGTCACATGTATTATTTTTCCTAGTCGTTATTGATTGTCCAGTAGTTTATAGCGCCGCGTAGGCTGGACGAGTGATAAACCGCAATTGTAGCGCCATGTAAACCAGTCGTAAACTAGGCTCACGCCGACAGCTCTGCCTGCGCGCTCCAGCCAGGCCACAACCATGTCTACTAACAAAACTATCGCGGCGAACTTCAAGTTTTCAATCCTTCTTGTTTATATTTAGATTCTAGTACTTCTTGTATATACTTGTATATGTATTTGAATACTCCTAGTTTGCTTGGAAATAGTCAAATATAAAAGTGAAAGTTTATAAAAGTTAAATTATAAGTTGTATATTTTTAATTTACGCGGGATTACTCACTATATATCGGATACTCCGACTATAGTTTCGGGCACATCCGGTGGCCTTCTTCATGGAGACAAAGCCGAGTACAACGCGCGCGCGGTCTCGTCTTGCTACGCACAAAAAAATGTGTCAAAACTGTCAGTTCCCAAATTATATAATAAGTTGTAAATATTTACAAAAAAAAGTATTGTGTCAGTTTCCTGGTCCCCATTGTACAAGCTTTGCTTAGTTTGGGGCTAGATGGCGCTGTGTGAAATGGTCTAGGATATTAAACAAAAGAGTGGTTTGAAGAAAATGAGACTTCTTTTTTCTAGCGACTCGACCCGGCTTTGCACGAGTGCACATACTAATACTAATCAAGTTTCTGATGTATCCCGTGTACTTTTTTCTAATGTTTTTTTTTTTTACTGGAAACCATTATCTAACAAAAGTCAAGTCAAGCCAATGAAAGCCGTTTTTAAGTGATGTTCGTCATACATGTGCCAATTGATTTTTATTTATATAGAAATAGGTAGAAGACATAGGTGGCTAAACTTGTTGTTATTCATCGTCGATCGTTGAAAACAGAGATAAAGTATAATATAGTTTTGTAGCGATGATAGCTCAGTGGTTAGCGAGGTCGGTTCACAAACCGAAGAGCGTGGGTTCAAACCCAAACAAATAGCCTGAGCTGCCGGTGAAGGAATACATCGTGAGGAAACCATAGCATGGTGGTAAAGTCCTTTATAGTACTCGACTGGCTAGCTACCACCCTCAACTTGAAAATCTGTCGCCAAGCATCTAACAGTGTGTTCCAACAGGCCCACTTGAGAGCCAGTTATATTCCTAGTTAGGTGCGTTTACCATCTTTGACCACAACGTCACCGCCAAAGCAGCGATGCCCGGACTTTGTTTTGTTGCTCAAGGTTCTGTGTATTGCTGCAATGATCATGGGAATGCGTTATCTCTTACCATCAAGAGAAAGTATTGTTCGTCTCATTACTTTTACATAAAAAAAACTTAACATCAGATGAGTTGTGGTCAAACATCAAGCTTGTTAGCTATTTAAATAAAAACAGTGTCTGCAGTGATGAAACCCTACTTACGCTAAGTAGGGTTTTATTACTTACTCGTCATGGATTATTTTTTGGAATTTAGATTTATGCCCGTGGATCACCTACCTATTCCAACTTGAGTTTAAAAGAGCTAGCTATTTCAAGTGCTTTTTTAAACGATACAACTCTTAGTTTACGCTGGATATTCAAGTTCAGAAGCAAACCCACAAACTATTCTAGTATCGCAAATACAATAAAACCAATCATTGTTTAGTGGACTATAACCAGCAATTAGAAATAACGACCAAGGGACGTAACTATAGCTTTTACATCCCTCTTCATGCAGTCTTCAGGGCGCGGTCATTAAGGCGGCCACTTTGTGTGGCTGGAGGTATTTGCCCACACAAGTATAAATTACCAATTTAAAAAAAGCCGACTCAATGCCCTTAAGCCCAATTGCAGCTAGATTTTAGGTAATTTGGTTTAATAATCAAACTGCTAAACTAATTTTTATGAAATTTCTATGGGATCAATCTAAATGTATATACATACTTTCAAATAAAAAAGTAATTTTTTGGTTTATAAATGACGGAGTTCTGCCACTCGCGATCACCCATCACAAAACTAATCGTATAGTCTGTCTAAGCGAGCTACGCCTCGAGGTTAGGTTGTCACAAGGTCACAATATAATCAGGTATAAATAATCAAGTACTTAGATTGGGTAGATATATATTATTGTAAGATCAATATGACCACCACAAAACATACCATTTTACCTTGTGGTTCCTTAGTGGAAAAACGTCTAGGTAGGTACCACCGCAGTACCACATATTCTGCCGCCAAGCAATAGTGTGTAACAATACTGTGTTCCGGTTAGAAGGATAAAGTCTCGTTCGTCTCATTACTTTTACCATAAAAACATATAATTATGATTAAAGTTTTAATGATGTGTTATTTGAAAGCAATAGTTTAAATTGAAAAAAAAATTTAGAGGTTTCTTATGGACACTCGGTCGCAACGGAATTCCTTTAAAGGCTTTTTAAAGTTTTAGTTACCTAGGTGTAGGGAAAGTGCCTCAAAAATTGCTGCAAAAGTATGTCGGTTTCTGGCGTCGTTTTTCATTGTTATACATTTTTCGGTCTAGCCCCACAGCCTGCATACAAACGAAAACGAAAACGGGCGACAAGGACTCCGTTCCAAAAAATACAATTTTACGAGAGACTTGAATATATGTTACTGACATCACTAACTCAAACAATATCATGTCAATCAGCGCGATATTCCTGGAATGGTTTCTCGTTCCACGGTCACGTAGCGCGTCCCTGCGCGGGTAATGAGTTCCGTACAACGGAGAGCAAACACTCGGCCGACACGCGTGTTGACAAACCAGATTGGAGACATCTCGCCCGCCGCGCCTCGTCGGCTGTAAATATCGTGTTAACTAAGGATAATCTTCCCCGTTAGTCGGTGTATGTACATGTGTATGTTCGCAGGAACCATACCTAGACTCAGCAATTAGTAAATAAAACTGTACTTTTGGTAAAAGCGATGTGTAGTGAAAGCTCCGTGGTTAGTTCAAACCCCAATGATGAGCTTGAGCTGCCGGTGAAAGAAAACATCGTAAGAAAATCATGGCATGGTATGGTAATTTCTAGTAATCGGTTGAATATCAAGTAGAAAATCTGTTATCAAACATCTAACGGTACAGCCTCAATTTAGAGCCAGTTCCATTCCAAGCCAGGTGTTTACCATCATTGACCACACCATCACTTAACATTATAAAAAAATAATGGGAAATGTTCATACCTAGTTTTTGCTAGCTTTCCATATAGTTTAAAACTTTGGATCAAAAGTCTTAAGCAATTATTTTTTTTTGACATTTGAATTGCATTGCCTTGTATTGCACTTGCATGTTTCATTCGTCCAAAACATTGATACTGTCCCAAATAACCTCCAAGGGTCAAAGGGCCAATCGTACATGGTGGACACTCTCCACGTTCGTTCTAAACAATTCGAGTTTTTTATACGTACAGCGTGGATGTGGAACTCTCTGCCAACGTCCGTATTTCCCGTGAAGTACAATTTGGGTGTCTTCAAATCCAGAGGAAACAGGTTTTTTCTAAGTAAACGTTTATGTATTTTGAATTCCCCCATGCCCATTTTTCTATCGAACGGACAGAAGCTCGAAAAAGCGACATCGTTTCATGGTTGACGTTCCAAAAACTCGCCCGACACCAATTAATTTCACTTTTATTGTTCAAACGGCTAAAGCGTGGAATACGCTACTAAAAGGATGTTCCCTGATAGATACAACCTGGGTGTCTTCGAGTCGAGAGTGCATCGGTATCTTCTAAACAAGCGTGCTCCGTTGTAGATAGCTTCGCTTAACATCAAGTGAAGAGGCGATCAAACAAAGTCTATTCATATTTTTTTTTTAAACACGAGTCGTTGTCACGTAACTTTGTGGGAATAAACCAAAATCCAATTGAACACTTATTTTTTTTTAGCAATCTTTAAATGAAAATCATTTCAGTTGAACAAATCACCAAAATCGATTCAATTTAGCAAGCTGTGATCACATAGCTGTTGACCACATTAGCTAGATTACGCTTCAGTTGCATGCATGATTATTCCTCTTCTGCCAACAAGGGCCGACCAGATGGGCCACTAGAAAAAACAATTAAATATGATATTGTTTAAAATTTTCCATTTTGATTTTTTTTATATTGGATCAGTTAGGTTTCTACCACAGGTCACCTTGATTGTATGGTTGAAAATTGTAACGCCTGGAATGAAAATTGGCTCTCAAGTGATGCTGTTGGAGAGCTTGACGGTAGATTAGAGCCGGCGAATGATACTTGGCGGTATCATTAGCGAGCAGGTCAAGCTCATTTTTGAGATTTGAAAGGTTTGCTAAAGGACAAAAGGGACTAAAGCTAAAGGGATACTCCCTATAGCGCATGATCCGACCACGTTAACCGCTAAGCTATATACACATTTTCAAGATACTTTATTCAAACATTGAAACAAAATATTTAATACTAGTATTTATTTTAGAATAGATAAATGCCAATTGGCAAGTTCCATGATAACGTAATAAATTAAATAGACAGTAAATAGATAAGAGTTATTGTTTGTCATCAATTTATCTATATAATCTGAGGCTATTAAGATAGCGTCGACGCAAGCAGACCGCTTGTTTAGCCAGAATATATACTACTAGAAGTGGAATGAAGAGCCGACAACAGGCAAGCAGAGTAGGGACAAACCTCCAATGTTCAAGTTATCACTGTCTTCTGATTTGAAAGGTTACTGTATGTCGTTTAACTACACAGCTAATAAAACTTTTTTTTATTGTTAAGGTAATGAGACTAACTAGACGCTCTCCTAATGGTACTAGACAACGCATCTCCATGACCATTGCAGCGGTACACCGAACTTTGAGTAACAAAGCACAGTCTAGTACATCGGTGCTTTAGCGTTCAATACGAAAGGTTAGTCTCAACAGCCCTGTAATTTCGCTAGCTGCAATACCCTTCACACCAGAACACAGTAATGGTTCAATGGAACATAGCAAAATATCTGGTATTGTGGTGGTATTTAATTAGGCGATCTCCTGCTACGGGGATCTACCTCCGAGTATACCTGTCCATATACTATCTGAGAGTTATTAGTACCATTGTAATGATGCTCTGGACTTTGTTATGTTACTCAAAATTCTGGGTACCACAATGAACGAGGATGATGGGCAAGCGTCATGTTTAACGATTACGACAATATTTTTGCCTGATGCCATAATAATGATTCTAAAACTAGGATCAAACTACCCACTCCGACAGGATTTTCATATTAAATTTAAATGATGTTAACGGCACAACTATTTAGACGTCTATTTTTCCGATACGAAACTTTATTCTATCGATTATCGAAGTCAGTCTTGAGATCTTTTAATTCATTCTGGATTTTAAACTCGGTCTTGTTTTGTTGTACTTCGTTATCATAATAAAATAACAAAATTTGACTAGGAAATCCGTTGAAAAAAAAACGAAAAACTTGCACACATACAAGCCTGTGGAGACCTTACTACAGTCCCCACAAGACGAGCAGGGCAGCTCAAACAGATTCCTAGAAACCTGGCGAAGTTAGACAAGCTCACTCATGTCATGGGCACTCATGGGCCCGACAGTGTATAACAAACTGCCAAGCGAAGTAGTCGCCGCTCCGAGCCCGGCTTGAAGCGCTGCTTGTTGATCAGACATTCTATAGTTATCCTGGGCTACAACGATTAAGAAAGTACAATTGTACGAAGTCTTCTATTAAGTGTATTTTATTTTTTTATATAATACTTATCTAATTTAATTGTTGACATGTACATACCTCTTTATGAAATAAAAGAATATGAATACAATTGTTTTAAAGTCTAAAATTATGCTATAGTCATACCAGCGTGAAAGTAGTAATCAACTAGGGTGACATAATATTAGGTTAAGCTAATCAGGATTTTCTCAAAACAAACCATGCACTAAATTTAAAAAATCACATAGGTGTTACAGTGTTTTCAGTTTTTTTTTTGCCAGAGGCCTCGCCCTGCCAGCTGCGTCAGCCGCAACGTATCTAAATGAGCGATATCGATAACGTAGTGCTGAACTATCTTATCGATATCTGTCGATAGCCGGCACAGTCGCGAATCCGTGCAGTTGTGGATGTGGCGGCCTCGGCTGAAGGCTAGTGTGGGCTCCCTCGATACCTGCTTACGGTACGTAACTTTACACGTGTTGATGGAAAATCAAGTAAAAATAAATTCATATAGTTATACTTCATCTGGCCTAAATGGTATGATGCATTTAACTTTTTGTTTTTCTAATGAAAGTTTATAAATTACTCAGTTGTAATCATCATTAATTTCTTATTGTAGTGTAAAAACTTTGCTCCCTTTTTATTAGAAGAAATTAATTCATACGTATATTTTTTTCGATTATGGATTTAAAATATCATTGACACTTAAATTTACTGGAGATCTTATAACAACGCATTCTAATTAATAAAAATTAAGAGCGTGTCTAAAATAATTAAGTTAATAGATAATTGGAATAATGAATTTGAAACCCAACGTTCACCTGCCTAGGCCGAAACATTGATGTTTAAAACATCTTGAAAACTAGATTACTACAATAGTGTAAGTTGCTCTTATGTCATTATCAGTATATCATCATCATATGTCAGCTCCAAGGAGTTCGTTGTTCTTGCTGAATTTTTTTACTATTTTACGGAGGATGCTAAAAATATATGAAGCCATATTGTGCCTTTGCAAATGTTAGGATCCAAATAAATCCTATTACTTAGAAAGTTCGCGCCATTTATCAAACTTGTTGCCCGCACAAGACTCGTTATTGCAACCGTTTGCTAACGAAGTGGGAGTGCGTCGAGTCACGCTGGAGAGGAACTGCTGCCAGTGATTCGATTCCATTGTATGAGAACTGTGCACCAATGGAAATTCTTTGCAAGGCTTTCGCAAATATGACCAACTATGTCTGAAATCGTCATAGAGCTAGCGCCCAGTTTACCACTATTATCTATAGTGACTTCATATCCTGCAATAAATATGTCATATTTATTTTTATACTTATTATGTGTTCGTATATAAATATGTATGTACTAACAACAAAAAAGATAAATTATGTTTTTTTTTGTAAACTAGTGACTGTTGTTAGTAGTAGTGATATTACTACGACTATTATTTCTATTTGAATGGATCCAAACTCGAATAATGACGACATCGCCTAGAAATTGTTTTTTTATTTTATTTCTGGCATATAATGCAAGAGTTCTAACGATACCACTCACACCACAATCGGTCATTAACAAAAACCGGCAAAGTGCGAATCGATCTAGCTCCAAGAACCTCGAACTAAATAAAAGTTTTAAAAGAATACAGTTTTCTAGACTAGTTTTTGACCATCTTCGAACAAACCATCACGTCACGACTGACAACAAAAAAACAATTTAGAGAAAACACAAGTCATGCGAGATATTGGCGCGTTCCATTCCACTTTTTATCTTAATTTGTAAAGCTACAGTTTACAATCGCCGGAGTCCCGAAGCGGAGCGAGCATGCAGCGCATTACGTTGTTGTTTTACGTCAATATCTAATCGAGTGCTCGTGATAAGCGAGCCGAGATCGCGGCGCTGTTATCTCGAATCACATTAATAAGATAGGAGCTCTAGACCGCAGACGCTAATTGTTGCAAATCTATACGATTGCGTCGAAGGATTTAGATATTTTTAGGTCTAGATATGTAAGCTAAGATTTGATTATGATTTTGAATCACGATAGCGGAGTTGAGCGGTTTAATTAAAAGAAAAGATTTAAATGTTTCGTTGTATTTGTTTTCCAAAGTTTGCGTTTTTTTTAAAGTATTTTATAGTCACAATTTTTCGTCGTGGAATTTTGTTTAAGTAGTAAATAAGTATCATACATAATTTTAGACAAGATAATGTACGGTGGAATATTATGGAAGTACAAACTTGAAGTATTTTTGTCTCCAGTTTGCCTAGTAACTGAAATGCCCTTGTCCAAGTAGCTGATGCAATAACGCAGCAAATATGCTGAAATCATACATTTTATTTTGTAGCTAGGTATGCTTTAAGAGGAGAAAACCGATTGTTTTGCTTACTTTTTAACATTTTTTTTATTTTTATTATTGACAAGCCAGGTGCGGTGTGGTCGAAGATGGTAAACACACCCAGGCACAAAACTGGTCGTTACAACAAAAATAATTATCGGCAAACATTTGTGTATTGCAAACATTCACGACCTTATAGAAGTGAACACTGCATGCACATGAATAACGTTAATTGCACGTTAAGTTACACTTTTTACCTAAACCTATCTTTATCTAATATATGCGCTACAATGTATTTCACGTTACACGCGTGTGTTTAATTTAGTCACATCAACGTGTGGCCGGGTCTACTACTATATACATATATGTATATAATCTGAATCACGGAAACGGCTCCAACGATTTTCATGAAATTCGTTATGCAGGGGGTTTTAGGGCCGATAAATCGATCTAGCTAGGTTTCATTTTTAGAAAACAATAAAAAAACCTAGCAAAGCATGGTCATCCAGGTACTAAGTATTAAGTGACAACTTATCGCTTATATTATTTTTAATAAAATAGCATCCTCGGGCGCTGAAGACCAGGTTGCTGTTAGACCAAGAACTTTAAGAATCAGAACAGTAGTTGAATCAATCGGCTCTGATTAATAAGAGGCGTATAAATTTTATAATATTTCTTCGGATAATTACCACCAGTGTCCATAAGTAGCAATTTTATTATGTAAAAGACTTTCGAGGGTAGGTCTCAACAGCCCTGTAATTTCGCTAGTTTTAGTACCCTTCAAAAATGAATCACGGTAATGTTAGTACTGCTTGGCGGTAGAATATCTGGTACTGCGGTGGTACCTACTTAGTCGACCTCCTGGTAAGAAGATCTATCGGCCGCCTACGTTAAAAAATCGTTATCTTTTAACATGAGTGGCCGTGAGGGGTTTTCCTATCTGAACGCTGTCATGCGTCGGGTAACATGTTAACTTGTTGGTCCCGGTTTCTATAACAACAACCGTCAAGTCACGCAAGAGGCCTTCGGGTGACATATTAACTCTGACACTAGAGCTGTAAACTCAGCTTATACGATTTAACTTTTAGATATTATAATACATTAATAATTAAAATTGAACATACCACTCATATAATAATAAAAAAAAAAAACATTTTTTAATTATGTCCTAACAACATGCACAACAACACATAACAACAGCACTTGTACATACATACATATATTACAATGAAGCTTTGAGTTGGTATTAAGAACGCGAATTCCGTTACAACACTCTTAAACAAAAAGATAAGTGGTAGATAATAAAAAGTGGAATGTCCTGAGAATATCTACTATGAATGACTTTCAGATAAATATAACTAGAATAGTGTTTTTATTGTATGCTTGTTACCGCAGACCTCCACTATTTATAAATCGCTTTTACTTCTTTCTCCAAAAAACTTTCGGTTTGATGTCATAAAAATTTCATCAAAAGCGGGTTAAGTTGGGTTAGTTTGAGTTTTAAACCAAATTAACTGGAAAAATCGTCCAAATAAAATCAAATACGTATTTTACTTTCTTGTGACTTTTCAGTGGTGTTTACGTTCACTAAAATAGTCCCAATGAACTACCCACCTTTCGGCTTCATCATCAGATGATAAAACCGGTAGGCTGGCACCGGAATCCCATAATAAAACAATGTAACCTAACCGTAATCGAACTTACTGGAATGGAGTCGATTTTTTAATAGAAATTATAGTGTAAGTTTACATAATTAGCCGTTTACCTTAAGGGTGAAGGCAACCTACGTGTTATCGGTTTGATTGTAAATGTTTAAGAAACAGCTGTACCTAGTGGCCCGACGATAACAAAATACTTGTAACTTACGAGGCGTTCTTAGATAGCCAATGAGCTCAATGTCGAATCTCCTCATTTATCTGAAAATATATCCAGATCAGGTTGCTGTAAATATATTATGCTGTTTAGTTAGATTCAGATTTCTCAAACCTGAGACCTGTCCGTCGCATAGAGCTCGTCGTAGCTTATTATTTGGTAAAATATTTAGCTTGCAAATTAATTCTTAAGATCTCTTTTGAAAGTTTTAAAGTAACGGGAACCTAGCTTAGAAATTCATGTCACATCCCCGAGAAAGTTGCACAAAGTATCGGGAAAAGTTTAAGAAACGTTTGAAAATGTGTTTTTCCTTATAAAATTAGTCATTTATTGGTGACGAATTCGAAACGGCATAGTCGAAATGCCATATTCCATCGGTGATTTGCGATATTCATCTTGCAATAGGTAGAACGAAGATGCCGGTATGAAATTGATAGCTACTGTACTGGATTATACTTATTAGGGGCCCGGGGTTCAAAGTGAGCACGACCACTTGCCGCGTGTCGGTTCTCTTGTCCTCTTTCTTTACACTCGTCCTTAACCCAGTGTTAGGCTGCCCAATGCGATTAGCCCAATCTGCGTTTTTTCAGCATATTTCTAATTAACTTCTAATAGTTGCATGGATAAGAAATGATGCAGTATGTTTATGTTTATGTTTGCAGTATGTGTCGTTTCAATCACAATGTAATAATTTGGTACCGTATAATAATAATAATTAAGCATATAAACTTTTATACACACGGCTCAAATAACATCTTTTGAAAACGATTTATGAACAAAGGATAAAGTCGTAAGCACATTTTATGCATTTTTGTAACGATGATAGCTCAGTAGTTAGCGCGGTCGGTTCACATGCTGAAAGGAATGGATTCAAACCCCCATAATGAGCTTGAGCTGCCGGTGAAGGAAAAATCGTGAGGAAACTATAACATAGTGGTTAACCATCTTCGACCTTACCGTCAGGTGAGCTTAAGTGAGTTAGCAAACAAAATCAATCAATCATGTCAATCTTTAAAAAAAATTGCCGTTAAATTCCCTAGGTATATTCATCTTGTGAGGTGCATGGCTTTCCATCGCTTCCCTGGTTAATTTTTGTGGTTCCAGATATAGCACAAGATGGGCGAAGTAAAGAGATTCACACTGGCCGAGGTGGCAGCCAACAGCGGGCGCAACAACTCTCCTGTGTGGCTGGTGTACCGGGACTCCGTCTATGACGTCACCACGTATCTCGATCAGGTATTCAATTATATTATTCTATAATCAATTATATCTATTTTATACCTTTTAAGATCGATTAGAAATGTTTTTTTAATGACAATTATAGTAAAAATCGTGGATCTGTACCGTATATTATATTGACAATCAACTGGGACAAGGTATTGGTATACAAGAAGAGAGACTTATGTCCAGTTAAATTTCAAATATTATGAATCAATTATTTGATGGTAGTTTTTTTATGGCTGACAGGCTTGGTGTTTGACTATAGCTCACCTGATGTTAAGTGACGGTGTGGTTCGACCACACCGTCCCTTAACACCACAAAGCACATCTAGCCTGGAACGAAACTGGCTCTCAAGTGAGGCTGCCGGCACATACCGTTAGATTCTTGGCGGCAGATTTCCAACTTGAGGGTGGTAGCTAGCCAGCCGAGTACTAGAAAGTACCCTACCACCACGCAAAAGCATCTCTTTAGCAGGAGGTCGTCTAGGTAGACCACTGCAGTACCAGAAATTCTGTCGCCAAGCAGTAGTATGTGTGTACGTATTACTGTGTTCAGGTTTGAAGAGTATTGCAGGTAGCGAAATTACAGGGCTGTCGAGACTAATCATCGAGTCTCAAAGTAATGAGCGCCAAAGCAGCGATGCCCTAGATGTTGTTTTATTCTGTGTATTGCTGCAATGGTCATGGACATGCGTTATCTTTTACCATCAGAAGAACGTCTCGTTTGTCTCATTACTTTCATATAACAAATAATTATGGATAGATAGATAAAAAGTATTTATTGTGCACACCAAAAATATAAAAAAGTACAGCAAAACAAAAGAATCTTATGGAGCTACAAGTGGTGGCCTTATTGCTAAAAGCGATCTTTGAAAGGAAACCAAGTAACAATAACAACATGAAATAATAATATATATGTATAAGAAAAAACTATGGATTTAACTACCTACTATCGTAGTATAAGATATTGTCTTGTTCTTGTCAAATCGGTGCTGGTGAAACCAGGCACTAATGAGGTTGGTAATGGCTTGTGTTTCAGCACCCGGGCTCCCCGGAGCCCATCGCGGAGGAGGCGGGCAAGGACGCCACGAAGGCATTCGACGAGGTCGGCCATTCGTCCGACGCGCGCACTGTCATGGCCAAGTACAAAATCGGGGAACTCGTCGAGGTATGCATCGGCGGTAGCTTAGCTCCATTAATCCCAACATTGAGGTTGAACCGCTTCTTCGCCGAGGTGGTGAACCGTTTAAACGCAATGTTATTGGGAATTGGGAAAATGCATGGTAACTACGTGAGTTCTAATCCCAATAATGAGGTAGCTTCTGGTAAAGGAAAATATCGTACTCATCGTACGTAGGTACTCTGCTAGCTGGCCACCGCACGAGAGTTGAAATCTGCAGCCAAGCACCAAATTGACAACGCGTGTTCCAGCAGCCTTACTAGCGAGCCATTCCCATTTCAGGCTAGATCTGTTTTCGATCTTTCAACATGTAGTCACGCGAAATTACAGTGCTGTTAAGGCTAATTATCTAATTTCTCAAAGTAATGAGAGCCAAATCAGCGATGTCCTGGACTTTATTTTGTTACTCAACGTTCTGTGTATCGTTGCAATGGTCATAGACAGGCCATATCTCTTAACATCAGGAGAACATCTCGTTCGTCTCATTACTTTTGCATAAATAAACATCTTGTAAACCAAAAAACAAATTTTGAAACCCTTTATCTTGGCTTGCCAAGAACATCTATTAATGAACTCTTCAATAATTTATACATTAATTGCTGGAAAGAGTAGCTGTCCAAGAAATCGTTAGTATGAATGTTTGAGCAAGGATGGGAGCACGGGCATTGAAGTTGAACGTTAATACGTGTGTAAAGGGTGTACTAAATCTACTCCTGGGTCGCAAGCCTTAGGCGTTGACGGGTTCCCGTCTCTGCAACGCGCTGGACCCGATACAATTTAATATTAAGGAGTTTCGTCATGTACGTATTACGATATTTTCACTTTCTATACTACGACTAGACGTTCTGAAAGGAAATTTGCGAGCGGGTCCGCAAGCGTCAACTAGTTGTGCTCCGACCCCGGCCACATTTGTCGCTCTATGCCAATGGTTCCGCGGAGTGATATCCATCCACTTACACTAATCATACCATTAGGACGCTTTCTGAGGGAGTTTCGATGTCGCCGCCATGCGCGCCCGCCGTCGCTGCAGTAATGGTCACAGGAACTAGCCACTCCCTGCCAGGCTGTGTGTCGTTTGGAATGTAAATAATAAGCACATACTTACTTGATCCATGCCTACTTCATAATGGTTATATATATGTAGGGCTACTGCTAAGAGAATGCGCATACATAATGAATACCTGATTAAAATTAAAAAGACCCATATTTTTTGTTTCGGAACAAAATATCAAAATAACTTAACCTGTAAATTTCCGCATTAACAGCCGAAGTTATGGTAACTAGGTATGGATAGCGCGGAGCGGTGGTCAGTGACCCCAAATTTTCCTTCGATTTTTAACGGGCTTAGGACAGTCAAAAATTTAAATAAAAAACCGTTTACATAAAAAAAACTTACACTGTTTTTAAACATTAAAAAAGTATTTAATATATGATAGTTATTAGAAACTGCTCCCCGCAGTTTTAGCCACGTTTTACGGGACAAAAGGTGTCTTAACCAGGTATATAACTTGGATTAAGACAGCATACCTAATTTTATTTAAATCCGTCTAGTCGAATCAATGTGAAGTTGTAGCACACAAAAAACAACGTACGTTACCTACGGGTTAGGTTAGTATGCTAAAGTACTCACAAAATGTTGTGTATTACATATATATATATATATTAGTGTCTAACTTTTAAAGATAGTAAGTACTAAATGTGGGGTCGCAGACAAATATCTGCAATTCTAGAATTCTACCTTCGTATCTTCTGAGTGCTAATTATTTCCTGCATAATAAGTAGAAACGTTCTAGAAAAAACAAACTGAAGGCTTAATGTTTTAACGTTTAATATGCTTATTAATATTCAGGAAGAGAAAAAATACGACGCAAGCGGCAAGAAAAAGAAGAGGGTGGTTACGGCAGCACCTGAAGAGACCAGCCGAGGATTCTGCAGCATCATCACCTGCGGGCTGGTGGGATAGCACCAGTCCCGACCTCCACGCAACATTTATTATGACTACAAAACATCAGTTCAGGTTGTCGTATGTTGGGCGGACTTGACGCTCAATTGTCTGGTTTAAATTATTTAGAAGTTGCACAACAATCACACTCAATTTGATTCTTCTATATAGGAAAACCTACCTATACAAGTTTCTTTTGAGAACCTTACGTTTTTTACTTTTATATTTTTGAGTATATTTAACCTTGCTATAACAAAAGACGATTAAACCACGATATTTTCTGTAAAGATTTCATCTTGTTACAGTTACATGTTACGATCCAAAATATAAAGTCGATTGTAATGAAAATGAATCGGACGCCAGCAATGTGATTTTTATAGAAATCATTCAATGTTCTACAATTACTATCTACTAATAACACCCAACTATTTTTTACGTCCACTAATGTACATTGTAAATTGTAATATATTTTGCTAAGTATTTTTAATTACCTAGTTATTAAAACATATTTGTAAAATAAAAACTGTTTAAATTGTATAACGGAGATCGCAACTAACGTAACGTATGTAACGCGTTTCAATGCAAACGCGTACATGATTGGGTCAGGTTAGCGCCGCCCTTTCCCAGAGCAGATGGAAATACTGCACGTAAATTGGCAGTAATTTGACAGGAAACAACCACGGTCTATCGAGTTAAGCGTTGAGGCAGTTCTACTTTGTGCCCGCGGAAATCCAGACTTCCAGGTATCTGACTGACGTTTGGTAAATACAGTTACCACCGCTAACCCCTTATTTTGTTCACGAGGGAGACATTTTTCGCCAAAGATTCTGCGTTAGGGGCCTACTAGGTTACGGACGTGGGATTGTAACTACCTACCCGGTACCTACTACTTATGTAAAATTGAAACTTATACTTGACTGACATGATCCATTAATTAAATTGACGTCGGAGATATCTCAGACAGCGTCATCTAGCCCCGAACCACGCAAAGCTTGTGTAACGGGAATCAAAGAACTGATAGAATACTCTTTAATTTCTCTTATAGAATACTCTTTTTCTGAAAATACATAAGGAACATCCAGACACAGAACAAACATCTATGTTCATCATACAAATAGGTATTTGTTGTGAGCGAGAATCGAATCCGCGCCTTGCAGTGCAGGAAGCAAAGTTACTAACAAATTAACTAACAGGGGAGTCGAATAATACAATAACTCTTGATGGTGGTTTGTTTTCTTTATTATAACGATGATCTAACCAGTAGATAAGGGACAAAAGTAAACGAATTGTGTTTCATGTATGCCACAGCAAACATCCTGGGTGACTAACAGTGGTGCTCAAGATATTATTCCCTGGTATTTCCAGCGGAATACATGAGACATACCTACATCGAATCGCTTACTTTTTTAAACTGTCCTACTCTTCTCATTATGAGAACATTGAGGGTAAGGTCCATACTGTCCAAAAATTGTATACATCTTCGAGAACAATTGCCGTCAAACGGTGAAGGAAACTAAAAGGAGGAAAAAAAATCATGAAGAATCCTACTTAGTCTAATTTGTAGATACCTACCTACTTATAATATGTCTAATACGATATGGTCTTTACGATTATTGAAAATGCAGCTCTAGCATTTCTTCAGTCGTTACCTATCGTCTAAGTGGGTAATTAATATCTATTTTTATGTCAGAACTGGCTTCGGGGAACCGTAAAATTTTATAGGAAACTTTCTTTTAATGTTTTTCGGCTGGTCAACGTAGTCGAAATCTTGCCATTTTGTTAGAAAGTAATTATTAAGACAATGTTACCTACTGCCTTGGCGCGGTAACCCCAACAGCGGGTCTTGCTTGCTTGCAAATTTCGTTTTATCTGTACAATGGCGAAGTTCATTGTATCGTTAAACATATTTTAAGTTGTACAAAGTACAATTAGAATAGATACTAGCAATCGTAATTATAGTAAGCTACCGCCACCTAGCGAAAACCATACATACTTTTTCAATGTCGCTCTTGCATAGAACATTAAGCGATAATCTGTGAAACTCGCCTCAAGTGAAGTTAAAACATCTATATAGATGGCGCTGTTTGGGATTATATTTAAAAGTAATTTAATATTTTTTTATTTTAGATCATAAATCCACTATGATAACAAATTAACTGCGAGATACTAGTTGTAGGATAGAACGTATAGTAGCGACTAGACGGCGCGGGCGTTACTGTGGGTAAAAATAAAACTCTTTATTACAATGAATTATATAAATTATATTATTTTTAATACAAAACTAATCAAGGTTATCCGTCTGTTTAGTTTTTATCAGACAAATTATTCATCTGTTGATAAGCTCTCACTCGCACCGCCTACCGTTTCGGCACTGGAGAAACATGTTTTTGAGCTTTAAAATTAGAAATTCCGTCCTCATCTATTGCCAATTGGAAAATGAAAGCCGTTCTTATCCAAATCGTTTATTCAAGCAAATGAACATAATATGAACAAACTATAACATTAAATTTATCTACTTAATGATATTTACATTCCATACCTCGCTTACCTTATTACTTTACGATTACACTACGCACGTACAGCTAGGGCGCTTATCCTACGTATAAAAATGCAGAACACAATTTTACCCCAATGTACTCTATACATACATACATACCTCTTCTCATAAAAATAAAAGTAAAAAATATTTATTCTACTATATTTCGCACAATACGCCGTGAGGACGCAAATCACTTTCCAGTATAATTTGCACCAAAATCTTATTCTGCATTTTTACTGTCAATTAATGTAAATATTCTTAGTAAAGAAGTTATTGATAAAATACTTATCAATAGGATTTGTCATATTGAAAATCAAGTGCCAACTTTAACGGTAAACATGATACTACTGAAATATCGGAAACGATCGGGCACCAGAAGAGGAGTTTATTGCAAAATTTTGGTTGGATCCATGGGGTCTTAATACTTAAATAGCCTCGAGACTACGACATCTTGTTCAAGACTTCACCGATCCAACATCAAGACACAACATGCCAAAACATAAAACATCAACAAAAACTCATACGAAACTTAAATAGGTTCATATTATGTGTGCTCAACTAAACACTAAGAAACAACGCCTTCGCGGCAGAGGGACGGAGTGCTGCCACCATGTGGCCACTCCGCGGACGGAGCACCACCGCCCCCAGTACGGCATCTCACCACTTTGCCACAAATAACATAAGATTTATAGTATCTAGCACACTACACACTGCCTCGCCCAGCCTGAAGAAAATATAGTACAGAAATAGAAGTTTTGGAACTGAATACAAGAGAAGATGGAATATCTACACAGCATGTTAGGACACCATAGACCAGTGTTTGAAATAATTTGCACTTTAGCATAATTAATATGCCATAAACAAATTATTTGATTAACAGCACAATGGTAAAGCATTTATGTCATTTTAAATTAAATAATTGTACAAAGAACAATATAAGAACTGCACATGAGGCACTTTAGCACAAGTTTAAAATGTTGGTCACAGTACCATCCCACTGAGTCTGCAGTCGAAGATCACCTACTATGTCACAATTAGGGAATAATTTATTATTATGCCAGATCTCCAACAGTATCCCAACTCAGCATGTTCAACAATACAAGATTATAACCGTCATTAATAATATTCGTTATTTTAAGAGTAAATAAAATATTTTAGTAAAAACTCTATGAGGACATCTACACCGACCCATTAATAACATACAAAACTCATAAACTATATCTGTATGATTAAAAATGTATAACTATAGTCTGGAGAGTCGCACTTTCATACAATTTACTTTCTAGGTATTGCCGGTATAGTTTATTTCCGCACATGTAGCCACTAATGCCCTGGGGGCGGCGCTCACTGCTGCTGGCTCGAGTGCGTTGCCTGGTTTGCAGACTTGGTGATGACGATGGTCTGCTTGCCGGCGACAGGCGCCTTGCCCAGTTGCAGCATGTTGGAGGGCAGCGTGATGATCTTATTCCCGCCCACCGTGTTGGTGGAGACCAGCTTTACAATGGTAGCACCGGGCGCAATACCCTGCGCGCCGCCGGCCGCCGGCGCCGCGCGCCCACCCATCATCGCCATCTTGGGCATCGTCGCCACAGTCATGCCCGTGGACGTCTTTACCAGGGTCACGTACTGCGGCTGGCTGACGGCCGTCGCGCCTCCGCCCGGCGCCTTCTTGATGATTACGGGTATGCCGGCGTTACCGCCCGCCTGCCTCAGCACCGTCGCGCCGCCCATCGTCGTCGTCGTCTGCACCGACGCAGACTGTTCGCTCGACTTGGCTGTCACTATTTTGTAGACGGGTGTCTTCTGGCCGCCGACGGCGCTGCCAGCGATCTGGATGGCGCCACCGCCGGACGCGATCACGGGCAGGTTGCCGGCGCCCAGCTTCACGGGTACGCCCTTCTGCAAGCCGGCGACGCCCGCCTGCACGGGCATGCCACCCGCCGTCTTCACGAGCACGTTGCTCGTGCCAATCTTCACGTTACCGGCGCCGAGCTTTAGCGGCACGCCGGCCTGACCTAGCTTCTGAACTGCGTTTCCCTGGATCTTGCCCTGGATGTTACCGGCGCCGATCTTGAGTGGCAGAGCGTTGCCGGCAAGCTTGACGGGCACATTTCCGGCGCCCAGTTTGACGGGCATGCCTGCCTGACCGCCGCCCGTCTTCACCTGCACGAAACGCGGCGTGCCGCCGGCACCGGCCGTGGAGCTGAGCACGATCTGCGCGCTCGACTGCGCCGTTGAGACTCGCACCGGCGTGCCCGCGCCCAGCCCGCTCACGATTCGCGTTACGCCCTGCGGTGTCACCGCGGCCACCTTCATCTGCTGCGACGAGCCTGCAGTCGCCGGCGACTTCACCACGGTCTTAGGCTGATACGTCGCCTGCTTCACTGTAGGCGTACCGGGGGATATCTTTACGGCCGCCGGACCCGCCACCTTGACTGCGGCCTGGATCTTCTGCGGTGTGGAGACGATCGGAGCGGTGATCGAGCTGACGGCGGCCGCGGCCGCCGAGGGGGTGACGGGCGCGGGCACGGCTGCGGCCCGTGCTGGCGTCGGCAGCTCGGGGGTGGCGGGAGTCGGGGCCGCAGGCGGGGACGCCAATCCGAAGGCCTTGCTTGCGTCAGGCTGCGTAGAAACCGGCGCCGCGGGCGGCGGCGCGCTCACTGGTTCTGATGCGGATGGGAACCTCGTGGGCGTCACCTTGCCGCATTTCTGTACTTGTAGCAGGTATGTGGTGACCGTATTGAGTGCCGGCCAGCACAGCTCCAGTGAAGTGGTGCCAGCACGCACAAGTGCCACACGGCCCGCCTGCGGTGGTACTCCTACCTCCAGGTACCAGAGATCTTTACAGCAAATTTGATTATTCCATGTTTTCCTGTATCCATCTCGCCCTGACCAGATGTAGAGCCTAGTTTGGATGGCGACTGCACTGTGACCTGCTCGGGCTCTAGGTATGGACTCTTCAAATTTGTCCAATGCTATATTATCCCAGGTCATCGACTCCAGATTCAGAGAGGCTAGGGTATTCGTGCACTTCCATTCTTTTTCATGTGTGGCAAGTTTAGATTCATCGGGTACTAGAGGCACCCATCCTCCATATACATACATATGATGACCGATGACAGTTGCAGTGTGTAGTGAGCGGGGTAGAGGCGGAGGTCCGCCAACCTCGGGTCGAGACCATGACATGCTATCTACGTCGAGGATCCATAGGTCGCCGAGACGGGAACCGCTCATGCCGCCGTATATAATTAGTGATGATTTTCCTGAAGTTTTGTCTGTGTAGGAGACTCCGCTATGAGACTCCCGCGGTGGAGGTGACTGGCCGTAGGTGAGAGGTATATCCCATACTGTCATCGAGGAATTTGGATACAATTCTAATGTATACAAGTCGTTGAGATATCTGGGTATATTATTCTTTGGATCATCGCTCTCGTTTGCGAGCCCGCCGAAAAGATAAACTTTTCCGTTGAGGAGAGTAAAACTGTGGCCGAGCCGAGGACACGGCGGGAGTCCCTGCTTCGGTGGAAGAGGCTTCAGTCGCTTCCATTCCCACCGCGAAGCCTGCAGTTCATAGAGATCGTTGGAATACTTGCCGTACTCCACCATGCCGCCAAAAACAAGCAGGCGAGTTCCATCGACCACGAAGCCGTAGGCGGCGCATCCTGGGGGCACTTCACCTTTAGTGACTGGGACGAACCATTGGTTTGTGGTGGTATTGAAGACGTGCAGCTCGTGAACTATCCCTTCGTTTCCGCCGCCGAAAACTATCATCAAATCTTTTATGGCGACAGCCCGATGGCCATGGCGTGGTCGTGGTTGGGGCCCGGTAGGATTATTCACTTTTTGCCACTTAAGTACAGCGTTTTCCTTCATTTTTACTATACATTTGTTCACTAAAAGCTTTTCACCGTATGTATCGCTCGAGATGCGATCTACAGCATAGACAATGAGAAACGTCGTAAATAAGCTTGGAAGAAAATATTCGGGTCAGTTGAAGCTACATAAAGCAATCCAGTTCCTCTTTCTCTTTCGCACTCGTAGACTACCCCAATGAGTAAAAAAAAATCACCTTATGGAGCTTCAAGTGTATAACAAAAATGGCGTTAGCAACAGTACTACCAACCTAAAAAAATAAGAAAGGACGGCGTCGGACGTCAAGATTTCGTCTATGGAAATTTTTATTTTTAAATCATAGATAATAATCTTTTATCTGTATTTAACAAAATTGATTCACTTTGCACCATCATTCTACCTATCATCATTTCAGTACATAAAATATTTGGTTTGTCTCTAGATTCTCATCGGGCTATACCTGTTTCTCTTTCTTCTTGGCATCGCACTCTGTACATTCTGCCAGTTTCAATGTTTCTGTATTTTGTATGCAGTCTTCAGTTTTCAGCTTCTTTATCTTTAAAGTCAAAGTCTAGTCTTGTCAAGTCCAGTCAAGTCAAGTCCAGTCCGTGCCAGTGAAATCCAGTCATGCTTTAATAAAGTAGTGGCGACTTTATGAAGTTTTGGAAGTAACGCGAAAAGTCATGTTTCACCACATTATGTCACTTTCTCATACCCACGCTTGTAATTCGGCACTTTATGAATAAACACCACTATTTTTTAGTTACTCGAAAGTATTTTCACTAGTTTTCGAAAAATACAATGGCGTGACACGACTCTTCCCGTGTTCCCGCCAAAACCGGTCTATACCTTGGACCCTTCATGTAATGGACAGAGGATATGCCTCTCAGACGAATAATCAGTAGACAGAACCATAAAAAGTTACCGTTCCGCCGGTCATTCTCACGTCATTATCTTGTTTCATTGTCTTCTACACGGATCGTCATGTTAAGTAAAAGAGAAAGCTATTATCAGAATGATAACCTCAACTAAATTTTCATGCAAAATAGTGATATTATGTCGTGCTTGTAAAAGTTGTAGTGTATTTATACAGTAAATTTTTATATTAACTGGGATCTTCAATTCACGGCAAAACAGAATCTGTGACTCTACTGTCACAAACTCAGCTACTTCTTTTCTAATCCTACACTTAATCCTGATTTATATTGTGCAGTTTGTTTATCAACAACCTCAATTAAGTTGGTTTTTGGGTCAACCAACAGTCTGAGTTGATTGACAAATTCTGCATGAGCGAAGCCGCGGGCAAAAGATAGTATGCTTATATTTTTTTTAGGATTTTGACACTTAGTATAACGTGAAGTTGGAGTTCCATACCACAAACCAATAGAGAGTATAATAATAAAAATTAACCTGACCTGACCACACAACACTGATACAATATTTATACTGTACAACACATTATAATACAATATTTATACTGTACAACACATTATAATAAATAAATAAATAACAAATATTTCAATTAATTCCATGAATATTATTAAAACTAATAATTACAAGCCTATCAATAATTATTGACATTATTTATTGTTGACTTATCATTAATTATTGACAATATTTATTGATGACTTATCAATAAGTCAACAATAAATATTTTACTTAGACTACTATTCTATTTATTATATCTGCAGTTGATTAATTCAAGTGTTCCTTTGAGGAACTTCATTTTAAGGAAATCATTTTGACGTAAAAATGTAAATTGAATTATTTTTTTTAGATTTTATGTTTATTTTGGTTAAATAATTTAATTATTTGAACTTACATTAAATCCTCGTCCTTGTTGGAATAAAAACGACTTAAGGTATAATTCCAGAAAACCTTATTATATTATTGTATTAATACAATAAAATGTGTTCTAATGGTGCTTACAGTTAATAGATGAAAACAAGCGCTAGATGTATATATACTCATCTGTACTGCCATCGGCGAATGATGTATCTTCATTCGCCGGCTGCCATCGATCGGCCGTTTACTATCAGTCAACGCCATCAAGCATTCCGATTGAAGTAAAAGCATAGTGCTAGGCGCGTATCCGAATTAAAACAGTTTTAATTTCTACATGTTGGTGGAGCTGAAAAAAGCGCGGCAAACTTTTTAATCTATGGTTTTTTTAATGGCCTTGGAGTTTTAGCGGGAACGCGAAAAAATCATATCGCCGCAATAATTTACATAAGAAAGATGCACAATAATAGTGTAAAAATTGACGGCTAAGGGATGTAATACGGAAGATGGGCAGCAGCGTCTTCCTTGAACAATCATACGTAACTGCGCTCTGCGCTCGCAAACCAGCGTGACCAGATTTAATTTGACGAATCTACTCACGGTATGGACAAAATCTACTAAATTCTACTAACCAATATGCAGCAATCTACTAAATTGTCTACACATATCCAAATTTGTAAGAATTGAAATAAAAATACATAATAACTTTATACTATTACATAATGTAATAATTTACAACATTAAATGGACAATTTAGTACTTATTTTAACTGCTACAGAGTGAAAATGATCAACATTATTAATTAACAAACAAACGGTGAAAATTATTAACATTATCAATTATTATTGTAGAGCATTGCCTACTCCGAATCACTATTATCTCCTGCTCCATCATACAAATTTTTGGAATCCATTAATTTTATCATTCCTTTATCTGGTACAAAATCAATGCAGCCACGATTATCCTGTCGCAGCCCTTCTTTTCCATGGAGTAAACTGGCTACTTTTTTTAATAATATTTATATATTTTATTTTTTTAAGCGAACGAATAAGGTCAACCTGAATACAGTATAACAACAAAGAGCGGCGGGCTTTACTCGTGGTAAAACGTGGGAATCCCCGTTCACAAACGAGAACGAGAGATAAAACGAAGGAAAATTGTTGCTTACCACGAAATTCAAAAATCTACCAAAATATACTGCATAATTTATTTCTACAGACATTAACCTGACGGACCCTAAAATCTACCAAAAAAGTAGAAATCTACTAAATCTGGTCACACTGTCGCAAACCCGCCTGCCAAGCGTGGCGATTATTGGCAAAACCCCTCCCTAGGAGGAGGCCTATGTCCAGCAGTGGACGTCCTATTGCTGATGATGTAGTGTAAAAATTATACACTAGATGGCGCTAAACTAAATCGATATGCTTGCAAAATATAAAATAAAGTTTAGCAAAGTAATCATGACGACGCATTGTATTATTTAAATGTTAAGTAAGGTTTTTGTTTTGTCTAAGAAAAATATACATCGAAGTTGAACTTACAATGTAGCTACTCTCATTGTTCTTATCATTATGATTTATGACCAAGCTTGGCTATGTAATTGTAACACATATAGAAATCAAGGAAAAAAAAAATAAGCAATCATGAGGACCTCCGATAGTAATGACACCATAAAACATGCGCCTACCATAATTCATTCAACGCGTTAAAGAAGTTTTCACTTCGAGAAATCCCAATCAAAATACATAATGTTGTTTGTTACATTAATGTTGTCAATTTAAATACACTGTGAACCTTTTGACACTTTCTCGAGTTTCACGTCCCATTTAGAGTCGAGAAAGGGTTTCCTTCCTTCTTTCAATTAAAACGATATCAAATTACAGGTGCCGCGTTTGACTCGACCCTCGAGAAATAGAGAAAAAACCAAAGGGTCTTACTAAAGGTAACCTACTCGTTTGGATGGAAACCAAGTCTCTTTCTCTTTGACAATCACCTGCTTTGTACTTATGCAGAGGGTAGTTTGGCGATTTGCGAATAACGGTCTCCAAGTTTTCAATATATTATATATGTATATCAATATCAAGACAGTATATTGCAGTTTCCATTTACGCCCACCAGGGGCGCTGATCCAGTTTTCACAGTTTGCCATGCTAGACAGTTTACTTACCTTGAAGCTATAATTTTTTGAGTTGTCTAACCATGTTTGGAATAGATTGCTGTATGTGATAGGGCCGCCAATTAGGAACCTAGTCCATGGTATTGCTCACTGTACCTTTTGTTTCTAATTGTGTGGTGTTAAGAGTTTTTTCATTGTTGACAGGTTAGGTGTTTGACCACAGTTCACCTGATATGAAATGATGGTGCAGTCGAAGATAGTGTACACACCGGGCTTGGAATGGAACCGGTTCTCAAGTGAATCTGTCGGGACGCACTGTTAGGGTGTTTGGCGGCAGATTTTCAACTTGAGACTACTAGACAGTCATGCTATGGTCGCACGATGTTTTCTTGTTGAGATTGGAATCCACGCCCTTCTAACCTAACCTACCGCCCTAACCACTGAGCTAGCATCGTATAGATTAACTTAAGGCAAAGTTTATAAAGCACTGACCTAGTAAAGCACTGCCTGCCTGCTTGTTATTGTTTTATCGCCGCTAATGAAACCACAAAGAGCAGCAGAAAAACAAACTTTATGTGATCAAAGGAACAAAACAAATGTTTAAAAGAAACTTGCGAATTCTTAGAAAGAAATTTAAGATATCACTCGCGAAAGTTTCTTTCTTTGGGGGAACAATTTTAGATCTGATCTTAGCTATGGAGCTATCGACTACCTTATGGGTTGGTACATAAAGACGCAATTATTATTACAATAATAAATTGAAGGTAATTTCACACAACGCCATCTAGCCTCAAATTAAACAAAGCTTGTCCTGTGAATATACTCTTACTTGTTTTTCTAAATACATACTTATATTACGAGTATATACATATTAGTTAGTTATTTTATAAATGTTTGTCATGGGTGGGAATCGAACCAACGCCTTACGGTACATTTAACTGCTACCGAATGAGCTAACCAGCCCCGGATCTAAAGGGAGGCAAACCGAGACACCTGTCCCGGGCAGCAGCTTTAGGGGGCGCCAAAATCATAATATAGGTTCCAATATAGTTAATAAAGCGCCTAGCATCCAGCGCACGTTGTTCTATTGATTTAATACAATTGATTTTAAAACCACCAGCTGGTTTTGAAACATGTCTGACGTTATGGAAGTATCCTAAGTCGATTGCTGGGGTAATCACCGTCGCACCTAGAACTAGTTAACATGGGGTTTTTGCGGGTGAAAGTCGATCTAAGCTTCAGCTTCAGGAAAACACGATTTTTCGAGTTTTAAAATTTACTTACTAAGTGTAAATTGCAAAAATGCCACCTAATATTTGTGAGTTTTTTAAATTATTTATTCCAAACACTGGAGAGAGGGGGTGCCACTATCAAGTTTCTGCCCCGGTTGGAAAAATGGTAGATCCGGGACTGGAGCTAACAGTGCGGAAATCATGGCATCTTATTGATTCGGTGAACATTGCGTCAACAAGAACTTCTGTAATCTACACCGCGCTTGACAGCTCGACCGAGTTATTTGTACAGTGGGTTAAAATGAAGGAACTAGAATGTCCTTCAAGCTGTATTCAAGCTTTGTTTACGGAACGCGATAGTGGCGCTCGGATACTCGTCGGTTTTATGTTGCCCCAGGGATAAAGTTTAGAGGATTCATAAAGTTATGAATATTCTTACTAGTCAGTTTAGTTTACTTAGATTCATCGCTTTGATCAATATTTTATTGTAGTTAACTATCCTACAGAACTATGTTAAGTTAGGAACCAAAATGCTGGCGTTTATTGGGCTCAAACTTTGAGAGTTTAACGCATAATAAGCGTTGCTATTCATCAAACTAATAATATAAAGGCGAAAGTTTATAAGTTTTTATGTACAACAGACTATAAGGGCTGCACGGATTTAGATGAAATCTGGAATGGAGTTTTATCCTTATTTAATGCATAGGCTACTTTTTATAGTGGGAAATCAGGGGTCAAATCGCGGTGCGTAGATAGTTTGGCTTAATTTTATTTCATTGGCAAGCATTTATTTGACTAACATATTTATATAATATGTTAGTCAAATAATGTTTGTTCTGTAATGGACTAAATCTATTGTATGTATTTTTTCTATTGTAGTTCTTTATTTTGTCTGCATTTATGTCGCGTACGCTGTCGACTATTTTGATTGCCTCAAAAGCGTTTAGAGTTGCGAATGTCCAATCGTTTTTTGTGTAGCAGATTACTATAGATAATGAGTAATATCGTTAATATGTATTTTATTTATAAATAAATACATGTACCAGTACAATTAGTCCTCGTTGCAAAACTTTTTAAAGTAAGGAGATAATTTTTATGTAAACAAGGATTATATATTTCAATACTTGGTGTTGAACGGAAAAAAATCTTTCTAATGAACAGTAGTGAACTCAGTGTAATTGTTAAAAATTCAATATTTTCTAAGACTGTCACAGACTTTTCGTCGGAGGTTTTGATTAGTAACAGCTAAAGGTGTAAAATATAAGGATCTACCCTCTGTTTATTTCCATACCAGAAAATAATTAAGTGTAAAAAAGTAACAACATTAATGTAATAAATGTTCTTTATTGTATTTTAAGTATGTCTACTAATTATATCGCATCATTATTTACTAAATCACATTGCTTTCGGGTACAAACAAGCTCATCAGAACAGTCGCCTGACCATGTTGATATTGGAAATGAATGCAAAGTTATACGGAACGCTAGTAATCAACAATTTGAAAAACATTTTATATTGGATTAGCTCTGCTTTATGAACCGTAGGACGTAGGATCGGTTGCCGCTCAGAAAAATTATTCGTGTGATGATTCATAAGTCTTTGTTTTATGTCTAGGTGCTTTTCTTTGTGGCTAAGGGGTGATGTGTGATATTCCCAACCATATTATTTACTTTGTTTAAGTTATTGACATTTTTCTAAGGATTTATTTTACGCGATTATGGGGTTGGTCTCGTACTAAAATTAAGTTGTTCCATTCATTCTCCTGAGTAAGTCGGATTAGCCTTGTCCTTACGAAGTGATTCAAGTCAATGGCAACAATTCCACTTGAGCCAAAATTTATATTCTCCCAGCTTTTTCCCGGCGCACCTGCTCACTAGTTTTAATATGTTTTTTACTAGCAGTGACACGCGGCTTTACAAGCTAATGTATTTTTTTTTTGAAAATTAAAAAATGTTTGTTACAAGCTAACTCTAAAAATTAAAAGTGACCCAACATAAACCGATAAAAGAGTTTCTATGTGTTTTAGTTTTTTTTTATACGTCATATGTTCTTTTTGACCACATCCTACCTGATGTTAAGCAACGATGTGGTCTAGGATGGAACACGCTTACGTAGAAGGGACCAGTCTACTCTTGATTTGAAGACACTCATATCGTATTTTTTTGGAAAACTCCAGCAAAAAGTTCCACATCGTCACTGTGCGAATAAAGAATATGGATTCAAAGCGTTTAGTGTGCACCGTCCACCGTGTACGGGCGATGATTTGGTCGCATTACAAATGTAAACTGACGTAGTCAGTTAATTAGTAGATTTAAAGTCATGTAATAGAACTATTAAAATTTAATCTGTTTTTTAAGTTGGAGAAGGCTAGGCGTTTGACCACAGCTCACCTTAAATGACGGCGCGGTCGAAGACGGTCTGATTTTCAGACAGTCAGACAGAGAAGAAAGTTTGTTCCAAATGATATAATATTAGTGTGGTAGTGAGGATTAGAAATGCTTTGAAGCGAGCCGTGGTGTGAAAGGGCCGTGACAAGCGAAATCTACGACGACAGGCTTGTGACGTTTCTAATGTGACACAATATCGAGATCAAAGTGTTCGTATATTATAGACAAACAATATAATATGGGAGATAAATTGTTGACAGCTGTGTATGATGCTGTTACTTTTATACTTTGTTTGTGATAAATTAAAGGGATATAGTGAAAACGCAGAAAGGTCACTTCCCCGCAATGCATATTTTTTTTAAACTCGTGTTTTTTAGTGTTTCTTTATAAAAGTAGTCATGTTTTTCATAAAGTGTCGAATTACGTGCTACTTTACTAGGGCATGACTAGACTTGACTTACTTTGTGTGACTTTGACTGTGACTCAGATTTATTGCAGTTATTTATCTTCACAAATTCAATTAATCAATCTTCAATTAATGATTTTCGGATTTTTTCCTTTATTTTGTAGTAAATTTCATGGTTCTAAGTCAGAAGAATAATAAGTAAGTTAATTATATGTTACATAATATTAGTGTAAATGTATAAGTTATAAAATATTTAGTTTTAGGAGAAGGATAGACAGATGGACAGACGACGAAGTAATCCTATTAGGGCTAATTTTCCATTTAAGGTACGGATCTCTAAATAACTAGCTTCCTCTCTTCTTTTGGACTGTCTAAAGATAATTTTAACAAACTCACTGGATCTGACATTTGATATTAGGTATTTTAGTATATTATACATTTTCCCGCTTGTTCAACTTAATGGTTATATTTATTTTTAATTATTTATTATTATTATTTGAAATACGCATTCCTCGGAATCCAGCTGGATAATGTGGAATTTGCTCTAAGCCGTATTGAGAGGTTGTAATGAACAAAAAACTGGCAAAGTGCGAGTTGGTTCGCGCACGAAGGGTTCCGTACCATTATCTATAAAAACGGCAAAAAATCATGTCTGTTGTATGGGAGCCCCCTTAAATATTATTTTATTTTAATTTAAGTAATTATTTATTGTTAAAGTGAATATATAACTAAATATTCTATGAATATTTCAAGCGTGAATATTTCTACCTGTTGCCGTTATCAATATCGAGCAAAAAAATCACGTTTGTTGTATGGGAGCCCCCTTATTTTTATTGTTTTTTATATTTTTGTTGTTATAGCGGCAACAGAAATAGGTACATCATCTGTGAAAATTTCAAGTATCACGGTTCATGATATAGCCTAGTGACAGATGGACGGACAGCGGAGTCTTAGTAATAGGGTACCGTTTTAAAGTGTACTAAGGAATGTACACGTATAATGTAATGTCGTCGTAAAGTATAACAAAAGCTTGTAACAAATGAAATGATAATTATATACATGTCATAATATAGCATGCTGTTCACAGACACGGCCTGCGGTAGCGAGTAAATTCGCGGCCGTCATAACGTCTGCTGACGCAGGCTGCGTCAGTAAAAGGCAAGCTTTAGTGGTCTACGGTTCGTTATCGAATCCCCTATTTTAGGATCTGTTTGAAGTCGAAAAAGCTTTTTATAAAATATCATATTTCAACACAAGCGTAATGTATCCTTTGTAATACCAGCAATTACTGGTTTTGTAATGAAAACAGTTTTTACCGAGAGTTTAGAATAATTCCTATGCATTGCATAATCCACATTGACTTGCAAAGTAGCTGTAACTCTTTGGCTTCTATGAAAGCTTTCAGCTTGAAATTATAATCCTGTTTTACGGGGCCTTATCTTAGTGCTAATACTGGAATTAAGCACGTAGTAAAGATGCTTCACAGAAAGACTAAGTAGTTGAAAAGATTCCCATTGAACTTGTTGAACTTAAAATTGAAGTTAAAATAAAGTAACCTGATCTAGTACCTACTTTCACTTTTTACAGTGAGCTCTCAGGTTGTGGAATGACGATATTTGTAAGCCGGTGACTGGGAGTGGCCGGAAACAATAAGAAAGATTAGCCTGAATCGTTGCTTTGGGATAAGCCTGTTTCCTGCAGTGGATTGTGGCAGACTGATAATGAAAATAATTTATTAAAAAATAAAAAGAATTTTTATTAAATGTACAAATATAGACATTAGTGGGGGAGTAAAGGTTCAGATGGTAGCTATAGAAACGGCAATGGCTCATCAAATATTAATTCAAACCACTGATACCTACCTTATCTTTATCAAGGCTTAAAAAACTCCTTCAAATTAGCTTAGTGGATGATCGTGTGAACTTCAGTAGCGATGAGATCAGAGTTTTTTAAAGTATTCGAGAATTAAATTTTTAGTGTATTTCCGCTTAAAAGTCATTTTGGTTACAACAGTGATGAGGTTCTAATCAATTCGAATGAAATCCTAAATATTTATCTAACTTGAAGACAATTTTAAATATTCTCCTGAAATATACTTTAATATTTAAAACTTCCGTCTGACATAAACTTCAAATCAAAATAAATACAAAATAAGCACAAGTGCTTATATCCTCTTCTCGCAGCAGTAACCAGTTGCCGACACGTGTTTCGCCTTCACACGAGGCATCCTCTGGACGTGTTGACTCTCTGAGTGCTTGGCTGGGATTTTTGTTTTCTTCTAAAGTACACCCGTGCGACGCCGGGGCGGGCCGCTAGAACAACTATAAAATTTCAGGTGCTACTCTTCATAATAATTACCGATAATTCAAGTTCCACAGGTTATTTTTGTGGTGTTAATTAAAGTTAAACTTTGTTTTGTATTGTTCCACATTAAGGATTGCCAGTCAGCCTAGCGAGCATCCTGCGTGTGCAGTTGCTTGCGTCGAGCGGTGCCGCACGGTCGCGTACCTTCGTAGCGTTAGAAGTCGGACTTTCGTAGACGTTACAAACTTTTGTCGAAAGACAAAAGAATATGAAGTGAATAAAATAAAAAATAATTAGATATGTTTTGTGACAGTGCCATTAATGATCTCCTTAATACGAGTATATCGAACAGTTTGATGCATACAATAAAAATGTGGTTTTGTATTTAGAATTTTCGTTTACTTTATTCTGTTAAAGTTTTGCGGCTGTGGTTTTAATTAAAACAGTTTCAAAGTAAACTTAAGTACTAATATAAATATTTAAGTTCGTTTTATTCTAAACCATCTTGGTTTTAAATATTCTATCTAGGTTTCTCTGTTGCTCGTCACAAAAGTTTAAGCTTAAGGATTATGTATGTCTTGGCTTAGTTGTCAGGAAGAGATCGCTTGTAGCGATAAGGCCGCCACTAGTGACACAAGCTCGTGAGATTCTTTTGTTTTCTCTCCATATTTTTGTTCCATAAAGAGTTTATATCTATGTATCTATATTTTTTATGGCAAAATTATATAGTCGTTGACTTTGAATCAATTTTGAAATTACCATTCTTTGTTACCTAGAGAAACATTCTAAGAATATTAATTTTAATGAATTCAAGATAAGCCCCTCCAGGGTAGAAGCCAGCAGACTAAGTTAGTTGTAAAAAGATCTATTATAGAGTAAATACCTAGTTTCACAGACAAATATGTAGTTTATTCATTTAAAATAAATTTACATTTTGAAACACTACTTGCAAGTACATCTAAAAGCTAAGTGTGCCCACATATAGGTTAGCTATTAACACTAATAAAATGATCTGATCTAATAAGTCGGCTACCAATGGGAATACATAACCGATAGATTCATCTTAATCGGCAGTAAGTAGTGTATAGAGATGGCGGAGTTCCACCGGGCGAACGAGACGAGCGGCCAGTTCTTGCAGCGCTGTACCAACCTGTCCCAGTTCGACTGCAGCGAGGAGGAGATGCTCTGGCTGATGATGGGGCCGCGCACGCTGCCGCTCGTCAAGCTGGTGCCGATATCTGTGGTGCTGTGCTCCATTTTCCTCACAGGTATAAATTAAATATAAAGTTTTGGCATTGTTTTGTCTGATCTGAAATAGGGAATTATATACATAGGGGTAGGAAAATTATATAATGTAGTGAAACATGACTTGTCGTGTTGCTTCCAAAATCACGTTTTAGTAAAGTGATCACTACTTTAAGACGGCATGCTCAGACTTATCCTTGAGTTAGGTACACTTATTTAACTTGATTTTTTGTAGCGTCGATAGCTCAGTGGTTAGCGTAGTCAGTTCATACTCACAGCTCACCTGATGGTAAGACGTTCACGATGTGGTCGAATATAGTAAACACACATAGTATAGAATACATCTAGTTCTCAACTAGTTCCAGTGAGCTTATTGTTGGGGTTTGAATCCACGCATAACGGCGTGTGCGTCGCTACAAAAATAAAAAATAGCTGATCACAATTGATGATAAGTCATTAAGTACATAGAGAATCGATGATGCGCCGTGAACATGCAACCTAGCCATGAATAGAGCTATAAAAAAAAAAATTGTTTCCCTTGTGTCCAGGAGTGGCGGGTAACGTGGCAGTGTGCGTGGTGATCATACGGCACCCGGCTATGCACACAGCTACCAATTACTACCTGTTCAGTTTGGCGCTCAGCGACTTGCTTCTGCTTCTGTTTGGTGAGTTGCGTAATAACTATTTTAAGGCAATAAGTTTTACTACGTCGTGAGGTCATCTAGATAGGTTACACCGCAGTACTAGATAGGTATACTGTCACCAAGCAGTAGTGTAAACATTACTGTGTTCCGGTTTGTAAAGTATAGAGCTGTTGAGATTAACCATCGAATGTTTTAGGATAATGAGCGCCAAAGCAGCGATACCTTGAACTTTGTTTTGTTACTCAAAGTTCTGCCCGTAAGAGTTAATGCCTTTACATTACGAATACTTCTTATCAAAAACCTCAATGTTAAGAAAAATTAAGCTCATTTTTGTTCTTGAATCTCAGTTCAAACTAAAGTAATAAAATCTCGGGATAAAAATTCATCGACATTCGACATGTCGGGAATATGAATAGAATTTCTCCGAAGGTTTAATTCTTCGCGGCATCCACTTCAATGCTCGGATGCGATGCAAATAATGCGGCGCCACACGTCGCCCTTTGTTAAGAGCACAATCGTCTTCTTAAACTTTTCAGGGGCTTTTATTTATTACAACATTTGAGAACGAGGAGGAGAGGGCTTGCTCTCGCCTCATTGAGCTGAGGATTAACAGACACAATCTTAGATTGTGAAAATTTTGACGAATATTTAGATTTTAATTAAGTTTTTATATCAACTACTTCACTATTGTTTTATTTTTCATATGTTTTGTAATTTACTTTCATTTTTGTGACATCTTAGTTAATAGCTAGCGCCCGCGACTTCGTCCGCGAATTGGGTTCAGAGAGAAATGAAACATTATAGTGTAAGCAACAAATTTCATCAGTCATGAAACTTGCGCTGCTTAGTTACTTAGATGTAAAGGAAACGTTTTATTCTGGAATAATGTTCGTAAGACATATCTATACCAAATTTCAAGTGATTACGCCCTGTACTTAGTTTTTTGATAATACAGGTACAGATTGAGTCACAAACAAACTTTCACATTTCCAAATAAAATCTAGGTACCAAATTATTTGAATTTCTACTGAACAAATAAAGCCAAAGAAAAAGATTTAGCGGCACCTAGATCGTGCGGTTCCAGCCAAGGGCGTAGTTTCATATTCGAGTGCACTGTAATAACACTCCAGTGCCGTCTGCAAAAACACGAATTTCGAGCTCTCTGTAAATTGTTGAAAGTTTATCGGCCGCAGGCGAGACGTAGATACGCTTAATTCTAATGCGAGATAACACTACTTTTCTGTGGAATAATAGCGTTTTAGTGGTTTCTCGTAAATGAGCTTTTAGTAATGCATGTTCTTAGTCCGTAAAGTGCGAGTGCGGCGCACTTATGGGATATTTTTTGCTGGGCACGGAAGTTAGATTACCTAGTTCTGAAATAAGTACATGTTAAACACTCAATTCTGAGTTTCATTTTCACGTTAGGCGATGATAAGGAAGGGAGGCAACTTTAACTACACGCGACAATAAAAGTTGCACAAGTTTTTTTTTTCTTTTCTTGTTTTCCGGTATTAGTGCGTATGTTGAAACAAATCCTGTGTTTTTTATGGTTGACTAGGCTATGGTTAAATCAGGCACCTAGCCTGAAATGAAACTGGTTCTTAAGTGACGCTGTCGTATCACATTGTTAGATGCTTGTCGCCAATTTTCAATTTGAGGGCGGTAGCTAGCCAGCCGAGTACTAGAAAGTACCTTACCACCACGCTATGGTTTCCTCACAACGTTTTCCTTCACCGGCAGCTCAAGCTTATTGTTGGGGTTTGGTGACGGCACTAACCACTAAGCTATCATGAACACAAAATTAAATATAAAACCATGTTTTCAATTAAATTGTTTTTAAATGATCTTATAATTTAATCCACATGTATTATTAATCGTTTACCAAGAGGAAGATGGAAAGGTGAGAAGACTAAGGCTGGTCGTACATAAGGCGATACTAATGGATTACTGAAAAAGCTTGTCGTACCAAGTGACATGTTAATTGAATTATGGGCAATTATTATTGCTGATTGACTGTTCGTAAGAGGCGATTGAGTTGATTAACTGTTCATAAAAGGTTCAAAAACTCGAACTAAACAGTTCGAATCCACGATCATCGTGCGAAACTCTAAACAATAGAATTAGCTGCTGGAGTGCGTGTTCCCTGATAGGTACAATCTGGGTTCCTTCAAGTCGCGAGTGAATCGGTATTTTCTAGGTTTGCGTGCTTCATTGTCGATCGCATCTTCGCTTAACATTGGCGAGATGGCGGTGAAACGCAAGCCTATTTATAGTAATAAAAAAAATATTGGTTTACATAAAATCCAATGAAAAATTAGAGACATTCGTATCAATCGACATCTTATCTGGCATGTTGGCTGCATTGCCTTATTGACGCGCCGCCCGTGAAAGCGGACATGTTTCAAAAATTTTGCCGCTACTTCGGCACTGTGGGCAGATCTAGCCGCGGTTTTAGCTGCTAACGTAGTCTGCATCAGTGGCTTGTTTTGGCAGAGTCATTCGGTCAAATTTTTGTAGCGATGTTAGCTCAGTGTTTAGCGCGGTCGGTTCACACGCCGATGAACGTGGGTTCAAACCGGTGAAGAAAAAACATTGTGATGAAACCATAGCCTGATGGTAGGGTACTTAATAGTTACTCGGCTGTCTAGTTACCAAATTGAAGCAAATTGAAAATCTGCCGCCAAGCACCTAACGGTCTGTTTCGGTAGCTTTACTTGAGAGCCAGTTCCATGCTAGGCTACCTAGATTGTGTTTATCATCTTCGACCATACCGTCACTCAACAACAGGCGAGCTGTGGTCGAACATCTAGCCTGTCAACTATAACAAAAAATAAATACACGCCAGTGTCTTCAACGTACACGCGTCGCGTCGGCTGTCCGTCATCGCGGTCGGCTCATGTACAAACGGCTTACCATCTCTGCGCTCGACAGCTCGAGTTTGTGTAAGTTAGATGGGCGTAATTAAGACAGCGAGACGCGTTTATTTTTAATGAGTTGTTCATTATACGAGCCTTTGATGACAATTTGACCTTCACTGTTTTACTTGAAGGACCGGAGATGTTGAGTTTTTTAATAAGGTACTTCACTTCTAACTAAACCAAATAATTCTGTGTTTTTTTAAAATACTTAACAAGTTCGCGTTTGACCACATCCTGCCTGATGTTAAGCAACAATGTTGTCTAGAATAAAGCCCGCTTACCTATAAGGAACCTGTTTACTCTTGTAAACATAATTATACAAACTTTAATTGAAATAATCTACAAGTATAAATTTAAAAAACCTCGACACCGGTTAGTGAATATCGAATTAAGACTCGATCACACTTGTGGGAGATGCCATTCTTCAACTAGAAAAGAGCTGACAATCTTCAAAAGGATGAACAGATTTTCTTGAAATATAGCTAAGAATACTCTAGAGACTAGATCAAGTAACCTTTGAAACAATAAAAACTGTAACAAAATCGGTCCATGGCATCGTTGTATAGCAATTCTTAACCTTTGATTGAAGCGGAGCCAAACATTTTTATAATTTCCCAAATTTATAAAATATACACTATATAAATACAACATTTGGTTCTTCAAAAGCGTTTTAATAGAAGGTCGACAACGTATATGTAGTAGGTACGACGGCGATTGTTTTACCATCAGGCAACTCGTCTGCAAGATTGCCGTCAACTGCGGCATAAAAATAAAAACTAATATAAATAAAAATATATCACCGTGTACTAAATTTTTAAAGAGACATATTTTATTCAAAGTGAATAAGTTTGAGTAAAAACCTAAATTTACTTATTTTGTTATATTTTAGAAATGTTTTACATTCCTCAATAAATATTTATCAAAGCGACTATAGTTAGAATGGTTCGTGGAGATGACACCTAAGCACTTTCTAAAGCTCTCATGGCTATGGAAATTGATTGAGGCAAAACGTTGTTAATTCTAATTCGAGAAATTGGATTCCTCTCGAAGGATCGCAGCTTCCATTTGATTAGGTTTGCCGATTCGTTTTTGTGATTAATGTCATTACTTCGACTAAAGGTTCCATGAACCTAGGTGATAATTTTACGTGTTTAATTAACTCTACAAAGTCGTCTAGCCGCCGCCAAGTCGGCCGTTTTGTATGCGTTTTTACAATGGTAAGACTATGTAACTAACCTATCTGTCCTTCAACCTTTTGGACTGTGGTATGCTGAGTATCCTATTAAAATTTTCTTAGAAAATGTATAGTTATTTTAACGGCTTTCCTGTCAAATAACAATTTGAAAAAAAAAAAAACATTTCATTGGTATGACTGCTGTGCAAAATCTAAGTTCACTAACAAATAATGTACATCGTTTGGATGTGAGTTGGGTTCACACTAAAGTTACCTAATTGAATCAGAGAAAACACACAAAATAAGCATTATATTTTGTAAATGCATTTAAATGTGTCTGTTCCGAAACCCTCACTTGAGAGCAAGTTCCATTTCAGGTTAGGTGTGCTTGCCATCTTTGATCACACCGATACTTAAAATCAAACGAGATGTGGTCAAACACCTGGCTTGTCAACCAAAAAAATGTTGAGCTAAATGTTGTTGTTTTATTTTTGTATAGAAAGAGTGGTGGACAATAGAATGTTTCGCCTGATGGTAAGCTAACTTGTCACTTGCAGCATTAGAGATTTTGTCGATGCGTTCTATGTAACGCTCTCTTTTAAACGATTCTTGGTGTAAATTCGCGGAAAGACATTCACAGGAAGAACATTCCCCTTGCAAGTGCGTGGAAGGAATGATCGTCAAAAGCACGTGGTACAGGATTTCTAGATTTGAAAAATGTGGACAAAGTCGTCTAGGTAGGAACCACCTTAGTACCAGATCTTTTGCCGACAAGCAGTAGTTTAGCTAGCGAAATTATAGGGCTGTTGTGACTGACCATTGAGTGTCTCAAAGTAATGACCGTCAAAGCAGCGACGCCTTGGATTTTTTGTAACTCAAAGTTCTGTGTAACACTACAATGGTCATGGACATGCGTTATCCCTTATCATCAGAAGAGCATCACGTTCCTCTAAATATTTTAACATAAAAAAGTAAATGGTAACGATGTTAATCATGACAAACTAAAACTGATTTGTAGAATATTAGCCGTGACAAATAAATTTAACATAATTATGTGTTAAAATGGAGGCAGTTCAAAAGCCACGTTCGGTATTACCTACTGTACTTTCATCCCGGGCAAATATCCGGCGCGGGTCGGATGTGGGACGGGACGGTGCGGAATAGCGGACCTCAACTAGTTAGGTAAGCACCTATTTATCTAATACACGGGCCCCGTAACGTGATCGGTAACATGTTGGACACGGATCCAATCACGCGACATCCAGGGATCCGGCCAGGTACCAGAGCAAGGATCAATTTGACGGGAGTATTATGTGCTATACAGGGTGTGAATGAATGTATAATCTTTACCGCCGAATATGGTGGTTCATTCAACATAAGCCTGAACGTGATAAGATAAAAGGAACATACTTCCGATGGCTAGATATAGCTTGTCCATGATTGTTAATGCGGTAAACAGAACTTTGAGTAGCAGTACAAAGTCTGGGGCATCGCTGCTTTGTCGCTCATTACTTTGATACTTTCGATGGTTAGTCTGAATCACATCATCAGCCATCATTTAAGATGTCCACTGCTGGACATAGGCCTCCTCCTGCGGGGGTTTTGTCAATACTCGCCACGCTTGGCAGGCGGGTTGGCGAGCGCAGTTAAGTGTGATTGTTCAAGGAAGACGCCCATCTTCTGGATTATATCCCTTAGCCAACACGAAAATTTAAAAAAATATATTAATGAACACTTATTAAATATTAAAATTAATATTATCTACCTTTTTATTTACATACATAAATATTTCACATACTATACTAGTATGTATTATTTTTAGTAGTTTAAATCTTTATAACGTCATAGTGTTAAATTTTCCGTTTGTTCTGTCAGTAAAGGTCAGTAAAGGAAAGTAAAGGGGTTTCCAATCTTAGTTGCTTGGAAGAGGTCGCTTTTAGCGATAAAGCCGCTACTCGTGGCACTAACTCATAGGGTTTTTGTTTTCTGTACATTTTTCTATTTCACAATATAGAGTTTCTATCTATCTACTATTTACAAATTTATCAAAATATAAACCTAATCTAATAGTTCACAAAAGGACAGAAATGTGGTCAGCAGAACCGCTGACAAAAATGTGCTGGCAGCTTTGCCACGCTCGCGCTGGCCGGCTATGGTTCGTCCGAAGTAGATGCCAGTATTTTTTAGTTACAACTCACAAAAACAAAACAACATCGATCAGAGCCCCATTTGATGTATGGGCTATTCATCTCCACTTTTCAAACCTTGTCCCACTTTTAAAGTTGATTTCTTGCAAACTTTTTATATGATACTATAAACTCGACATGATAATCCAATACGCACTTGGATATTACAACGAATATATCACAATGAAATATATAACGTAAGTTAAAGAACTGTACAGTTACCGTTATTCCAGAACTGAATTGAATTTACTACAAGTACGTAGGTACAATGTACATATGTATGTTTGACTCAGCTGCATCCTAAAGTTGCGTGGACGAAATTACTTTTAGCAATAACGCCGCCCCTCGACAGTAATTTTAAAATTACCTTATTCTTAATTAACGTATCTTAATGAACAATTAAGGGTTAATATATATATCTGCCTTAGTAACTCGATAATAATGTTCTGTTATCGTTAGTGGGTACTCCGAAAGGGGTTAGTGTAATGAAATGAAGCCACAATATTAGCCGGCATTGTCTTAGTTAATGGTAATATGTGTTCCGGCCCGTTTCCTTAATTAACCTGGCCCTTTAAGGGGTCACTTATATTAATATCATATCTCGGCGTGCGTTGTAAAGCCATACGAACGCAATTGTTCTGGAGTAACGGCTGTGGGTGCCGGCTTTACTTTTCAGATACGTTTTTGTCAGCTCGATAACTGCGTCGGTTGTGTGCCAATTTCTGTGTTTTTTTATGTTAAAGTATGAGAAGAACAAGTCGCTCTCCTGATGGTAAGAAATAACGCCTGTCCGCGACCATTGCGATACACAGAACTTTGAGTGACAAAACAATGTTTAGGGCATCGCTGCTTTGGCGCTCATTACTTTGAGACTTGCGATGGTTAGTCTCAACAGTCCTGTAATTTAGCTAGCTACAGTTACCCTTCAAACCGGAACACAGTAATGTTCACACACTACTACTACCGCTAATACTTAGCGGCAGAATATCTGGTACTGCGGCGGTACCTACCTATACGGCTTTCTCCTAAGGAGATCCACGATACCACGAAGTAAATTTATTGATTAATTTATTTTACAAGTTTTATTGAGAAGATAGGAAGTAACAAATTGAGTGGCCAGCCCTAATAAAGATCCATGAGATTTTTATCCATGTATGTTGTTTTAATGTTTGTATATCACAAAGTGTTGTCTATTGCTACGTGTACAAAATGGGACATTTTCAAATCACCCACACAACACACACACACGACGACACACACACACAACACGACAGCGACAGTCACGATATTATTCCGTTTCGTTTTTAATGGCTTTGAGAACAGATATACTCGAAACTGAGTTTTTTCAGATGTTCACAATTTCATTTTATAAAAGAGAATACTTCTTCTGCCTGTACATTTGTTCCACACAGACATTAGGTATATTCTATTGAAATGTAAGAAATAGGTTTTCGGTTTCAGCAAAGGTATCCGTCATGTTAGTTCTTGCTAAAAAAATTATATCAAAATAGATCATTCCTTAACTGAAAACGGGACATTTCGTCGTACCGAAGCTTTCTTTGGTGACACCGGGACGGAGTCGCAGCAAAAGGGACGATCCCGTTTAAAACGAGACGTAAAGTCACGTTATCTATTATCTACAATAAGTTAAATCACGAAATATAGTGGACGAGGCTCAGCGTACACTGGGTTTGAAAAAAAAAAACTTTATTGACTAAATCATCGCTAGATAAAATAAGTAAAAAAACATTTTAAGTTAAACGTTTACGCACCTATAAATATTTTTAGTTTTTATTTCGTTGCTTAATATTTTCATATTATACCCAAATTGAGGGAGTTACGAAAAAATATGCAAACCGCCGTTTTATGGCGGCGCCCTTCTTGGATTTATAATGATACTGCATATATTAAATTGTATTGTCGTCAGAACTAAAGGTGTGTAAAGGTGTACCAAATATAAGATCAATCTGTCAACAGGAAAATTTCAGTTACGAAATTTGACCCAATAATCTATACCTAACAGCAAACAGGAAAGCTAAATAAAAATAAACAATATCTATTCGTTGCTTTACTAGGAAAATTTGTATTTGTGAAAACTTCTTTAGCCGCGTGGGGCGACTTTTGGTAGGGGCAAAACTTACGGGTTCGCGTCACCGACATGTTAATGTGATGTGTTTTAAGTTTCCACTTCTGTCGGCAGTACCCATGATAGCCTATTTTTTGTAGCACGTGTTAAACCTGTCTTATTAAAAGCCAATAATTAGCGATTGGGCGTAGTTGAAATCCCAGAGCAATATACTAATACTTACAACTTACACACCATAATAAAAGTCAGAATGTTCCAAATAATGAAACCTTTTTAAATACAACCGAGTGAGCGTAAACGTGGAATTATTGTAATCTAAGTTGAAGCGAATTCTTTTTGGAAATCTTTTTTGTAAACCTGCCCTGCCCTGCTTTTTGACGCCGGTCAGGTTTCGCCCGCTGATAAAAACAGAATTTCTTTTTACGTAATGTTTTCAACATTTCGTATACATTTTGAATCAGTGACGTTGATTGGATTTGATTTTTATGATTACAATAAATTCAAATGGCCAGTTTTCGAGTTGATAATTTTCTCGCAATTTCAAGTGCTTCAGAGAAATCGTATTCTACGGTGATTGCGGCGAAGCTGTGATAGTGAATTGCCAATCTTGTTTCTACCACTGAAATATATTTTGCAGATAGTGGCTCTTAGGGTTTTTCTACTTCCATTTAGCGTTCCACTAGAGTCAAAGAGCTGTGATTGGGTGTTCTCTGATATTGAAAATATCGTTGAAGGCACGAAGCAAATATATTGATTTCGGTAATGACATTCAAAAAGTTCCAAAGAATTCCTTCGATTATGGAACCAACCATTTCCACTAATCCAATCATACATACTAATATGAAATATGCAAGTTTGTATGTGTGTTTGTCACGTCTTCACTCTATGAAGTTCATTTTAAAAGGTTTTGAGATAAAAAAGCAATGTCAAAATCAAAGTAATTCACTGGTAAATTTAAATTTAATAGGCAAGTAAAAATTTGATTATTTTTTTGTGATTGACAGGCTAAATATTCGATCACAGATCACCTGATGTTAATATGGTGAACACACCTAGCTTAGAATGGATCTGGCGCTCAAGTGAGGCTGCTGGAACACACCGTTAGATATTTGGTGACAGACTTTAACTTGAGGGTGGTAGCTAGCCAGTCAAGTACTAGAGAGTACCCTACCACCCCGCTATGGTTTCCTTACGATGTTTTTCTTCACCGGCAGCTCAAGCTCATTGTTGGAGTTTGAACCCACGCCCTTCGCCGTGTGAATCTACCGCGCTAACCACTGGGCTGTCATGGCTACTAAACATATCGTTAATATTTTTGCTACTTTTTAACTCGAAAATTAAACGGTTACAGTGTTATAGCGAGTAAGTAAAAGTAAAAATCGTGCTACTAGTCAGATCTACGTAGTATATCAGTGAACAAACGAGATACACTCCAAGTTTTCAACGTGTGAATATAAATTTATCGAATATTGAAAGTTTTGGCGGATTGCCAGTTTGTATATTGATACTAAACAAAGTTTTGTGTGCTGCGCTATAGCTGTATAAACTTTGCTAGGTTATTTACAACGCTTAGTTTTTATTATTCCTAGGAACTTTTGCATTTCAGTAGACAACAGTTAGTACTAACTGACATCGGCACTCTAAAATAAGTGTTTTGCTTACCTAATATTGGACAGTAACAGTGACGTATACGTCTAAAAAGGCTCGCGTTTCACTTCCACTGGGGAAGTGTTGAAAATTGTGTCTATATGAATGTATAACCCTGTCTGCTGTTTTACCGTGTAGCTCTAGCAGCCAGGGCTCTCCCTTAAACTAGGTACGAGTTAAATAACATTAATAAATTATACGTATACGTTAACGTTATAATTGCTCAATGCCAGGTGTGTTGTGTGTGTGTGTATGAGTGCGCGCGCGCGCGTTTCTGTGTATATGTGTGTGCGTGCGTGTGTATATGTTCATATGTTCGCGTGTGTGTGTGCGAGTGCGCGCGCGTGCGTTTTACTGTGTATGTGTGGTAATCATTATTTTGAGACTTTACAAGGTGAACGTGTGTTTATATAATATTTTATATAGCTATTTTGTAACGATGGACGATTGTCAGTCACTGTAGGATTCTGATAAAAATCGTGACAAGAATTTAAAAATTTATAACCCGACTGCGATTAAAAAATTTTGAAACAAATTTATTATTCCTAATTAAATTTAAACATAACTTATATAAATTTTTGTAATCCTATTTTAATTGTCTTTATTTAAATACCCTACAATAACCTAAAATAACCAAACCTATCAAAGGTTTGGTTATTTTTTTAAATTAATATATTACTATTTCGCGCCAAAAATCCACCATCTTGGTTTTTTTTAATCACCCTCTAAGGACACTTGGGTTATTGAGACGAATCTAACGATACCTTAATTGTCGTAATCCATACGGACGTTTGGAAGATACGAGGTTATAAAGAAATTTAATACATATATACAAGATACGCGCGAAATTCCTTGGCAGTCGGGTACATATTGGATAATGGTTAGTGTGAGAGTGTTTGCTCCCACTCAATTCTGAATGCGTTGAACGGATAAATAAGTAACGTGGTGTGAAGATAGCCAGTCTATTCTAGATTAACATTTAGTGACAAAAAATGAAAGGTTGCGAACAAAGTGGGCGAAGAAAGTGGGCGAGCCCACGGGACTCGGTTAGTCTTTTGCTATTACCTTGTAACTAACCTATCAACCGGTTGACAGGGGTCTTCAATTTTAGCGCTTCGCAGGGTGACTCGGCAGAACCCATATCACATAAGTAGTCGTCTACGAACTTGATTGACGCGGTGACCCAAAATGAATTTTACATGATGAATTGCTTTCCCCTATTATAAGTAAGTTCGTATATGCTGAGTAGCCAGCCCTAGTTAATATTCCGCCCGAATGCAACAAGGTTTGACAGTCGTTATACTATTAAAGAACAAACAAACTATAATTTAACGTGTCAATTTAAATTATTTATTTAATTGATTACTTTTAATTTTAAAAAAATAGTTATAATGATAAAATTAGTATATTATAATTAATTATTTAGTCAATTAAAAGGAATTCGGCAAATATTTATTTTCACTTGTTTATCAAAAACGTATCTTTTTGTTTGATTAATTAATTTAATAATTATTTAAATTTTATATATTAAGGGATAAGCTTTACATTAAATTTTAATAATAAATAAAAAAATTGAAAATTTTATAATTCAAATTCAAATTTCAAATTCAAATAATTTTATTTGTCAGCTTGTGTAGCATAGGATCTTATTATAAGCATAAAAATAATTATATTGTTGTATTGAGTAAGTACATATGTACTTACATAATATGTAGTAAGTATATATTATGTATTTACCCACTACAACCTGAAGAAAATAAATCGTCCAAAATTGCGTTGCACAGGTTTTACAATGAGAGGTTACCTTCCCATCCAAGCCATAAAGAATACAATTGAAACTTCGCAGCCGCTCAATGATCGCGCCATTAGAGTGAAATTACCGACGCCCAGCCACTTTCAATTTAATTCAGAGTTTTTATCGGTGGCCATAAAATGTGCGTTAAACACGCCCGCTTCAATGAAGTCATTTGTATGGCCGCGGGGCGCCGTACTACTGAGGAGGAAATAGAGAAACATCTTTAATAACTCGGTTACTGCTAGAGGAAAGACAGTGGATCTACGAACTAATAAGAAAGAATACAAACATGACAAGTTTGGGTTCATTCTTGTTAGTTAGATAACAGCGGGACCGGACTCGTAAATTAATTATCTTTCTTCTATCAGTAACTGTGTCATTGGAGTTGTTTCTCTATAACATCACTTGAGTAATTTTTTATCTTCTTTCAGACTGGTAATCGCTAAGCTAAATCTGATCTGTAGGTTTAGGTATAAGGTATATGTAGGTTAGTAAGGAATTTTAGAGAGTGAAGTTGCTGGTATTCACTAATATTTATTGGCCATAAATAACAATGATGTTACAGGCTCACTACACCCACACACACACACACCCTTGACACAGAAATGGATACAAAAATATAATTTTAGTTTTTGTGAAATTTTACAAATGTTTTCATTGAATCAATTGTCGAACGTTATTGAAGGCTTTACTTATAAACATTGCTAATAATAATGCTTGATATACTTATGAACATATTATGTAAAAAAAATATGTCTATAAGTAATGAGGCGAACAAGACGCTCTCCTGAAGGTAAGAACGCCAACAAAACACCTAGCGCCGGTGATAACGCATGTCCATGACCATTGCGTGCCGTGGTGGTGCCGGCGTAAGAATTATACCCCACCCTTTCTACCCGTGGTTGCCGTAAGAGTCGGCTAAGGGATGTAATCCGGAAGATGGGCAGCAGCGTCTTCCTTGAACAATCACACTTAACTGCGCTCGCCAACCCGCCTGCCAAGCGTGGCGAGTATTGGCAAAACCCCCCCAGGAGGAGGCCTACGTCCAGCAGTGGACGTTCTATGGCTGATGATGTGTGTGACCATTGCAGCGATACACAGAACTTTGAGTAGCAAAGCAAAGGCCAGGGCATCGCTGCTTTGGCGCTCACTACTTTAAGACTTTCAATGGTTTCTACACCCCTGTAATATCGCTAGCTGCAGTATCCTTCAAACTGGAGTACAGTAATGCGTACACACTACTGCTTGGTGGCAGAATATCTGGTCCTGCAGTAATACCTACCTAGACGACTTTCCGCTAAGGAGATCTACCACCAAGTATCTGAATTTGAATATATAGTTAATCTATGTCTAATTTCTATACGTGTCATTTTACGTAGGCGTGAAGTTGCCAGTATTATGGTATTTATAACATTTCCATGTATTAAAAGAAAGAAAAAGAATGTGACTAAAAATAAAATTAGTTTTTTTTTTCTCGAGTAAAATTATTTAAATCGTACATTGAATAAATAGTTCTAATAGACAAGAATAAAGTATAAGGCAATTTTTTTTGTTTGGATGAAAATTATTTCTGAAAAAAAAAGAGAGAATTAGGCATTTAGTGAACGTTATAATATTAGGAACATAACTATCGATAACTTAATGAAGAAGGTACTTAAGAAGGTACTCATGGTAAGCTCACTCTCTGAACATTTTATGCTCTTCACCCGAACCATCCTTGTTTATTCAAAGTATTAAGCGGGATGAGAATCTATTGAAATGAGAATTTACAGACGGACCGAGATTAAAACCAATTTCATGATATTATTGTTTTTAAATCCTTTAGATTGATATATCTGAATTTTTACACACACCCACACACCTGCTGTCGCCCGTCGATGCTCTTTCGTGTGTAGGTACAATATTAGTGTGAGTATTCAAATTATATTGAGACCCATTTCGGAGGCTTTATTTGTCACATCTCAATTTACGAACGCTGTTTCATTGCAATCCATTGAATAGGTATGAACAATAAATACATCTTTATAAATAAAAATCAATTGCGCTTAACTTCAGAACGGCTAATTTGACTAATTCTATTTTTGTATGTTTGTACTTGTCTGGACAAGGTTTTTATGTACAAAAATTGATTTTTTTTAACTGGAAAATGTTAAATGTGGATTAAAAAAATCTCCTTATGAAAAAGTAAGTGAGTGAGACAAAAGATGGAGAGGGATCTTTAAGAATATTGAGAGAATTATTTATTTATTTTAAATATTATGTATTGCTGCGCCCCGCGGTGTAACGGTGTACGTTTTTCGGGATAAAAAGTAGCTTATCACCTAGCGATATGAAATTTACTTTACGGCATATTCTCATACCTACCAAATATATATATAAATTCATAAAAATCAAGCCGTTTCGGAGGAGTGCGACCTCAAACACCGTGACACGTACATATATATACAGCGAGGCGCTACTGCGCCGACATTAAATAAAAACACATATCCAGTTCCACGTTCTCATACATTCGGTATGCTTTAATTTCATTAATTGTTATTATTTACTGAATTATTCACAATTTTCAAATATACCATTTGGAGCAACCTGTATCTAAAAAACTGCAGCGCAAATGTCATTAGCCGGATACAGAACAAAACATATTATCAATTAAAAAAGAAATACTATTAAATTAAGATAGTCCTGTATTTTAATAGCGAACGGTGCACAGAACCGTGCAAAGACACGCGTGTGCGCGTTTCTTAAATGCAAACGATAAAGAAATACTTACTGAATGAGCTGAAAGCTCGCACAAACTTGACCGTGCTTCCTATTTTCTTTTCCTCATAAATAACTTTGCTAACAGACGGTGCGGTAAAGGTCTGATGATGAAGCTAGGAGATGGTGGTAGTACTCTGATTTTTATTCATGAACCATTATTAATTCTCAAAGATTTTTGATTCTTGTAAACAAACAATAAATAACCAACTCTGACAATGTCAGTACCTAATAGACTAGTTCTTACAAAGAGATGAGTGCAAAAAGTTTACATTTAAAAACTTTTTTCAATTAAAACTTATTGTTACTTTGTGTTGATAAGATCGTGTTTTGTATGTGACTGTGTAACATAAGTAGTTATTTTGCCATTGATGATGTCAAATTCACAGCATTACACCATCATTTAAAATATTATTAAGCCATGCATTATACTGCAAATGCACGAGTTACTATAAAATAAGCTTAAAAAGGTTTTAACAAACTTATACAAACTGTTTGAAACATTGATCTATTTGTATGAACCAATCTATTTGCTGACATTGGCAGTATCATTGTTGACGTTTGTCCGTCATGTTTTATTTACAAAAGTATGTGCTTATAATATTTAAAGAGTTCTCTCGATTTCTCCTGGATTCCATCATCAGATCCAGACCTGATACCAATAGAAGTACACCCTTTCAAACAAGAAAATAATTTCCGAATCTGTCCAGTGGTTTTCGAGTAATCGGTGAACATGCATAAAAATAAAATAAAATAAGAAGATTCCGAGGAATTGATAACCTCCTCCTGAAGTCGGTTAAAAATGAGAAAGTGTTAATAGTGATTGTGAATGAGATGTACATCATACCTAGTGCTCTGAGCGCACCGCAATGCGGCTTCACTGTGCAGTTTCGTTTGAATCAATTGATACCTACGGTGTCAAAGAATCGCCGCGCCCTCTAGCGCACACAGCTGTAGTTGTATGAACGAGTCACAGGATGATTCTAATTCGGGTACTTGATTTATTATTTAGTTTGTTTGAAAATTGATTTCTTTTAAATATGCGAATATATTTTTTTTACATTGCTTATATGATTACTGATCATTAACCCTACCCGTGTGTTAATTTAATGTCGATGCAAAGTATCCACGTCGTATATATATACAGCGAGGCGCTACTGCGCCGACATTAAATGAAAACACATATCCAGTTCCACGTTCTTATACATTCGGTATGCTTTAATTTCATTAATTGTTATTATTTACTGAATTATTCACAATTTTCAAAAATACCATTTAGAGCAACCTGTATCTAAAAAACTGTAGCGCAAATGTCATTAGCCGGAGACAAATCAAAACGTATTATCAATTAAAAAATAAATACTATTAAATTAAGATAGTCCTGTATTTTAATAGCGAACGGTGCACAGAACCTTGTAAAGACACGCGTGTGCGCGTTTCTTAAATGCAAACGATAAAGAAATACTTACTGATTGAGCTGAAAGCTCGCACAAACTTGACCGCGCTTCCTATTTTCTTTTCCTCATAAATAACTTTGCTAACAGACGGTGCGGTAAAGTTCAGATGATGAAGCTAGGAGATGGTGGTAGTACTCTGATTTTTATTCATGAACCATTATTAATTCACAAAGATTTTTGATTCTTGTAAACAAACAATAAATAACAAACTCTGACAATGTCAGTACCTAATAGACTAGTTCTTACAAAGAGATGAGTTTACAAAAAGTTTACTTATAAAAACTTTTTTCAATTAAAACTTATTGTTACTTTGTGTTGATAAGATCGTGTTTTGTATGTGACTGTGTAGTTAATGTTATTAGTTATTTTGCCATTGATGATGTCAAATTCACAGCATTACACCATCATTTAAAATATTATTAAACCATGCATTATACTGCAAATGCACGAGTTGCTATAAAATAAGTTTAAAAAGGTTTTAACAAACTTATAAAACTGTTTTAAACATTGGTCTATTTGTATGAACCAATCTATTTACTGACATTGGCAGAATCATTGTTGACGTTTGTCCGTCATGTTTTATTTACAAAAGTGTGTGCTTATAATATTTAAAGAGTTCCCTCGATTTCTCCTGGATTCCATCATCAGATCCAGACTTGATACCAATGGGACCACTTGGGAAGTACACCCTTTCAAACAAGAAAATAATTTCCGAATCGGTCCAGTGGTTTTCGAGTAATCGGTGAACATACATAAAAATAAAATAAAATAAGAAGATTCCGACGAATTGATAACCTCCTCCTGAAATCGTTTAAAAATGAGAAAGTGTTAATAGTGATTGTAAATGCGATGTACATTATACCTAGTGCTCTGAGCGCACCGCAATGCGGCTTGCACTCTGCAGTTTCGTTTGAATCAATTGGTACCTACGGTGTCAAAGAATCGCCGCGCCCTCTAGCGCACACAGCTGTAGTTGTATGAATGAGTCACAGAATGATTCTAATTCGGGTACTTTATTTATTATTTAGTTTGTTTGAAAATTGATTTTTTTGAAATTTGCGTTTTTTTTTTTTATATTGCTTATATGATTACTGATCATTAACCCTACCCGTGTGTGAATTTAATGTCGATACAAAGTATCCATCTCGTATATATATATATATATGTATATATATATGTATATATATATATTATTTTATTACATGATCGTATTAAAGAGAAGATTCCATCTCATTTTCTTCATTATTACACGCGTCTGAAGCCTGGGTGAGCAACTAGTTTTGAATAAATTTAATCAGTCAATTAAAACCTTTTCGAATTTTTTATACATAAAGCGCGCTCTGTGATTCACCTGTATAAAGTCTCTTTGCAAAAAGCCAATTAAATTATTTATTCATTCTCCGCCTTCCAGCCACTACATGCAAAAAGTAAAAATATTTTGCAAACAAGCTTTTATTAAAAAAAACCCTGACCTAAAAAGTAGTTTATTATGATAACAAAAAATACTTGCCCGAATTCGACTGTCCTAACATTTGCTATTTTGGTCAAGTTCGATCATGTATGCAGTATTGCTGCCATCTTTGGCATGGTTCTGCCAAGTACTAGCTTGAAGGCTTTGGATTCCATTAAAAGGAGGGCTAAGAGGCTTATAAATGACGATTCGATGGTGAATTTAAAGCTTCAGAGCACATCGGCGTGAAGTGGTTAGTCTGTCGGTTGTCGGTGTGTCCAAGAACTACATGACCTAATCTTGCCATCGCCGTTTTACAACAAAACGATCAGTCGCTCGACCAAAAGACATCATCTACAATGGAAAATCCCTATAAACGTACAAAACGTTTCAAGACCATGTTCCTTGTAAGAACTGCTGATGTGTGGAATTCGTTGCCAGCGTCTGAGTTTCCAACAAATTACACCCGGGGTTGCTTATGAAAATCGTGAACTAGTATTTCCTAGGCAAGCATGCTCCATCTTCGGCCACATCGTCGCTTTCCATCAGGTGAGTTCGTATCGAAACGCATGCCTAGTCTGCATGCCTTTGAAAAAAAAGGAGTTCCAACTCCTTAATCCTAAATGTCTTATCAGATCAGCTTGCTGGTACCATAATATTGCATTGTCACTAAACTTACATAAGTAAGCCAAGTTTCAACTCAATCGAAAACCAGCAAGTGGTCTAAAAATGGTGGTATAAAAATTAAAAAACGGACAACTTACTTACATATCTACAAACAAACATTGCAAGTTAAAATATAATAGCTTGTCAAAACAATATCTTGCGTTCATCTAATGCTTTACCTGTAGGCAAGGAAAAAAAATCACATTGACAAAAATCTATTTTATCAAGTAAATATATCCATTGTCACACGTACAATCAGTTCTCAGTATTTCGGTAACCAAACAGAAAATCTAATTTTCGCCTTTTGTCGAGAAATCGTCCTAGAAAAATACGTCCTTCCCTTCCAGACTTTTCGTTCCTCGCAATTATTGTCTGATGGTTTATTTTTAGTTAATAGGACATGATCTGACTCGGACGAGAATCCATCACGGTTTTGGACAAGTTTAATGGATTCCTTAAAAAGTTGTGGCGGAACTTTCGTTTGTGAAATTATTTGATAACGATGATTGGTTGGTGTAGTTCTGTAGGGCTGCAAGGCGACAGTTCTTGTCCGCTCTGAAAAGCGGTGGGGCTAACGCACACGTCGCGTTTCTGAAACTCAGTTTACACAATTATTGCTTTTATGTCTTTGGGAATCTACTATTAGTACTATTTTACTTGGTGGTAGATTTCCTTAGCAGGCAGCCGTCTAGGTAGGTACCACCGCAGTTCTAGATATTTTGCTGCCAAGCAGTAGCATGTAAATATTACTGTGTTCCGGTTTGAAGGGTATTGCAGCTAGAGAAATTACAGGGCTGTTGAGACTAACCACCGAAAGTCTCAAAGTAATGAGCGCCAATGCAGCGATGCGCCGGACTTTGTTTTGCTACTCAAAATCCTGTGTATTGCTGCAATGGTCATTTTTTGTATTTTCGTAGCATAGGGTGCTAAAGTATATCTTAGGTGGCAAAAAGCTTGGCATTATCGCTTCATTTATTTATTGCGTTTACCATAGCAATGTTAGGATGGAAAACTAGCTCTATTGCAATAACTCCCTTTTTATAGTATTCTTATTCTTATTCAAAGTGGGGGCGATAAGTCGTGCATCGACGTCCCGGTTGGGGTCTAACTACCCGAGCCAGCCCGGCTCCTTGAAGTATCGGAGCGAGGCTCTGGGCCGCTGGCATAGCAGCTCCAGTATGTTGGGTGGAATGTTTAATGACGATACAATACAACTTTATTATACACCAAACATAACATACAAAAATTAAAAACAAAAAAAAAAGAGAAATTGACAATGACATTGATGAATATATGATAAAATACGTCAACAAACATCATATATATCAAAAGTTATAAATAAATATCGGTAGATATCCGACACAGCGCCATCTAGCCCCAAGGATATAATAGGGCTGCCATGCCCGTCGATCCGCCGTAATTCCAATATTAATATGAGTGATCTTTCTGAAGATAAAATGTATTATTGTTCGAACGTCTGGGGTCTGGGTCCAAACATTTTATTTAACCTGGCAGCCGTGTTATTCTCTTAACGTATCAATGCTTTGTTAAATAAAAGCAATATTATAAAATAAACTTTCTTTCGTTTGCTATATTTGTGTACATTTTCTTGGGTATTGTTATTATTAGTGCTTCATTAGAGCTCTACCTTCACCTGTTTATATAATATACAATCTTATTCACAAATACATTTTTCTTTCTCTATTTACTTATAAATAAATTTCCCTGTAAAGTTGAAGTTGTAAGTTTTAGTTTTTACTGTTTTTATGTAAAAATATTTTATCAAGGTACAATAGGAACATCTATGAAAAGGCTTAGGTCTGTCGAGGTCAACTATTTCATTGCTGGAGAGAGTATCCAAGGCTGCCTTGTTAAATGACACGCTCTCCTGATGTGTGAGAGATATCGCCTGTCCATGACCATTGTACCGATACACAGAACTTTGAGTAACATAACAAAGTCCAGGGCATCGTTGCTTTGTCGCTCATTACCTTGAGACATTGGATGGTCAGTCTCAATATCCCTTTAAGGTTTCACGATATTGTTGTGGCTAAACGTTTTTAGTAAAATGGTTTTTGTTTCGTTAAAGTACGAATTTTTAGTCAACACAACACAGATTCTTACAAGTACAATTTCGATGTATCGATCTTACGTGTGTTACCAAGCGGAAAATCGTATGAATATGATTTAAATCGTACACCTGGCAACGCTCAGTCGCCGTTTCTTCTACTTAAACTTCATTATTATATGAGAAAGCTCTTAATAAATCATCATGAAATGGGACTTTTACTGAAATAAAATTTTGGCATATGACATGATGTGACCTGTGGGCAGTTACAAGGTTATCCTTACATTCCTTACACCCTGTACATTTTGTACATTTTTAACATTTTTATACTCGAGTCGGCACATCTGAAGACTCATTCAAATGGGTGATCTAATAAGGTTTTTATTAACCCCTGAAGATCGGTCCCATTTTTAATAACATCACGAGTGCTTTCGTAAAATAAGCAATATCAATAAAGTCATGGCTTATGGAGTGGACTCGGTTCAAATCTCTCCTAAATAATATTCCCACAGGAATCATTTTCGGGGAAATGCCTGGCTATATGTTTTAATATTCATGCCGCTTAGTTCTTATTTCTACTCCAGCCAATCTATACAGGGTTATATGTTTAGGGTATCTATACTGAGCCGAAAGGAGGTTGTTTTACTCATTATTATGAACATGATACTGCAGCTGCTCCAGACATTTGGTCAAGGGTCAACTTATTTTTCCTACAAAGCAGGAAGCACAAATTTAGAGTTGTGCTCATAGTAAAAGTTATTCTTACCCTGCTACAATGAACCCTTTTCGGTGTAGTATACCTTAAGCTTAAAACCCTCTATAGAAATATCAGATGAAAGAAGTAAATATGTAACACAAGTTGTAAAATATCACCAAAATATGAGGTTACACAGAAATGCAGCACTAGAAAGAGCATATATTTTTGTATCAACTGTACATCGTATTTCTTACCACCAGGCGTCACCGTCGTCTCATAACAGTCCATTAAAAAAAAAGTAGTTGCGAAAATCACGTTAATAGCTTCTGATAGTTACATAAAAGGACAGGCAAAGAAATACTCTCGCTTAAATTGACTAGAGTAGCTTTAGGGATAATTTTCCCGAAATTCACCTGCGAACAAATTACACCCACATTTTTCGCATAAAGAGTGATAAGCTTGTTCTCAATGTTTACGATATAAACGTGTCTTCATACAGTTTTATTTGTTTGGCGAAATAAACGCTACAGTTGTTCTTGTTTTTAGACAAAAACCACCGCGTCACTCCGCGTTTACATGTATATAGTATGTGAGTGTGTCTGTATGTGTAGTCTGGGTGCGGGTTAATTTATCCGTCCGGCTGTCGGATATCATCTGCGCTCATTAATAAATAACAGGGCTATTGAGACTAACCATTGAATGTCTCAAAGTAATCAGCACCAAAGCAGCGATGCCCTGAACTTTGTTATACTATTCAAAGTTATGTGTAGCGCTGTAATGGTCATGGACAGCCGTTATCTCTTGAATCGGTTTCTTCTAGGTGAGTGTGCTCCACAATAGACCGCGTCATCGCTTAACATCAGGTGAATTGGCGGTTAAACGCAAGCCTATTTGTAATTTAAAAAAAACTACATGTTTTGTAGTAGCATTTTACATTGACATTTCATTTTATTAATGATAGATTTTAATTTGACTTGTAACTTTGGTGTTAATTACGGAATTTGTGCTTATTATTTGTGCATAAAGCAGAATCCATCCGTCATTTAAATCACGAGCGCGACGTCAACCCCGTCAGAGATTTGACTCGATCCCACTTAGCAAAGCATTTATTCCAGAAACGTCGGGGAAAACGCTCGAAGACCGCACAAAAACAAGCGAATAAAATATTCATGTTTCTACGCGTTAGCCGCCAGGAAGCTAACCGCGGGACGTGTAAATGCCTTCCCAGCGTTATTTCCTGTCTCTGAAACATCGTTCCGTGTCCTCGGGGAATAGTTAAAACAATAATGCACACACATACACACACACTTCCACACACGCAGGCACACATAAACACACATATTTATATATACATATAGGTTAATTTTTATGTAATTGTATAAAAAAATGATGAAATTTATGACTACCTCTGGCATTTTGTGCTTGATTAGACATCGGGAGAAGCCATTGGTTTCTGAAATACAGTTTACACTAGTTCGGAGCCAATGAGTTCATTTTAATGTATCCTAAATTGATGGAAAATAAATTTATTTTGATTTTTCATTAATGCTTGTGATACACAATTTTGGTGTCATTTTGACTGCGCTGATAGTTTTTGATAGTGTATCGGCATGAGCTGTAGAACATGGGTTCGATTCCCATTCAGGGCAAACAACTGGCTGTAACTGGCTTAAAAGTTTGTTCGGTGTACCTATATTATAAGTATACGTATTTACAAAAAACAAATATATGAGTAATAAAAGCGTCTCGTTCGTCTTATTACTTTTACATTAAAAAAAGGTAAATTTGGTTTCTTAACGATGTTTTCTTTCACCGGCACCTCAAGCTCATTGTTAGGGTTTGAACCCACGCCCTTCGGCATGCGGACCGATCGCGCTAACCACTGAGCTGTCATCGCTACTTTTGTTATTTGTTGCAGGTTTGCCGAACGACTTGACGGTGTCGTGGCACCAGTACCCCTACAGCCTGGGCATCGTCTTCTGCAAGCTTCGAGCCCTCATATCTGAAGCGTGAGTACCGCATCAGCGTTTTGTGATGCTGTTAATGTCACTGTCGAAAACTTGATATCATTGTGACAAGGAAACTAGCCAGCCTAATGTAGTAATGTGAGAGACGGCTACCGGAGTTTGTAGGGAACGCGGAGAGTCGTGTCTCTCTTCTGTATTTTTTTTCCAAAACTTGTGATTTTTCAATTGTTTAAGTAAAAAAATAGTGGTGTTTTCAAATCAATTCAAATTTATAGATTCACGCGTTACTTTGAAAATTAATTTTGAGTATTCAAGGTATATATTTATATACATATATTTCTTAAGTGTATTTTCGCTTAAAAGTCGTTTTGGTTATAACAGTGTTAAGGATTTCATTTAAAATTTGTCTAACTTGACGACATTTTTCAATTATGTATCCGAAATATTCCTTCATATCTAAAACTAAAATCAAACATAAACTTATTATCTAAATAAATTAAAAAAAAACCGCTACTGTTTTTTTTATGGCTAAGGTCTAGGTGTTTGACCTGATGTTAAATGACAGTGTGGTCGGAGATGGTAAAGCACACCTAGCCTGGAATGGCCCTGGCTCTCAAGTGAAGCCCGAACACACCGTTAGATGCTTGGCGGCAGATTTTCAACTTGAGGGTGGTAGCCAGCCGAATACTAGAAAGTACCTTACCATTTACCATCACGCTATAGTCTCTCGCGATGTTTTCCTTTACCGGCAGTTCAAGCTCATTGTAGGGGTTTGAACCCACGCCCTTCGGCATGCGAACCGACCGCACTAACCACTGAGCTATCATCGCTACAAATATTCTCTATAAATTAAATAATTAATAAATTTATATACTATACTCGCTGCAGTAACCGGTTGCCGACGTGTTTCGCGTCCACACGAGGCGTCCTGGTCTAAGCCCACGGCACACATCCTGGTTCGATAAGACTACCAGATGATATATGTATAATTAGTCACATCATTAATTAATGGCACGGACTGGACTCGACCAAGACTGAACTCGACCAAGACTGAACTTTGACAGCTTATTTGATGCTGTTGTGTTGTTAGACATAAATGGCGAACCCGGACCTGGTGATAAACATAATATGTGTTCAAGTCGCGAAAGTTTAAAAATTACATAAATTGCGAGAATTAAAGTACATAATTTAAATATTGGGCATTAAGGACCCGTATCCATTTGCCGACGAATTATAAAAAAAAGAGAGGGCCACAGACTATGCACCGCAAATAAAGTAGAAAATAAAAAAACCCCAAAAATATGGAAAATCTTGCGGCAACCGCGCAATCAGCAAACAAACACGACAACAGGAGAATGAACAATGGCCCAGATTACATTTTCAAAAGCACGCGCCCTTCGGGCTCTTTTCATTCCGCTAAAACCCCGGATGTGTGACAGCTTATCGTGCCTTTCTATTTTTTATCATTTTTTTTGGCCTAATGCTACAAAGTACGGGCGAACAAGCGGCGTAACAAAATCAACACTGCGCGGTTTACCGTAAATTCAAACCGACAGCGGATTCGCCGATCCTTTACTAAACTTTAGTAAATGTGGTACAAATAACAGTATACGGTATAAATATTGGCGATTCAGCACATCGCTTCTATTTCAAACCAGGCGTCGGTTCCTAGTCTGTAGAGGCATTGTTTATGCGTAGAGGCAAACTATTACCAATGATCAGTACGTGGGTGTTTTCGAACTCTAATTTTAACCTTTCGCTGTCGGGGTTCGTTTGTGTTTATCTCAGATTATTCTGACAGATGTACAAATGTACAGGTATTATCTGTCATACGTTATGCAAAGCCGGCTATGGACTAGAACTACATCTGGGCCGAATCAAATACAAATATTTTATTGATAACACCAAAGTTACAGGCCAAGTAAACCAACTAACATCATTTGATTTTTATTTATATAGAATTGCAGTCCTTTTTATATACAATAGCACGCGTTTCTAAATTTTAGACCTATCGATCAAAACAAAATCTTAAAAATGGTTTTGAGTATCCACGTATAAAAAAAAATTGCCACTAAAACTCTTTACATGGAGGAACTATATCTGTCAAGTGCAGGTAACATGATGTTTTGTAGCGATGTAAGCTTAGTGGTTAGCGCGGACGGTTCACACGCCAAAGTTGTTCAAACGTGGGTTCAAGCCCCAACAATGAACTTGAGCTGCCGCTGAAGGAAAACATCGCGAGGAAACCATAGCGTAGTAGTAGGGTACTTTATAGTACTCGACTGGCTACCTACCACCCTCAAACCCAGGCTGCGTGTGTTTATCATCTTCGACCACACTGTAACTTAAAATCAGGTGCGTTGTGGCCAAACACATAGTCTGTCAAATATTAAAAAAAACATGAAACGCAGTAGCCATGTTATTCTCAAATTAACCCGAAAAACATGACTACTTTCTCAGAAACATATTTCCACGTGTTACGTGTGTGTTCACTGTGTCGACGAGGAAGTCACACAGACTCGCGCGTGAAATTGCAAGCAGTGTGAAACCATTTTATCATACACGCTGTAATGACAACGTTCCGCGCCTCACATCACGCTAATGCCATCAATGTGAAGAAAACTGTCTCTTCATCTTTGTTATGTCTTTTCATGGCTTAGCGGCAATTATGATGATATTAACGCTATGATGTAGGTATCTATGTAGTACATATGTAGATACACCATGTTTCATATTTATTCGTATATCTACCGGCTCTATCACGAGACGACTGCCCCGACTGATGAACTGTAGGAGAGCATACGTGGATTCGGTTTCCACTTAGAACAAACAATATATGTAGATGTTTGTGTGTCTTTCTTAGTGTATTCAAAGTATATGTAAATACTAATAAAGTTTTAAAGTATGTTTTGACAATTACTAGTAGTGTCTTGACACGGCTTAGTATGGGGCCAATATAGAAAAAAAAAAAACTGTTCATCCAATTGCTACCAAACTTCACAGGACCACCCACTGGGCTAATCTGAATACTGCCAAAAATTTCACTAAAATCGGTTTCGCCATTTAGTCGTCTACGAGTATAGGGAACATACCACACGCTTCTAGTATAGAAATCATATCTGTATAATAAAAATCGATGTGTGTATGTTTTCTTTTTTTTTAATGTTGTTTAAAGCTCAGGTGATGTTAAGTGACGGTGTTTTCGAAGATGGTAAAGCACAGTGAGGCAGTATCCTATCATCACGCGACGATTTCTTCACGACGTTAGCCTTCACTGGCAGTTCAAGCTCATTATTGGGATTTGAACCCACGCCCTTCGGCGTGTGAAGCGACCGCGCAAACAACTGAGCTATCATCGCTACAAAATTAGTTAAATGAACTGTGAAGATGATAAAAGAGTGTGAATAAATCATTAAAATTGCAAAATATTATACGACTCGTATGCTAAACACTGGACGCCGACAAAGCGTTTTAAAATGCTATCAGAGTAAGGGTTGTAACGCAGCCAATTTAGTATAGGAACGAAGTAAAAGCGCCGTAATCGCATTTTTAGCAACATGAATGGAAAACTTTAGTTCCGTTATTTGACCGATGGTATAATGATGTCGGTGTGTTTGCGCGAAGGGAAACAGGCACTTTTATTTGGAATGTTGAGAGCTCGCTGGTTTGAGTGCGCTTCATTAATCTGAAATGTTTGTTTGTGATTCCAGCTTACCGTTGTTTACCATTTGAAAACGACCCATTTAAATAAGTACTACATTAGATAGGTTCTCGCATCGATCGGGAAAATAATTTAAATTAAATGAAAGCTGAGCGGGTTGCAGCAAGGGTTTTTTTTAAAACCATTTTTATTTACTGTATGGTAATTGCTTTTTATAGGATTTCATAATCAAGAGATACCATCAGAATCCAATGGGAACTAAAAAGAGTATTTTTTAAAAGTTTTATTTACATTATTATTTTATTTGTTCTACCCGCAATTTTAAGTTTTTTATATTCCTAATAATTATATATTTATTATTAAAAAAAATAATTATTTATTAATTTAGTTAATTATTAAAATAAATTTAATATTTAATAATTTTAATATAATTAAAAAGTTCTTAATAGCGATTCGACTACCTGAAATTTGGTATTTAGAAAGAAGAGAAGTTTTATAGACAACATATCGGGCAAATTTGAACAATATCGGTCATATTGTTGAAATTTGGTACAAACAGCAGAATTTTTATAAAAGGTAATATCGGTCGATCTTATTGAAATTCGGTATTGAGAAAACGGAAGTTCAGGTCAGAGATCGCTTTTAGCGATAAGGTCGCCAGTTGTTACACAAATAAACAATTTAGTTTATTTTCTTGTTGTCTGTAATGTAACTTTTGTTGTGAACATTACTTTCAGGAGTCTATAACGTCCGTACTATTAAATAACACTCAAGTGGAACAGTTAAAAACAGCAAACAAACTCCAACTGCTCCACAGCCGGGTTGGATGGTTATGTAATAAATAATAATAATATATATAATAAAGGTATCTTATCTTAACTAAGAAATTGAATATTGTCAAAGCGTTGACTACACTACGCACGTCTTACGTTAATTAATCAAGTCCAATTAGTTTCACCTCTCGTTGAATTACAACACTAATAAAATGTGAAAACCGTCGATAATGTCATTATGGTCCATCAAAACGAACGCGACCGCCTTTGTCTAACTTCAGACCCAGATGGATCTAATTTTTGTCTAGAACTTGATGAGGGTAGAGAGGGGCAAGTTGGAAAGAGGTCTAGATCGGTCGTACAGAATCGGTAAGGCTTGATCTGTCGTAAAACGGGCCCTGTCGTTAACACAATCTTTTGTCAAACGAAGCCCTTGCCTTTATTTGGGAGTCAAACGGTTGTAAATATAAAACTAAAGGTTTGTGGAATAAAATTTGTTTTGCCGATAAAAAGTACCTAGATATCAAAACTCGAGGTAACTAAGATCATACTATTCCGGAGGTACTAAAACATAATGACAAAACGAAATTATCAGCATCAACTATTCGCTAGAACTAAACGGTTCAATTCTACCTTTATTGTACGACCCGCCAAACAATGGAATTTTGCTGCACGAGCGGGTGGGTGGAAGACCAGCGCCGGTTGGCTTCAGTCGGCATTGTGCTGAATTGAGGCCGGTTTGTGACACAGACAATATTTTTTCCTTGTTTATTGTTCTTTATTTCATACATAAAATGTTGTGTATTGTCACCTGACGGATATGGTGTTGGTGCCTTCAAGTCGCGAGTGAATCAGTTGATTTCAAGCAAGCGCGCATCATCGTAGACCTTCGTTACTTATATTATCAGAAGGCGGTCAAACGGAAGCTTATTTTTTTTTAAAGTAGCTTTTACCCACGACTTTGTCCGCGTAGAATTCATAAATTTATTTTTAACATTTTCTAATTTTCTACACAATTTTCTTATTTCTTCTTTCCGTAAGAACTTTCTACAAAAATATTGATGAAATCGGTAAAGTCGTTTTCAAGTTGTGTGACCAAGGGATACAGAGATTCATTTTTATATACGTAGTAGCTGCACCCTGCCGTGTTACCCGCTACTTTTTTTCGGTAATAAAAAATAACCTAAGTGTTAATCCAGGGTGTCAGCTACCTCTATACCAAATTTCATCACAATTGGTCCAGCCGTTTGAGCGTGAAGAAGCAACAAACACACTCACAGACTTTCGCCTTTATAATATTGATGTGGTATTGTGATATAGATTATTCTTATTTTAAGAAAGTGTAATACATCCTTCTTATTCTTATTCTTATTCGGGATGGGGGCGATAAGTCCTGCACTGACGTCCCGCTTGGGGTGTATTGTGCATTTCCCCCTACCAGCGTCTACCCGAGCCAGCCCAGCTCCTTGAAGTATCGGAGCGAAGCTCTGGGTCGCTGGCATAGTAGCTCCAGTGGGTGAGATGGAGTTATACATGATGACGAAAAGCAGTCTATCTGTTGCGGTGATTTAGACGTGGAAAGTAAGGAAGCTGCTTCATGCAGTCTAGTGAAGATCCTAGTTGCTTCTGTGGCTTTGCAATGCCACAGCACATGCTCTACAGTTTCGTCCTCTACCAAACAGCCACGGCAAAGCGGACTGTCTGTGGCTCCTAGCTTGTACAGATGCTTATTTAGATTGCAATGACCGGTTATAAGACCTACTACAAGACGGAGGTCCTGTCGTTGCAATCTCAATAGACTGTTAGTGATCTTCCTGTTAAGGATTGGAAAAGCGGTCTTACCATGTTTGCAGTCGTCTTTTTTATCCCACAGGTTTTGTTGTTCTCTTTCGGTGTGGCGACGCAGCAGTTCACGCACTTCCATCGCTGATGGTTTGCATAGAGCTGCTACGTCGTCATTTACCTGTTTTTTTGCACCTTCCTTAGCGAGAGTATCCGCTACGTTATTACCTGAACATGTTCCGTGGCTCTTAGTCCATCTTACAATGGTTTTGTACCTATTTGAAAGTGTTTGTAGTACCATATGACACTCTGCAATAACTCTAGACCTTGTCACTGGTCTTCTAAGTGCGTAGATGGTGGCCGCACTGTCGATAGTAAACATGAGGACATCTTTATCATCTTCGTTTCGATCGCTGGGGACAGCGAGAAATTCACCAAAAGGCACAACTGCCCTTGCAGCCAGCAGTAGGCCCATGGCCTCTGCCTGCAACGCTGTCGTGGTCTTATTCAGAGCCATAGCCTCCTTGAGCCCAAGCTCCGGCGAGTAATAGCCGCAACCAGCTCCAGTCGTATTCTTAGCGCCATCTGTATACACGTTCCACGATGGTATAACACCTTCTATGACGTTGTCTTCTGTAATCAACTCGTATTTTTTGCTATCCAGATGCGTAGATGCTATTTTATCAGTACCCTTACTCGCTTCGGGGATTATTCTTATCGCTCGGTCGATTATCCTGCAGTGGTTTGTAATTGGACCTGTGCTCTTCCACTGGTTAGTGGATTTAATCCTTAGTGCTGAGGCCATCGCTTCCTGTTGAATGTGCAGGTGCAGTGGCGTCAAACCTAGGATGATATCAAGTGCAGCCGAGGGTGTTTTCTTCATACATCCGCTGATTAGGGAGCAAGCGAGTCTTTGTGTCCGTTGCAATTTTGTAATAACAGTCATTAGATTAGTGCGAGTCCACCACACTACGCAGCCGTAGGTGAGAACCGGTCGTACTACCACAGTGTAGAGCCAGTGGCAGAGCTTCGGTTTGAGGCCCCAGTCCTTTCCTACTGCTCTGGTGCACTGCCATAAAGTGTTAGTTGCCTTTGTGGTGATATAATCCAGATGCTTTCCCCACAAAAGTTTACTGTCTAGCCAGATACCTAGATATTTTACCTCCTTGTTAAGTTTCAGTTTAGCCCCAAACAATGTAGGAGTATTTATATTAATCGCTTTCGTTTTTCGTGTGAACAGAACCATCTCTGTCTTTTGTGGATTCACAGAAAGACTGTGGCGATCACACCATTTTTCAACGACTTTAAGTGCTTTTTGCATCTTTTCACACAGCGTTGTCTCAAAAAGTCCAGATACCATGATTGTCAGATCGTCAGCGTAACCCACTGTAACGATACCGTCTTTGTTAAGGAATTCGATGAGTTCGTTGACAACGACCACCCAAAGTAGTGGAGACATAACTCCTCCTTGCGGGCAGCCTCTCGTGACCCTGCAGCGTGTTGTGCTCGCTGTTTCTATTCTAGTAGCTCTGTTTGAAAGCATTGTTGTGACCCAAGCGCACACTCTTTTATCTACTCCCTGTTTTTTAAGGCCATTTTCAATGCTAGGGAAGGTAGTTTTGTCGAACGCTCCTTCAATATCAATGAAAGTAGCTAAGCATGATTGTTTGCTTTCCAGTGCTGATTCGATCTTGTAAACCACTTGATGGAGAGCAGTTTCTGTCGATTTACCAGACTGGTATGCATGTTGATTTTTATGAACTGGATTGTCTACCATAGGTCCACCTCGTATGTGTTTATCACAAAGCCTTTCTAACGTTTTCAGTAAGAAAGAGCTGAGGCTTATCGGCCTAAAAGATTTTGGATTTGTATAGTCGGCCTTTCCTGGCTTAGGGAGAAAGACCACCTTTACTTCCCTCCATGCCTTAGGTATATACTTCCATGCCAGGCATGATCTAAATATGACCATGAGGTGTATTTTTACACTGTTCAGACCCCATTGTAGAAGAGCAGGGAAAATTTCATCTATTCCCGGTGCCTTATGCGGTTGAAAGGTGCTTACGGCCCACAAAAGGGCCTCTTCTGTGACGATAGTATCTGCAAATTTCCAGTCTTCATCGTTAGGTTCGTGAGGAGTGTGTGGTTCCCACCCTCCATCATTATCCAAACGACAGTCTGGAAAATGTGTCTGAAGAAGTAATTCAAACTGTTCCTGCTCAGAGACCGTGTAGGTGCCATCGGCTTTCTTTAAGGTCCCAAGTTTGGCTTGCTTATCATTAGTTATTACTTTTCTGAGTCGAGCAGTCTCGCTCTCAGATTGTATTGTGCTGCTGTACTTTTTCCACGAGCTATTTTGGCTCTTTTTTACTTCCACTTTGAATCTGTGTCGCATCTGTTTGTAGTCCTGCCAATCAACAATCGCGTTGGTATTCATCGCCCTGTTGAAGTGGTGTCTAACCTTTTTCCTAAGTTTAGTTAGATCTTTATTCCACCACCTGTCTTTCCTGGAGATCGTGTTGTAGTTTTCCGTTTTTATTGGACAAGATTTTTCATAGCTCTCTTTGAGAGCACATGCTATGTTGGCAGTCGTAGTTTCTATATCCTGTGGTGATAATTCTACTGTTGGATCCACATGTGGTATGTCTGAAATTGCCATTTCGAGTTTATCTCTAAATAGCGATCTGTCAGTTTTCTTTGGGTTCCTGTAGGTCCGTGGTTCACACTTACCGACAGTCAAGCTGTACCTGATCCATCTATGATCCGATCCGGAGTACTCATTTGTTGCTACGCGCCAATCGTTAATTGTTTTCGAGATTTCGTTGGAGGCCATTGTGATGTCAATTATCGTCCTAGCCCAAGACGTCACAAAGGTGGGTTCGGAACCTCTGTTTAGCAGGTTAAGATCATGCCTAAGGATAAAATCAAGCACGTCTCCACCTCTTTCGTTGGTGTCTGGGCTGCCCCAGACAGTGCAATGAGCGTTGGAGTCACAGCCCACTACACATTCTAGTTTATTAGTCGAGCAAAATTGTGCTAATTCTTCTAGTGCAGGATGTGGCGCTTCTTCTGTGATATCCAGATACACTGAGGCCAAAATTATGGTGTTGAGATTGCCTTTGAGGCCTGTCTCTAGTCTGACAACAGTGAGATCATCGTTGCATAGGTGAGTCACTAAACTCGCTTTATAAGGTTGTGGAACATATACAAAGGTACGAGTTTTGTTTCGCAAAGGTGGAGTGAAAACATTGCCCCTAAGGCCATTAAAGCCACTCACCTTGTGTCGGGTCAAGTGCGGTTCCTGGACCAGTGCTATTGTGTTTTGTCGCTTCTCCAGGGCTTCCCGTAAGGCGGCGGAGCCTGAGACGCTATGATGTATGTTGGCCTGTATGATGTTAATAGTGGTACTGACACCTAGCCTATATGTGCTACCAACTGCCGAGGCAGACGTAGTGTGTGTATTTGCGTGATTGTTGTTTTTATGTTGGCAATCCATTTTTTTTTTTTTTTTTTTTTTAATTTTTTTTTTTTTTTTTTTTTTTTTAGTCATTTGGTATGACGAGTGAGGGTTCGGCGTGGTCAGTATCAATGGACGACGCCGGCGAGAAGATATTGAGACCCATGATATCAAGTGCCCCCGTCCCCTCGTCGCCGGCGTCCAACAGTCGCTCCTCCTCCTCCCTCGTCCACCCCATGTCTTCAGCTGATGACGCGTCGACCTCAGCTCCGGTAGCCGTGGGCACGGTTTGGCTGCCTGATGCAGCGCTCCCCGCGCCCCCGGCCAGCGGCGCCGCCGCCAACCCGTCTCCGCCGACGATATTTAGCCCCCTTACTTTAACATACACTCTCGCGCAAATATAGTGTAGGCGAAAGTCCACGCGTCTAAGGGAATCTAAGTCTTCCGGTGCTATCCCCACCACGAGGAGATGGTTGCGAGCGTCACCCACGGGGCGCACATCGTGTGTAAACACTTGCCACCTATCTACGCCCACCCCAGGGTTTAAAGCTACCAAAAAATTTATGAGTAGGTTTGGCTGACTCGTAAGCTGGTCAAGTCCTCGCCCGAAATCTGGGACATAAATAACAGCGGTGTAGTACCGCGGTACTTTGCTTTCCGGGACGACCATGCAGCCGCCTGACCCTTGCCACAGAGCAGGCAAACACTCGATAGTAGTCGTGAGCCAGGCGAGTGCATAGTCGTCCCGGGGTGTAAATCTAACCCCGCCGCGAAAGAGCCTCGGCAAGGTCATAAACTGCGGTAAACGAGTATCGGCTCGTCCGCCGCCTTCCAGAAACACGCCGTAGGACGCCTTATCTACTGCCATTCTAACGCACATGGCACGGAAAGCGTCCATTGGCACGCGGAGGCGGTCCAGGACCACCACCCGGTGGTAAGCCTTGACAGCCCCCGCGTACGATGACGGTCCCGCACCGTCCCGCAACTGAGTGGCCACAGGCCCGCTGTTTACGAGCACCAGCGAGTCCGCGGGCTCTCCGTGCCGTGTGTGTTTTGATTTTATTTGTTTTTGTGCAGCAGCGGAGTTCCGCTCACGGTTGCACATTTTTTTATCGACTGCCGCGGTTGACGGTGACACTAGGTCAGAACTCCGCTGCCGTTTCGCGCCTCGGGTCGTAGAGTCGTCTCCCCCCGAGTGTGGTGTGTCTGTAACTGACATGACGGAGCTGACTGCCACTCTCTCAGTGCCTACGCTCCCCGTCTTCCCCTTTCCCTTCCCTTTACCTTTTGAATGGCGCGGGGTTGAGTCCGTTGCAGTCGGGGGGGCACTGGAGTCGAGTGCAGCTAGTCCGCGTGCCATGTGTATTTTATCATGGTTAAGCGGTAGGACCCGCGGGGCCGGTTTTGGTTCCATCTCCCGCTCCTGAGGTTCACTCCTTTGTGTGACCGACACCTTTGCAATCGGTGTTGGACTGGGTGTCGCCTCATGAGCAAGGGGTGGAAAATGCGGGACGACGCGCGTCATACAGGCTACCACAGGTGGCGAAAGCGCCGCCATGCCAGGCACCTGGAACACGCCTTCCCGCTGGAGCCGGTGGTAATGATCCACCAACTCGGCCTCGTGAGCCCTGCGCTGCCTCCACTGAGCTCGACGGCTGATGCCGCGATATGGGCTTTGGGCGAGGTTCGGTTTCCCGAGCTCTCGCCCGTTACCTGCACCTAGAGCGTTGCGCTCCGCCGCCTCCCGTGCAACCGTCGCCGAGTGTCGCCGCCCTTGCCGCCGAACTGCGTCGTGGCTGGGCTTCTGCACTGGTCCAGGTGCTGAATGAGGCGCTGCCGTTGTCTCCTTCTCCGTTTTCGATCCAGTCACATCCGCAGGCGGCAGGGCCTGGGACACCACCCTGCCGTCGCCGTCGGTAGCCCATTTCTCACCCTCCAGCCCGGAAACTAGAGGGCGCCGGGCGCTAGCCGGGTCGCAGGGCATACAATATTGATCATTTCCGCTCATCATGTTTATTTGGATAGATACTGTGAAGCAAGATAACAGTTAGTTGGGCGCTAAGCATTGGGTGAAAGTAATTGCCCAAGATACTTCCCCCCGGTGTTTCGCATGTTGATGATGGGCGGGTTCGACCCGAGAAACACAAGGGTGGCCTCACCCATCACCATCACGCCGGCCACGGGCTGCCGCGGAGGGGGGATGGGATGCCCGGCATACCAATGGATAGTTTGAAATGTCGTTCACCCCATTACCCCTGGTGCCTTCCCTCTTTATCCGGGCTTAGGACCGGCACCATACTGGAGCGATTGTGCTGAAAGCGAAAGCAAAAGCTATGCAGCGGGTGGAAAGCAATGACTACAGTGTGATGGCGAGGTTAACTAGGTGTAATACATCCTATTTTCGCTGCTACCATTCTACGGCGATTCTACTCTACCACCTTCCGAGTTTGAAACTGCGGTGTGAAGTTATCAATATCAACATATGATATCCCCTATTCTGTGACGACACGTAAACATGTTCCCGAGGACCCAAACCTACTTATCTGCTATTTCCTCGCGAAGAGGGCACTAAACCGATTGATGAGGGTCACTAGGCAGGGATGAATAAAAGATTAAACCAATTTGGATAGAGTCTGCGTATTGTCGTGCCGGGAGATGCAAATTTCCCTCGGGAAAATAGACTCTGTGACATTACACATCACTAGCGGTTTTTAATATTATAGTCCTCGCTTTCTATGAGCCCTTTCGTGGATTACGATTCTTCCCGTCCAACATGTAATATGATTAAATGATAATCCTCGTGGTGCCTACTTTATTGGATATTCTTTTTTTAAATATGAAAAAGATCTACGTTAGGCCACTTTCCTCTACTTGCTTTATTGAATTTATAAGTGAAAGAGACGATATACAATGTATATTAAATTTTCATTTGGACTGTGGTATTTGTGAATTAAGTCATAAATAATGTTGGGCATTTGACACAGTGCTTGTACTATGGGAACCAGATAAAAAATGTATTTATTTAACTCATGTATTTTTAATTTTTAACCGATTTCAAAAAGGAAGTATTTTTATTTTTATTTTTATTTATATATATTGAAGCTCATTTCGGATGTATATTTTTTGTTTTGTTTTCTTTAACCTCAGAACTCTGTCTTTCATAAACCAATTTGGTAAATTATTTTTTATTTGAATGGAGATACTTTCAGATTAGTTTCTAATAAATTCCATCAAAATAGGTTTGATTTTTAAACCAAAATACCTAAAACCTAGCCGTTTTTGAGCTTAGTTAGTGGCATGGAGTCGGTATTTTTGCAAAAAATATTTCAAAATACGAACTAACGATATCTACAGAACTCAAACACAGAGCAAACATTTACGTTTGTTATATGTTTATCTACGTTATATTACGTTCAGCTCAGTAGCAAGTAAATATTTATTATCTTATTTTTATTTTATAATAAATAGCTTGTGCTATTTTATAATAAATAACCGCCATCTCACCTGATGTTAAATGTCAATGCGATCTAAGAATCTAACATGGAACCCGCTCGTCTGAATGAAACCGATTCACTCTCGCATTTATGACACCCAGATTGTATCCATCGGGGACACCCTCAGGCAGTGCGTTCCACTGTTTACACAATGAAACGTTCGCACAATGAAAGTGGAATGAAATCGTTTCGTTTGAGTATTTGGAAGTAACAGGTGTTTATGATATAGGTATCATTGAATCTATCAAGGAGTCTTTTATTTTAATTGTATTAATTAAACAAAATCCACAACCCTTAAATATCATGAAATTCCAACCTTACAGACTCAACATAAGGCCAATGACAGATTTATAAATATGTAAATAAATATCGTAGGACTATTTACTCGTAAATATACATTATAGAGTCCATCTATTTTAGATGTTAGAGCGGCCTTGTGTTTACTAGTGCTATCGGAGTATAAGTTTGGACATTTCTGTAGACACGAAATTCATGCGTATGTAAATCTGTTTATTTTTTTATGGCTGACACGCTATTTGTTTTGACTTCAGCTCATCTGATGTTAAGTGACGGTGTGGTCGAAGATGATAAAATCAAAAAATCAAAATCAAAAGTCATTTATTCAGTTTAGGCCCTGGTAAGGCACTTATGAACGTTAAGTTACATGTTTGAATCTACCACCGGCTCGTAATTACACTTCAACTGAGAAGACTCCGGCAAGAAACTCGGCATTTTTTTGACTCGATCTTTATTTTCATATTAGGTTACAATTTACAGTAATAAATATTAATACATACATTATGCTTACTACAATTGTCACTTAGCCAAGGGGATGCAAGTGCAGAGAGAAGCTTCAACAACCATATATTCCTGTCTTCCGCGTAATGAGCCACCTTATAGTAGGCTTTGTCAATTAACCTCTGCTTTATAAAATCTTTGAATTTATTATAGGACATTTTAGTTACCTCAAGTGGGATTTTATTATAGAATCTAACGCAATTCCCGAGAAAAGACTTATTAGCTTTAGATAACCTGAATCTAGGTGTCACAATTTTATCTTTATTTCTTGTATTTAAGTTATGGCGGCTACTATTAATTTCAAATGAATTTAAATTTTTCCGGACAAACATAATGTTTTCATAAATGTACTGTGACGGTAACGTTAATATCTTAAAATCTTTAAATCGATTTCGTAGTGAATCGCGAGGACCTAAACAATAGATTGCGCGAATTGCACTTTTTTGCAGAATAAAAATAGTTTCAAAGTCTGCAGCTGAGCCCCACAGCAGCAGACTGTAGGACATTAAACTATGGAAATAAGCAAAGTAAACCAACCTGGCTGTAGCCACATCTGTTATTTGTCTAATTTTTCTAATCGCGAAGGCAGCGGAACTCCATTTACTAGCTAACTTTTCTATATGAGGACCCCATTGTATTTTACTATCTAATGTTACGCCGAGAAAGACTGTCTTATCCACTAGACCAAGTCTTTTACCATCGAATAAGATATGAGTGTCCCTCTTAGCAACATTGGGGAGAGAAAACCTTATACATACATTTAGTTTTACATGAATTAAGCATAAGATTATTGGCGGCAAACCATTTTGATACAGCTGATAAGGTGTTATTGAGCTGTGTAAGGTCTGTATCTTTTCTATTGACTTTGAAAATTAACGAGGTGTCATCAGCAAATAAAACTATATCGGACAATTCATTTACCATATAGGGCAAATCTGCCAAGCTAGATAAGCACACCTAGCCTGGAATGTAACAGGCTTTCAAGTGAGGCTGCCGGAACACAGTTAGATGCTTGGCGGCAGATTTGAAACTTGAAGGTGGTAGCTAGCCAGCCGAGTACTAGAAAGTACCCTACCAACACGCTATGGTTTCCGATGTTTTCCTTAGTGGATTTGAAACCCACGCCTTTCGGCATACGAACCGACCACGCTAACCACTGAGCTATCATCGCTACAATAGCTGTCGTCGAGAAAACAAGATGCAGTGCCAAATTTTATGACCACCCTAAACCGTAAGAGTTCTGTCGTCGTGTTCCCCGCTGACACCTTCCATTTTTATTGCAACCTCAGACGCGTTTTGTGACGATTGTTGGAACGACATAAAGTCTGCAATGTTGTATATCTGACATGACCATACTATAAAAATTCAGCAGCCTAGTTGGGAGACCGTCTGGCTTTCAATCTGGATGTCCTGGATTCAATTCCCACGCCACACACCTCTTTCCTTTTTAAGTTGTGTGCGTATTGCCGACGACTTCAAACGCTGAAGAAATCATCCAGAAGAAAATTAATTTTCGATGATTCTTAAAAACAAAGTTTTCGAACCTCACCCTTCTCATAATAAGAAGAGGCCCGCGCCCAGCAGTGGGACTACCATGACCACAGACCACGCACAAAGTAATATTAGAAGGTATAGTAATATTAGCTCAGTAAATAGCAGAGGCGAGAAGTAGGCATGCGGCCGGACAGAAATTAAACTTTCCCCGTTTTCCAGAACGTTAAAAATTGTATTGTCGCTTCTATCGCGTTTTCTAAACTATATTAAAGGACATAGAAATTTGAATTCACATTAAGTCAGAAAGAGTTGACTATTTCGTGCAGCCCTAAGTTTTGGGTTTAGAGAAAGCGTTGTGCCTAGAATTATTTACTTACTACCCACGCTCCTCCCACGCGCGGACAAAGGGGGGAGGGGGTTATGCACGGGTTGATAGGTAAAATCGCACAACACTGGGCTGCTCTTTGCTTTTAGACGGATCAGTGTTGAATAGGATAAGGGTTATAAGATACAGGCTCGTACCTGGCTTCTGTGGAACGGCTTCACATCTTCCGTTTTCCCACAAAAATAAAATCTGCATCGCTTCAAACAAATGATAAATAGGGTTTTTTATGTTTCATAGGCTAGGTGTTTGACTACAGGAGTTCGACACAGTGACGGTGTGGTCGAAGATGGTAAACACATCTAGCTTGGAATGGAACTGGTTCTCAAGTGAGGTTGTCGGGACTAACTGTTAAATGCTTGGCGGCAGATTTCCAACTTGAGGGTAGCTAGCCAGTCGAGTACTAAAAAAAATGTCTTTAATGATGACTAACTCAAGTTTTATTTACTTTTGTTTATTCGTGAATCCCAAAGACTGCTGTACGAGCGTGAATTTTTCACGTACTTCTACTGCACGGGAGCCTGTGATGCTTTATTATTTAGTCGCCACGTTTATTTTATCGCAGCACATAAAACATTATAAAACAGCAATTTAGCAAAGTTGTAAAGCCAAATTTAACATGTCTTGTACATCTGTCTCGTGAACAAAACTCTGTAAAAGTACGTGATTCGACGTAAATACATTTCGAGAAAGTCTCCAAAAATATAATTGTAGTTACTTTTTACTTGTTCGGGATTTATGCGCCTTATTTCGTGTTTTTTGTACCTTTTTCTTGAAATAATTGCTCGTTCGCAGGTCGGTCCTAATTGAACAATAACATAACTAAGGTCCAGTTTCTACCTACATTCGCTGTTGTTTCTTCCCAGTTAGAATTCGCAGAAACGGATATTATGTTAGATCCTAGTTAAATTAAGATATTTCTTGACAGCCTGCCTAAAATACGGAGCCAGACGCGCGAGAGGCAGTAATATTTTGAATGAGGCCTTCATTTTCCATTTATGTGGCAATGTTTTTGTAATGTAGTTTTTGACAATGGCGGCAGGTCGGGCGAGGTAGCCGGCCTACCGCCGACAACTAATAAACCAGTTATCGCTCTCTACACACGCGTTCCATTGTCGCTTCCGATTATACCATTTGCATTTATCCTGGATATCTCAATTTTATTTTCTAGTCACCCTTCTATAAGTAGCATTTATTTTCTAGCGATGATAGCTAAGTGGTTAGCGTGGCCGGTTCTCGCGCAGAAGGGCGAAGGGTGGGTTCAAATCCCAACAATGAACCGGTGTTGCTGGTGAAAGAAAACATGGTGAAGAAACCAAAGCGCGGAATCCATAGCATCGTGGTAGGATAATTTCTAGCACCTACTTGGCTGGCTAACTATCACCCTCAAGTTAAAAATTGTATGAACGGTGTATTCCGGCACCCTCACTCAAGAGTATTTCCATGACCATTGCAGCGATACTCAGAACTTTGTCAGTCCAGGGCATTGCTGATTTGAGGCTTATTTCACTGAAACATCCGATAGTCAACAACCCTGTAATTTCGTTAGCTGCTGTATCCTTCGAACCAGAACTAGAAAGAAAGTTAACGCACTGGCCACACCAACCTAAGGATATCGACGCTTAGTTCACTAACCATATTCCACAGGGCATCATACGTCTCAGTGCTGACGATTGTGGCGTTCTCCCTGGAGCGGTATCTGGCCATCTGCCACCCGCTGCACTTGTACGCCATGGCGGGGCTGCGCCGGGCGCTCAAGATTGTGGCGGCGCTCTGGATCCTCTCTCTGCTTGCTGCAGCGCCGTTCGCCATGTACACCACGGTCAGCTACCACGACTATCCGCCTGGTATGCCATCCTTCGAGTACCTAGATTCATTCCATTTTGTTTGCTAATTTGATCATAGCTCGGCTTCATGAGCGTGATCAAGATCAAGACGCGTAGGTTCGATTCCTGCCCTAGACAAATAGATTGATAGATACTATACAAATATTTTGTGTCGAAAATATGTAGTTTTCTCTTCTGTTTTATAAATGTGTGTACTTATGAAAAAAAGTATATAAATGTATAAAACCATAAACTTAACTGTTCGTGCAAATACATTTTTAAATAGGTATGAGTAAAATCGGTTTGTGTTACGAAGATTTGGGGGTCACGGGGTCACAGTCTGAGTTAAACTACTAATATGGCTGAAAGTCGTAAAGCAGTCATAAGTTATAAAAGCCTGATTCGTCTAGCGTGTTCGTGCAGGTTACCTCGTCTATTACAGCGAACCTGACAAATAAGTCCTAACCCCCAGGTAATAAATCTCTTTAAGCATAGAAAGGTCACAAAGACTAATTTTAGTATCTACTCAATCAACATCATTTGTATAAACGATCCACATTTTACGATCGAAAATAAGGTAGAGTCACAGTATATGCCCTAGTACGTAGGCAGCTAGGTCTTCATTACATATGCCTCTAGTGAGCCGTGACTGCGTCCTAAATTTTACGAGAATCGGCATAAAATCACGCAGACGTGGGCAATCAAATGTAACTTTACCGAATAATGTCTATAAAAACCTTCAACCTACTTATTTGACGAATAACAAAGGTTTCTTTATGAAAAGTACAATAACAAGTATTAAAAACACGAGCAGGCTCAATCGACTACTGAGTTTGATATACTATAATGAGAACGATTCGAAATCAATGCTATTCTTTACCGATAACAAAGGAATCATTTTTTTGCATTGTAAGATGGCAGACGCTCTCCACTCCCCTGACTTTCAAATTCATATGAGATTCCTTGCCGACAACGCGTGCATTAAATATTTTAAGGTTTTTTTTTAAATATTGTGATGAACGAGACGTTCTTTTGATGGTCAGAGATAACGCATATCCATGACCATTGCAGTGATACACAGAAGCAAAACCAAAGTCTAGGGCATCGCTGCTTTAGCACTCATTTGAGGAATTTGGACATGTAAAATAATTCAAAACATGTTTGCGTTTCACCACCCTCTGCCTGATGTAAAGCAGGACGCTATACTCCAGTTTAGCGTCCTGCTTACCTAAAAGAAACCTGATATTTAGATATTTGGATATAAAATCATGAGGCCGTGACACATCCAGTCACATTTTTAAATTTAGTTTTAGCCTAGAGAATACCCTATCATGTGAAGTCAACGCAGAATTACGCCACGTTATAAAACGCGACCGCGTTGTCTTATGTGATAGGGAATAAGGCCGCTGATAGTAAGACCACCGTCACACAAGTGTTTGTAGATTTTGAATTGCGAGATCTCCTAGCTGTAGTGGGAGTACTCGTATACCACACGAGACAAAAACCTTTCAAAAGAATATCCACAAAGACGTGGGCAACGAACCAAATTGCGCTTGAGGTCGTTTGAGATTTGTCCGGTGACCTGAGTTTTGATCTCGAACCTCCACATTCCCTGGGGGCAGTGTTCCCCCAATGCCCCGTCTCAGCATGGAGGGTAGTCTAGAGGCCGATTCCCTTACTTTCGCCTCTTCAGAAAAATTGTAGTGCGCCTTTTTGGCCACAAAAAAAAAAAAACGTAGCGCGTGCGCCTGTGTATGTACTACCTATGAATTGGAGAAATGTGTACCTTAAATATTTCATCGCACCAAAAGAAAACTTAAAAGAATACTGCTTAGAGCTCATAACTTTGAGACAATTTGTCATCTGAATTACACTAATGTAAAGGTTTTTTAAAATGTACATAAAAGTAATAATACGGTAAGTCTAAGAGATAATGGCTCTTCATGACCATTGCAGCAATACACAGAACTTTAAGTAGCAAAACAAAGTCCAGGACATCGCTGCTTTGATGCTCATTACTTTGAGCCATTAGATAATTAGTCTTAACAGCCCAGTAATTTCGCTAGCTGCAGTACCCTCCCAACTGGAACACAGTAATGTTTACACACTACTGCTTGGCGGCATAATATCTGGTATCTCAATAGATGAGTGGAATTCAAAATGGAGATATCATGTCACCCATAGGAATAATGCAAGCCAGTGAATCAGAGAATAAGTAATATTGTCTTCCTCCAGGGTCTGGTAACGCGTCTCTGGAGTCAGCATTCTGCGCCATGCTGGAGCTGCCCTCGTGGTACCTGTGCGAGCTCAGCAGCCTGCTGTTCTTCATCTTGCCTGGCATCATCATCCTCTGCCTGTACGTGCGGATGGGTGCGCGCATCAGGTATGTTATGGGGTATGTATCTGCTATCTTCAGTTTTTAAATGATTTGTTTCGTTCATTCTCTTTCCAATGTTGTTGTGTTCATATACAATGTAATGTTTTTACTTTATGAACATTTTGTTATAGGTCATTGACATTAAATAGCTGATTTCAGAGATTCACGATTTCAGGATCAGCTGATTTGATCAGGGTTTTGTTATAAACGTATTTCACAATGATGATGATAGCTTTTCGGGTCACTACACCATAAGCTTATAGCCCTGTACATTACAAATACAAAATTTGTATTGATGACACCAACAAGTAGAATTCCATAATTTTTATTATTTCAAATGCATCATTAAATATGTCAAAAATACTGATTACATGACAAAAATGTCAACATACAAAAAAAGTTTTTATAAAGTACCATGTCAATATATCAATATAAAAATGACAAATAAATTACTTACTAAAAATTTAATCATATTTATGTATGATAATGAAATACAATATGAAATTCAGTAGCGATGATAGCTCAGGATATAACGCTGTTGGTTCACACGTCGAAGAGCGTGGGTTCAAATCCTAACAATGAGCTTGATCTGCCAGTGAAGGAAAACACTGTGAGGAAACGGTAGCATGGCGCTAGAAGACATATATGAATACGAATACGCCACTCACTCAATGCTAACATGTGTTTTGGGATCAAACAGGAAAACATGAACACCACCAATATTTTCAAAACAATGACGTCACGCGCGCTGTTTGCCGTTCTTTATCAAGTGACTAATTAAATAATTTAAATCATATGATAATTAAAAATTAACAAATTAAAACTTTGTTTTTGACATGTTTAGACCGCAAACTAGCATGTAAACTAAAATCTCCCAATATTTTTCTTATATTTATTTGTGAGCAAGTTTATTGCAAATAGTTTTTTTTCCCTTTTTTTCTTGGCATCGCACTCTATGCATTCTGCCAGGTTCAATGTGTCTATATTTTGTGTGCAGTCTTCAGTTTCCAGATTCTTTATAGTCAAAGTTCAGTCTTGGTCAAGTCCAATCAAATCTAGTCATGCTTTAGTAAGGTAGTGGTGACTTTATTATAAGCTTCGATGGAGTTTTGGAAGCAACACGAAAAGTCATGTTTCACCACATTATATCACTTTCCCACACTCGCGATTGTAATCCGGCACTTTATGAATAAAAAACCACTATTTTTATACATAAACACTCGAAAAAACACTAGTTTTGGAAAAAAATACAATGGGGCGACACGACTCTTTCCACGTTTCCTGCCAAAACTCTATGCAGCTAGTTTAAAATCACCACAAGATATTGCAGTAGTAATTCGTAAGTGTGCGTTAACTCTTGGAATTCATTAAAGCGCTTGTAGCGGTTTCTACTCCGTATGAGGGTAGGTATTAAAACGTCTAGACTTTAGACATTCGCGTGGTCTGTAACTTCCAAACCAAGCTTTTGTTTGATATTCCGCACCTTTTCCACGGAGCTAGACCGATGCATCTCCACCCTTGATTAGGTATATCATAAATCCGTACGCAGTGATGGTCATGGTCAACAAAAAGTGTCCATGGCTTGATTCATTGTCAGATCATGGTCAACAAAAAGTGTTTATAGTCTGATTCATTGTCAGACTCCTGAAGATAACACGTATCTATGTTTTATGGGTGACAAACTATACGTTTGACAACAGCTCAACTGATGTTAATGTTGTTGGACCTAGACTGGAATAAGAACTGGCTGCCGAAACAAACCACTAAGTGCTTGGGGTCAGATTTTTAATTTTACGTGGTAGTTAGCCAGCTAAATACTAGAAAGTACTAGAAAGTTTTTCCCTTACCCTATTTTCAATATCATCGCTAATGACCAGTGTTGCCAACCCATAATTAACGAGAAATTAAAGATTTGTTCCAAAAACACTGTAGAAAACTAATTTTCTCTTAAATAAGGTTTTTCATAAAAGTATTAATAATATATTTTTTTATACTGTATAGGTTCGCGTTTGACCACATCATGCCTGATGTGGTCTAGGGTGCAACACGTTAACCTAAAAGAAACCTGTTTACTCTTGATTTAAAGACCCTCATATTGTACTTTTCGGGAAACACAGACTCCGGCAAAGAGTTCCACATCCTCGCTGTGCTTATGTGACTATAAGTGTTTTTTATGTGTCTGGGTATTCCGTATGTATTAACAAAAAAAGTATATGAGTATTCTATCAATTATCTGGGTCCGATAGCACTAGCTTTGCTTAGTTTGGGGCTAGATGGCGTTATGTGAATTTACGTTTTTTTTCTAAAACTGAGATAGCGAAAAACTATAGATCTATAGCTAAAACTGAAGGGTTGGCTACACTACTACTGACCACAGAATAAATATAGTTATATCTTCGCAACTGTGGCCACACTATAGGATCTTTGTAATAAAACATCCGATTAATTCCAGACGCGTGGGGACTCCTCGTAAAGCGTGCTTGCTTCTCTTTCTGCCGGATGCTATAACTGCAACTAGGTCTTGCTACGAGTATAAAGGGACCGACGTCACAGAATACAAGTGTTCGGATACATCTAGAAGGATGGAGAAAACTAAAGCGCCATAATTGTAATACTGACCCTTATGTAACCTAATTTATAGGATTTGCGAGGTTCTTTCGTTAAATGGAATCAGTGAAATGGTATCCTGGGCATAACATAAATAAAGGTACCTACTACAATGTACACTTTAATCACTATTATATTTTGTAAGCTATTGATGTGAACACATCAATAGCTACATTTTTAATCTAAATTGTACGGCCTACCGCGGGAAAAATGTATCTCTCAAGTATAAAAGTAAATTATTAAAAATTGAAAAATCCCCGACACAAAATCAAACATAGCTAAGAACACTCACAACTAATTCACCTTTCAAATACCTATATAAAAAAATAAAAATCGGTTTATGCGTTCGAGAGCTACGATGCCACAGACAAACACACACACACAGACACGACAAACTTATCCTAACACCCCGTCGTTTTTGCGTCGGCGGTTAATTAATACTGATCATATTTTTAAGACAGTTATATAAATACAAATATTTAATTGATTATACGAGTTACTAGTCTAGTTATAGTTTCGGCAGCCTAGTTAGGAGACCGTCTGACTTCCAATCTGGAGGTCCTGGGTTCGAATTCCACGGCACGCACCTTTGTCTTTTCTAGGTTATGTGCATATTGCCGATGACTTCAAACGGCGAAGGAAAACATCGTGAGGAAACCTACATGTTTGCGCTTACTGACTTCGGCTTTACCCTTCCCACAATGAGAAGAGGTCCGCGACCAACAGTGGGAAAGTTTTTTAAAAAAGGGCTGATTCAGAGTTACTAGTCATATCCTATTAGTCTTGTATTTTATATACCTATGTATTTTTTAATTATAGTTGTTATGGATTTATTGGTACATATGAATAAAAAAACCAATAATTCATATTTTATCAACTTTGTTTCTTGATTGTTTGGCGTCAACTCAAAATTAGTTAGGTATACTTACATTAGTTTACGAACTTAGTTATTAAGGTTAAATAAAAAAGGTTTATAATTTTTTGCTTTTTTAGCGTTTTTTTTTTTTTTAAGTTTTTATTTCTTTTTTGCTTGATGTGACGATAGAATTTGACATTTGTTCGCTAGGTTAGGTTTTTGTTGACATTCATGTAATTTTCTTCATTTGACTGGCTTTAATAAATTACTTATGAATTATGGAAATTGACTACCCTGCGACGTGGACGTAGTTGCAATTAATTTTGATTACTGTTTGATTTGATTAGATCAATAGATATCATTGCGTTATTGAGACGTGAAATGAGATGAGAAAGCTCTCAGCCTTAGCCGCGCGCAAATTCTTTTTTATAGTAAAAAAAAACAAATCAAATCACCATTAAAAAAAAACATCCGATTTCGAGCAAATGCTGATGTTTTCTCTTCAACGCGTTTTTCTGGTCTTGTATTTATTTAGTACAATGGTGGACCGCTTTAACATTGGAAAAAAAACAACAGAAATCTATAAACGTTTTCCTAGCAAATAGAAGTTACGATTGAATTATTCATAGTTTATTTATCTTACATCAAGAAGATGCTCCCCATTATTTTTGTGAACACGAAAAGATAGCTTTCTTTTATGTCGAAACAAAGAAAATTCATAAAGCCGTACCGTTACATTATCGATTATAAACTAAAAATATATCGGTAAACGATTATTTACCGAATAAGTAAACCCTCTATCTTTATTTCAAGACAGTGTTATTAAATCTGTAGGCTCAGCCAGTTGGGCAAGCAGTGACACCCTGATACTCTATATCAAATTAAATAATTTATTGACTAAGATTAGAAAATACAATATTGACCTTAATTCCAAGGACTTAAGGTAGGTATTTGTTTATTTGTGGGACTGCTTGGCGCGCGTTCTGGTAATTAACTGGGTAACTGACGCCTATACTGCAATTTTAACCGACGACGATTAGATTTTATTTTTACATTTTGGGTGTTTTTAAGATTGGAGTGAATAGACCAACGTGATTCATCCTCGGCCGCACCTCCACTCCATTCCACTTGTCGAGTGGCCAAATGTAGATCTTTTTGATATTAAAAAAGGAAGTTTTCATTTCGTCACAACATAGTTTTTTATGAATGTTACTCGAGTATTCAAACACGGCTGGACCGATTTAAAAAAATGTTTTTATTCGAAAGAATATGCAATCCGATTGGTTCCATAAAATACTCATCAAAATCGGTTCAGTAGTATGATTTTTAAACCAAAATAACTAGAAAAAATATGTCATAAGTTAACAGTAAAAAAAAGCATACTTTGATCTTATGTGACTTTTCAGTAGTGTTTGCTGACACTAGAATAATTACAATGGACTACCTACCTTTCGTCTTCGTCATCAGATGGTATTGAAACCGGTGAAAGGTAGGCACCGGAACTCCCTAACAAAACAAAGTAACATAGCGGAGTTTTATTTAATTTTATTTTTATGGCTGACAGTCTAGATGTTTGACCACCGCTCACCTGATGTTAAGTGACGGTGTTAGTTTGTTCCTAATAACCATAAGCCATAACGAGGTGAAAGGCGCCGAATCGACGTGAACAGCAGAAAGCGACCAGCCCCACCCTCCTAGTCAAGTCATTCAATGAATTAGAAGTGGAATTCAGTAGCGATCGTAACTCAGCTTGTTAGCGTCCGTGGATTTTAACCTAAGCAATGCACCTGAGCTTTTGTTGAAAGAAAATATCCTGAGAAAACTATATCGTGCTATGGTTTCCGCCTTGGGAGTATACGAGATTATATTGTAGAGATACGTTCAAATCGGTTCCTTACGTGAAATCGAAACATGTTATTGCGATGAAATAAGTTTCGCACTAACGTAACACCAGTCAAAAGCTTAGAAGTAATAAAACATCATCGTACTATTGAGCTGTCGATGGAAAGTGTTTACAGTATACAATTTCGAACAAATATGTTTCGATTACACGTTCCCCTTTCAAATACTCGGCTGGCAATTTTTCAAGTTGAAATTCTGCCACCAAGCTCATAACGGTGTGTTCCAGCAACCTTATTTTAGAGGCAGTTTCTATTTCAGGCTGATGTGGTCAAAGATGGTTAAAACACCTAGCCTATAGTACTGGCTCTAACACTTGAGAGCCAGTTTTACTGTTGGCTGCCGGAACACAATATTAGGTGCTTGGTGACAGATTTTTAACGAGAGGGTGGTGGCTAGCCAGCTGAATACTAGAAAGTACTTTCTAGGCTAGGTGTGCTTTACCATCTTCGATCACACCGTCACTTAACATCAGGTGAGCTGTGGTCAAAAACTTAGCCTGTCAGCCATAAAAAAAAAATTGCTTTACCACCATGTTATAGTTTCTTAACGAAATTATCTTTTACCAGCAGCTCAAGTTCACTGTTGGGGTTTAAACCCACGCCTTTCACCGCATAAGATCCGACCGCGCTAACCACTGAGCTATCATCGCTACAAAAACCATCATGTAAAGCATTGCCTTTCAACTATAAAAAGCAAAATTAAAAGTATAAGCTTAATTTGATTGCCGACCGTCAGGGATCCCGCTAATGCCCTTCATCGAGCTTACATTATTTTAAGTAAAATAATATTAAGGGATGTTACAAAGATTATAAAAGTAAGGATACTCATTTGAATATTTTAATATTTCTATTTATTTATATTTTTGCTATTGTAATGAGACGAACGAGACGCTCTTCTGATGGTAAGAGATAACGCCTGCCTATGACCATTGCAGCGACTCACAGAACTTTTAGTAGTAAAACAAAGTCCAGGATCGCTGCTTTGGCGCTCATTAATTTGAGACTTTTGTTGGTTAGTCTCAGTACCAGACCAAAACGTTATTGAGCCAAATAAAAGAACACGAAAACACAGGACACACAGATACAGATCACAAAAGATAATTACTCAAATATTACTGCATACGAGTATATATAAAAACAAATATACGAGTATAATATATTACTAACCATATAATGTCTCAAAGAGTAATGAGCGCCAAAGCAGCGATGCTTTGTTTTGTCACTCAAAGTTCTGTGTATCGCTGCGATGGTCATGGCCATGTGTTATTACTTACAATTAGGAGAGCGTGTCGTTCATCTAATTACTACTTATTATATTTAAGCAAATCAGATCACACTATTTTTATATTTGATTTTTATACAATGATAATTTTTATTTAAATTTGGACATGTAACCACGGAGTTATCAATAAATTATTGTATTGTATCGTATTGTATTGTATTATTACTTATATTCACAAGTTACACTCACTACCCAGTTCATGCGCTCGCATTCAACGAGAGCATGTATTCACGCGATTGAGTTTGGATCACTGAGATTGTTCTTACCTTGTCTTCACAAAATATGAATACAAGTCAATCGGGAGCTCATAAAAATGGAAATAAATCGCGGCCTCGAGACGAATTTCCCACTCACTCGTAGCCCGGGTTAGAGCTCAATAGATGTAGACTAAGTCCACGAATGGTATAAATTAGCTCTTTACGTTTTTTATTAATATGTTTATCACTTGTGAGTTTGTCTGGACGAAGATGCCAAATTTGGCAAGGAAACTATGAAAATTTTGTCTTGTGAGAGGCTGTGGAAAGACGCCGTTAGATGCACGGTGCCATGGACAAAATTATATACTAGTAGATCAGCCAATTTCTGGAAAAATTTACACATATTGTCATTTAATGACAGATTAGGTCCTTGTTTTCATGCTGATATTTTAATTTAAGCCCTGCGACGTGCTTATCATACACTAATTCTACTATAATAATATTTGTTTAGCTTTATATTAGTGAAGGAGCAAGTAAAGCCGAGAGCTACTGTTCAGAGACAATTTATTTACAATCTTAAATAACATATATCATTTTGTTACAAATTATGACACCGCGTGCTAACTCTTTAGCGTCACCATCTCGTATAGTTTTATGTACTATTAGTTGAACAACTATTAGACATCTAGAAATTATTATGAGTAGATTTAGACAATATTATAAATGTGAAAGTTTGTATATTTGGATGTTTGTTGCTCATTCACGCAAAAACGGCCGAACGGATATGAATGAAATTTGATACACAGATTGTTTATTATCTGAATTTAACATATAACGTATTTTTTTTCTCTGAAAAATGTTAGGTTCCTGTGAGATTATCAAAAAACAAACTACAAGATGTACCCACTTGAAATTTGGTATAGATGTGCCTTATAGAACACAGACTAAGCGGAGACTAACTTAACGCGGGCTAAGTCGCGTGCGTAAGCTAGTAAAAAATAAAAATTACTTCGCTGACTATGCTGAAAAGAAAACGGAGTTACTGAAAAGAAACGGTTGAAAAATAAATTAATCGACTGCAGGTTTTACAGCAGAAATTGAGATATTTAAAAGAATTTCAAGCGCTTTGCCAAAGCTTGTTTTAGTTTTCATGTTGTCGGGGGCAGACTTATCGTAAGCATTTATTTCAGTTTCTAAAGACAATAAATGACCTATCTGATAATTAGTAACGATCTATATATATTTTGTTTTACTTATGCGGGATTACTCACGTTTAATTTTATTGGAAACTTCGACTATACAACCGCTATCTTCATGTGCGAGGCGCGCGGCGGCCCGCAGTGCGAGCAAGACGAGGCCGCGCGCGCGTTGCTTTGTCTCCGTGATGAAGGGCACCGGATGTGGTCGAAACTATTATACGTGAGTATAAGTAAAACAATAATTTGTCAAAACCACGTAAATTTCTATAGTAATCTGCATATATATATATAAATGGATCCTTGTTTCCCCTGGTCACGCTATAACTTGAGAAAGACTTTACCGATTTCATTTAAATTTTTTTTAGTCCTAAGTGGGAATCGAACCTATGTTCTACAACTTGAAGCAGGTACAAATGAGCTAACAGGACAAACTTTTAAAAGTTGTAATTTCAAATTAATTTGCTCGTGAGGTAATTCAACGAAAATATAGTAATAAATCTATTCTGAAAACAATGTTCAATTAAGCACTAGAAAAAATTAAGAATTTAGCAATATCTCTCAGAAAACATCGCCGGAGAAGAAATATTACGTGGAGGCACGCCATCGCCGCTAATTGAATAAAGAACCGAAGTAGGCTCGGCATAATGAGAATGTAATTGTTATATTCAGTGTTATCTTTGAGGAGCACCTGTCTCCTGCAGGCCGTTTTGATAATTAAAGAAAGGGTGCGGCTTCAGATAAAGCGGCCTAATGAGACGCCCCATCCGACGCCTCCAAGCAATCAGCGCCAATGCAGCTATGCCCGACAAAATTTACTCAAAGTTCTAGTTCTAGATTGTAGCGATGATAGCTCAGTGGTTAGTCCGAAGGGCTTGAGTTCAAACCCCAACAATGAGCTTGAAGAAACCATAGCATGGTGGTAAAGTATTTTCTAATACTCGGCTGGCTAGCTACCACCTTCAAGTTGAAAATCTGCCGCCAAGTATCTAACGGTATATTTCGGCGGCTTGAAAAATGTCGCCAGATGTGGCTGAAACTATAGTCGGAGTATCCGATGTAATTAAATGTGAGTAATCCCGCATGAGTAAAATAAACACGAGTGAATACCACGTCAGTTTCTATAGTAAATTTCGTTCATAAATTTCAAAAGCTCACTTGTTCGAAATGAATCCAAGACTGTCAGTTAAAAAAAATATATAGGATAAATATACCGATCAAGTTGAGAACCTCCTACTTTTTGAAGTCATTTAAAAAGCAAGCATTCTTATTCCACACTTTTATTTTCATAAAAGACATATTATAACCTTTTCATAACAGCTTAAAAAATATCCTTAAATTAATACTACTCACACTCACACTATTTACAAATTTATAACAACAAAAACAACCTAATCTTAAAATCCATCAGAGGAAATGGAATCCATCAGGGGAAATGTGGCCAAAATGCTGGCGACATCGCCACGCTGGATGGCAATGCTAAGCTTTTGACCAAAGTAGATGCCATCATTCTGGTCACCGGAAGCCTCCTAAACGTCTAGCCAGGTAGGCCGGCGAATTTCATTCGTCGAGGTTGGCCTTATATAGATCGTGAGTGGCCCCTACGGACCTAAAGTTTTCCACACTTTTAATGTAGGAAAAATAATTACTATTATATTTATTTAGTAAAACCTCATAAAAAGTTATTTCGCTGGTGTATGTAAGTTATTACAATACGTATTGTAATAGTCTATCTCAAGTTTATGGTGTTAAATCAACCAAATTGCCGCAATACTTTAGCAAGTAATCCAACAATATTACAGTTACAAACAAAGATTAAATTTATGAATATGGAGCCATTTTAATGTTTATGACTTTGCCAAGTTTTACCTATGGTTTTGTTTTCATTATACCCTTTCAAATGCCTATTGTGTTTTAAATTGCTTTGTGGAAATCTCTCTATTGCCATCTAACTATTGAGTTATGGTTGCTTCTTGAGCCGAGATTCAAACAAGCAGAATTTAACAGCTTATAGTAACGACAAAGAAAGTAGATTATGAAGTTAGTTTGAAAGAAATACGTTTAAGTTTTTAATGGTAAAAGAGTGTCCAAAAGATGTAGGTATATAACAGGCAACATACGTAAGCCAGCAGTGTGACCAGACCCGGGTTTTATTCTCCAATGCTGTTTCGCTTGACAGGGGTTCTGCGTAACACTAAGCGGTCGGACGGCCTGTATTTCAACGTCTTAATAGCACACTGGTTCCGCCAGTAGCTGTTTAAGTACATATACTAGAGTAGAACACCGGTAAATTCGGGAAGAAAATCGTAACGCTGACTTGCGTAATCTACGATTACTATACAAAAAATGTTTTAGTTTATTTTTTCTAAAAGCCTGATGACATCGTACATTCTGTATTTTCCATTGCTTGAGTGAAGCAAGTCATGGTAACATGTGGTAACACTTTACATGTAGCTTTTGTAGAGTAACACAAAAAAGGTAGTTTCACTACTTTACCATTCTTGCTATAATTACTTGTAAGCAACATTCTGCCGTTATCGACGGGCCAGTACTTCTATTAAATACACATATAGCTAACTATAAAACTTTAAAATTTAAACAGTTTATGTCGGATTGTAGTTTAAGATATAAATAAATATCTCGAATACATATTTAAAAATAATTTGTCGTTAAGTTAAATATTATTTTTTATGCTTGACAGTCTAGGTGTTTGACCACAGCTCACTTGATGTCGAGTGACGCTGTGGTCGAAGACGATAAACACAACTAGCCTGGAATGGAACTGGTTCTCAAGTAAGGCTGCCGGAACGCACCGTCTGATGCTTGGTGGAAGATTTTCAACTTGCAGGTGGTTAGCTAGCTAGCCGAGTACTAGAAAGTACCCTACCACCATGCTACGGTTTCCTCACGATGATTTTCTTTACCGGCAGCTCAACCTCATTGTTGGGGTTTGAATCCACGCCCTTTGGCGTGTGAACCTAGTGCGTGTGCGCGCTAACCACACTAACTACGCTAACCAAATTATCGCTACAATTTTTTTAAATTAAATCTTCGTCACTGTTGTAACCAAAACGACTTTTAAGTGGAAATACACCAAAAAATATCATCATCATCATCATCTCAGCCGTAGGACGTCCACTGCTGGACATAGGCCTCTCCCATTGACTTCTATAAAGACCGGTTGGAAGCGGCTCGCATCCAGCGCGTTCCTGCGGTCTTTATGAGGTCGTCTGTCCACCTTGTGGGTGTTCGTCCTACGCTGCGCTTGCCGGTCCGTGGTCACTCCCAGAACTTTGAATAAATAAATGTCTTGAATATAATCATGTTTACACACTACTGCTTGGCGGCAGAATATCTGGTACTGCAGTGATGCCTATCTAGACGACCTACTGCTGAGGAACCAACAAGTAAAAAGTCTATGTTAATCATGATATCATGATAATTATAAAATATCTCCTTGTAACATCAAATCAGCCGTTTACGCGTGGAAAGGCAACAGACAGAGTGACATAGCTACAAACGTTTTTGTAGCTATGTCACTCAATACAAATCTAATATTGATCTGGATCGTTGAGAAAAGATGGAGTTCAAATTGGTCTGTTTATACCTCCGATTTTGTAATATACCGATTTTATGAAGTTTGCTGTACTGCTCACGAAGTATTGGACAGAAAACATAGTAACTTAGTGGTTACACGACAAAGTTACGACTTACTAACTGTGTAAGTTGCTATCACATAATATTTCTGTTATATGATCTAATGCACTAAGTCCATAAAAGTTTATTAGTTTTGTTTGTTCCACATACACCTCTACCACCGTAAACTTCTATGTCTAATGGACTTAGAACTTTAGGTTAGGTCTCCGGGGTAGAGCTACGCGGAAATGGGGCGAAATAAGTAAGTTGCAGAGGGAGAAACAATCAAAGAGAAGTTCAGATACAAGCCAAAATAACATAGAGGACTATACAAAAGTGGTCAGGTACTACTTACGCTTTCGATGGGAAGAAGATTTTTAAACAACTTTAATTCTTGCGGGTAGTTGACTCCGTCTTGCTATCGGTTAATTTTAGAATGCGTCGTGTGTAAAAACTACAGTTGCTGTATTAGAATTAATATTAGAATTTTGTTTAGAATATATGTCATTTTGTTTGTAGCGATGATAGCTCAGTGATTAGCGCGGTCGGTTCGCATGCCGAAGGGCGTAGATTCAAACCCAAACAATGAGCTTGAGCTGCCGGTGAAAGAAAACATCGTGAGGAAACCATAGCGTGGTGGTAGGGTACTTTCTAGTACTCCGCTGGCTAGCTACCACCCTCAAGTTGAAAATCTGCCGCCAAGCATCTAACGGTGTGTTCCGGCAGCCTTACTTGAGAGCCAGTTCCATTCCAGGCTATGCACCTATATCAAGAAGTGTTTTTTTTGTTCAAATAGGTTTGCGTTTGACCTTCTTGTCAAGCAAAGATATGGTCTACGATGGAGCACGCTTGCCTAGAAGAAACAGATACACTCGCGACTTGAAGGCACCCTGATTATATCTATTGGGGAACAACCGTGCAGCAAATTCTATTATTTAACGGTTGGCGAAATTACAAATCGAGTTTTTGAAAAATGTTGTTGTCGCTTTTAAGAGCTCCTCGCTGTGGGGCAGGGTGGATTATGAACCTTATTCGATAGAGTTTCATAACTTTTAATCCAGTTATGATCGCGCCAGCGCTGTACTTAAATATTTGTTTTCCGAGATTGTTTGGTTTATTTTCAAAATAAAGAAAAACAAAAGACCTGCCTTAAATCTGTAAGGGTGTTGAATATCAAGGCCGCGGAGTAGAATAGACGACATTTCAAGTAGGGTTTCTTGTATTATGGTAATATGAAAGCTATTTTGTATGCTTAGGTCCCTAGGATCCTACACATAGCGAATTTTTTACGCGGCAAACACAATACCAATTCGGTTAGGTCACACGTCATAAATCAATTTGATTGGCGGGCAGCGGGTAACGGATGTACGTGCATTAGAATGTTTTTTAATTAAAAATTTCTTCCGTATTTTCATAAATATGGGAAGTGATTGTAAAACCTTTACGGTTCTGTACAAATTAAAAATAAATCATTGAATACATTTAATGAATGTTTATTGCAATGTAATATGGAGGAGGATATTTGAGACCGTCTCACACAGCGCCATCTAGCTACGAACAAACAAAACTTATACTATGGGATCTTGTTAACTGATATAATGCTTTTATTTAAATCTATTTTTAAATACATAATTAGGAACATTAAGAATATACTAACAACAACAGATCTGTGATATTTTGTTTATTCCACGATAACTTTTAAATACCTTAATAGATTTGGACGTAAACGTTAGGTATTCTTACATCATCCCGAGTTTTTTGCTCGATATTGATAACGGCAACAGGTAGACGCTTAAAATAATCACAGAATATTTAGTTATATATTCACTTTAAAAATAAATAATTAAATTAAAATAAAACAAATACTTAAGGGTCCCACACAACAGACATGATTTTTTTGCCGTTTTTGTTGATAATGGTACGGAACCCTTCATGCGCGAGTCCGACTCGCACTTGCCGTTTTTTTTTTCTTAGTTAAGCTTGTTTACCGAATGTTTTTGTATACAAGGTATTCTAATTAAACTTTAGTGTTAGTAAAGAAATGTAATACTTGACTTCGTGAACTCATTTGGTAGTGTTTCTGCTTTAAGAGCTGTATAGGGTGGGGTTCGATTCCCAGTCAGGATAAATATTTGTGTGACGATCTTTGCTTGGTTTGGAGCTAGATGGCGCAGGTGAAATGTCGTAGGATTTTTATTATTAATAGTTTTTTTTTAACGTTCAAGTAGCCAGTATGAATTCCACTCGTGCGAAGTCGGGGCGGGTCGGTAGTATAGTAGTAAATCGCCCTAGGCAGTAAAAGCCTTTCTTGTTTGCGACCGAGTAGACGGCCACTGGTGTCAATATTGACGTTACCCTGGCGGCGCTGCCGGGCTGTTGATGTCTTGGTCGCTCCACGCATATTTTATGGCATTGTAGATCTTAACGTGTCAACAACACATGTGTGTATTGGTGAAATTATTTATGAGCTTAAAATTCAACCGAGTATATAGTTACGTTATAACTAGGCGGTAGATAACCTCAGCCTCCTCAGTACGTCGACTTAGGGGAAGAAAGGTCGTCAAGGCCAAAATATAAAGTTTACAGCAGAAGCAACAAACTTGAGCCAAAAAAAACTTACTGTAATTTTTTTATTCGAGACTTATCATTAATCAAAGTTCAGACTTATTAAAGTTGATAATGACTACTTTTACATAAATACGTAAACATTTCACATACTAACTATACTTATGTATTATTTTTATTATTTGAAATTGTGTTACAATCTCTCTCGTTATCAGATACGTGTTTTCTATTCTTGGTTGCCTGGATGAGATAGCTTTTAACAATAATGCCGCCACTTGCACTTTCCGCAGCCTCTTATTCTCAAAGCGTATTATACAATAGACGAATTTCTGACAGAAAAGTAGTACATTTTCACAATAGAATTTTGATAAAAATATATCAAAATAAGTTTATAAATTTTGACTTTTAAAATAATACTCCCATCGTCTCTTCATAACGTCGCTGTGCCGACAGGGTCAATATTTGTCGCTGTACCGTATACTACTTTGTATTAACAACATCTTGTACTGTATGGATGCAATGAATATCTTGAATCTTGTAGTACTAGCTCTTAAGACTCTTTTGTTTTCCATTCATTTTTTTTTTCTATGTATAAGTTTGTCCCTCAGGTCGACCCACACCAACAAGCTGGGTCAGACGGGAACGCTGAACGGGGTCAATGGAAGCGTGCACGGCGAGGCGAGGCAAGCGCAGTCCAAGAAAAACATCATAAGGATGCTCGGTTAGTCCCTACAGCTCTAGATTTCTTAACAGTGTGAATTACTTTAGTAGTCGGTAACATTTATTGGCCATGAATAACTTATGTTACGGGTAATTAAAGATAAGTAAGAGGTAGCAAGAAATATGCGTAGGTAGAGAAATTACAGGGGTCATGAGATTCTGAGTGGGATTATCAATTAAATGCATGTAGTATGAGGTATTAATACTCTTTACGCCACAGCCGTATATCTCGCGCTCGCACCTACGGATACTCGATCAGATCTCTGTACAAACGCCTGGCTCAGTGTAAAATGTTCTACTACATATTTTATCATCATATCATCATCGTCATTAAATAAAAATCAATATAAAGTATGTCAATATAAAACTATTTAAAAAAAATACCTAAAAATAGAAAATCTACATATCTAAGGGCGAAGATTTGTGAAATCTGTCAACCGGCAATTGGTCAGCGTAGACTATTTGGCCTTACCCTTCTCACAATGAAGTCCCACGCTCAGCAGTGGAGAGTTTATAAAAACAGAGCGAATTCGAAATGGTTATTAAAGTATAATTGTAAAGTAATAAAATCCTAATATCATTAACAAAGTTTCCTCGGTAAAACAAACTAAAAGCACAGCGTTCATTAATTTTCATATTAATTACAAGGTATCGAATACTGATAGCCCTATTCATCAGTCATAAAATCAATTTTCTATTCTTAATTAAAAAACTTCAGCTCAAGTTCACCGATACCTGACTAACGACTTTCGGGAAACCTAGACTTGTGGGAATTTCCTCCATTTATTGTAACTTGGCTTACCTTGGGTTCGATCGTTCTTTGGAATTACGTCATTGGTCCGTGTCCATCAACAAGAGTAGTTTAAGTACATCCACGTATCCAAAGTACATCTGGCGCCCGTGGATTAATTTGTTCAAAGTGGCTAGAGCGTTAAAACGGCATTTTCAAATTGAACCCTTATAATTGATTGATTCAGGCGTTACTTTGCGGAAGTTCATTTTGAGTGTTCTAGGTATATATTTAGTGTATTTCCGCTTAGAAGTCGTTTTGATTACAATAGTGATGAGGATTTAAATTAAAATTTAACTAACTTGACGACAATTTTTAATATCTAAAACTAAAATCTGATATACATTTTGCCTCTACACGAGGTATCCTCAGAACGTGTTGACTCTTCAAGCACTTGATGGATGAGCTGCTTGGTTATTGCAGCGAGAAGGAGATATAAAGACCTGTGGTTGTTTTAATTAATTTAGATTTTAAGTTTATGTCGGATTTTGTTCGGTAACCAAAACAACTATTAAGTAGGAAATACACTCAAAATAAACTTCCGCAAAGTAACGCCTGAATCAATCAATTATAAGAGTTTTATTACTTATTATGAAAACTAGATAGCTGATCGAATACTTACATACTTCTTCTTTTTATAAATACATCCATTTAGATACAGAAGAAACATCTCTGGCTGTCACTCAAAATAAAGTTGGTGGTAGATCTATTTAGCAAGAAGTCGTCTAGGTAGGTACCGCCATATCAGGCAGTATAAGATATTCTGCCACCAAGCAGTAGTATATCAACATTACTGTGAGTGGAACTGGAGCTAGAGAAATTACATAGGGCTACTAAATCAGGGAACCTTAAAGTCTTTTTTTTTATAGTTTACAGGCTTGGTGTTTGACCACAACTCACCTGATGTTAAGAGTCTTAAAGCAATGCCTATGTAGCTGTTATGCCAAGCAACGATGCCCTAGGCTTTGCATTGCTACTCCAAGTTATGTGTACCGCTGCAATGGTTACGGGCATACGTCATCTCTTAACATTAGGAAAATGTCACGTTCATCTCATTACTTTTGTTTAAACGTGTAATATAATTGGTAAAGATAAGATAGAGCTTTCTCGCCACTAGAGAACGGAAAGCTGTCTATCCTTGCCATTAATTTAAAAGGATTCCACGAAAAATAGGAATTGTTTGAAGAGGCGAAAAGATAGAATACAGACGGAAGCTGAAACCCCGAGAGTCCTGAAATAACATCGCGTTGGTGTCACTATTTCTCAGAACCACGCAATAAATCTAGTAGGCTTTATTTCAAACATGGAGTATTTGAACGCGTTTTTTTTTTCTTCTTTTGACAGGTTACGTGTTTGACCTCAGCTCACCTGATGTTAAGTGACGGTGTGGTCGAAGATGATTAAGCATACCTAGCATGGAATGGCAATAGCTCTCAAGTGAGGCTGCTGGAACTCACCGTTAGATGCTTGGCGACACATTTTCAACTTGAGGGTGGTAGCTAGCCAGCCGAGTATTAGAAAGTACCCTACCACCACGCTATGGTTTCCTCACGATGTTTTTCTTCACCGGTAGCTCAAGCTCATTGTTGGACGTTTAACCCACACCCTTCGGCGTGTGAACCGACCCTACTAACCACAACGCTAACTATATCTTCGGTATATAATGATGTGTTTGATGCATACTGTTCTTATTTGATTATAAATCTGTGAAATGAACATTGGATACTTAAAGCTGAGACACTTTTATGTTGAAAATATCTTCGTAAACATATTCATCTTCATAGTTTTGTTCAAGGCTAGAAAATGTGTTTTGTCATTATGTCAAGTCGACTCTTCTCATCTCCTTTCTAAGATAAATTAAAAAGTAGGTACTTTTATAGGCCTGTGAGACGTCCTGTATGTAGTTCTTCATATACCTCACAGCTCAATTTAGACCATTTCCCTGAATTCGTTCTTTTTAACTCTTTTACATATACCTATAACTGTTACTTCCTAAAACTAGTTAAGTGCGGATTAAACTGTTGTCTTAACTACTACTACTTGTAACTACTTACTAAGCGTTTATATTACAATTAGTACAACTGTAATATTAACTCTTATATGCGGAAATATAAATGGTGCCTAGTTATTACAGCTTGTTCTACTCATTTAGAAATTAACACTGTTCACGAATAATATTAAAAAAAACCGGCCATGTGCGAGTCGGACTCGCGCACGAAGGGTTCCGTACGATAATCTATAAAAACGGCAAAAAAATTACGTTTGTTGTATGGGAGCCTTCTTAAATATTTATTTTATTCTGTTTTTTAGTATTTGTTGTTATAGCGGCAACAGAAATACATCATGTGTGAAAGTTTCAACTCTGTAACTGTCATGGTTCATGAGATATAGCTTGGTGACAGACGGACAGACAGACAGACGGACGGACAGCGGAGTCTTAGTAATAGGGCCCCGTTTACCCTTTGGGTACGGAACCCTAATGAATTATTTTCTATCGACTCGTGAGTAAATTCGCGAAACGCAGGAGTATAATCATATCATCACTGTTGTGAAGTTGAATCGTGTTATGAATGGGAATAATTATAATATATCAGACGTTTTCGTACATTCATGTCAGATAATAAAGCACTCCAGTGTAACGTAATTGGGAGTCGGTGGCTTTTGAAGCCATTTTCAAAAGGGTAAACTCACGCCGACACAAACGGCGCAAAGAAATACTTCAAATGTTGTCAAGGATGCAAATCGAAAATACCTCTTTACATATTAATGTGTTCCTCATTTTATTTCAAGTGACGTGAGTGAATTACCTACCCGTTTATTTTTATTATTTTTCTGCAACGCACTAAATGGAAAAAACTTGACGAATGAGTTGATGAAATATTCGAAATGTTGATCCTGCCTTGTCAGCTAATTTGCAAGTAGATCTATTTCAAGAGTTGAAAGACGTGGGTTCGATTCCCACCAAAGACTTCTTTGATTGATTTTGATGAAGATTATTTTGTAAAAGCGTTCAAGAGATGCTCTCCTGATGCGACGAGATAACCATGTCCATGACCATTGCAGCGGTACCCGGAACCCCGAGTAACAAAACAAACCAGGGCATCGCGGCTTTGACAATCATTAATGTGACACTTTTGTTGGTTATTCTCAATAGCCCTGTAATTTCGCTAGCTGCAGTGCCCTTCAAACCGGAACACATTAGTAACACTTCTCTGAATAAACTTTAAAAGGAATTTCTTCAGATTTATTATTATGTAAAACTGCTAAAGAGTATGTTTAGCCTAACATACAAACATTAAATAGAACATGTCACCAACATGTTGCGGAGCCGCGCTGCGGTACTTCAAGGAGCTTGGCTCGGGTAGATAGTAGGGGGAAATGCACAATACACCCCTTCCAAATAAGAATGACTAGCTTGCTGGTTATATATGGTGCCTGTATTATACCTAGGCTTTTATTGGTGAAATGTGTGTTAGTTAGTTAAATTAGTGAATTGACTGACTGTCAATTCACTTTTTTCTTACTACAAATTAAAATCAAGCAATAGCCAATAAAATATATCTAATCTTAAACCTGACACATCACACACATTCACCATTCACAAACATACACACACATTCATCATTTATCTCACTGCAGAGAAAGTGGCCAGAATACTTTTTTGTAAAGCACTTAAAGAAGTTTACGTACCACTTCCTGTACAAATTGAATAAGTCAATAACTTCAAGTCAGTTTGCTCGGCCTTGCCAAGTTGAAGACCAGCTAGCTTGTCACTCTGATAACAACCCTAAAACCTTCAAAGAGGGGCTATGTTACACAACTATTTAACGATACCTATCAAGTTTATCAGATCCTTTCTAATTGGGTTCGAGTAGGCGTAATTGCTATTTTTGGGAAGTATTAAATATCACTCTTAATTAATTTACTTTGAAGATGTTTCAACATGAATAGCTATTCAAGCTCCCGAATCTCTTTCTCACGCGCTGTGCGGTCCCATCAACGTCAGATGATTTTTCGAAGTAATTAAATTAGTCACAGTATCAAAGTCAGAAAATCGTTCTTTTGTATCTTAGGAGCAGACATCTTTTTTGGCATTTTTATTCCAACAAAGAACAAACTGAACAAGATGCTCTCATAATATTAAAAGATGGTCGTATTTACATCACGCGAACTGTGGTCAAACACCTAGTCTGTGTCAACCGTTAAATACCCCTTATCCATCATAGCATATCATTGCAACGGTACTTAAAACTTTTGTGAAAGTAAAAATCGAGTGACCTTGACGTATTTTTTTTTAATTATACGTAGGCTTGTGTTTGACCGCCAACTCGCCTGATGTTTGGAGCACGCTTGCTTAGAAGAAACTGACTCACTCGCGACTTGAAAGCATCCCGATTGTACCTATCAGGGAACACCCACTCGGGCAGCAAATTCCATTGCTTAGCCGATTGTACGATGAAGGTAGAATCGAACCGTTTAGTTAGAGTTATCATAGAAGTTATTGGAGATAGAAGATCAATGAAATGTCATTACCCATATACTCGTATCGATCTCCTAAGATATACACATAAACCTTTTTAGCAGGCGGTCGTCTAGTTCTAAATAAGACTACGTAAGATGTTCAAGATTCCTTGAAACAGTTTTACCTCAAATGCAAAGGTTCTGGAGTCCAATCGCAAAAAAAGCAACTGTTGTCTTTGGTTACATACCAAGAGAAGTACATAACTTTCCAAGTTTGATCAACTTAGGTACAATTCCGGGGAAGAAAATTCTAAGATATCCCTGATGGAAATGGCAAGATGACATCAAGGAGCCAACGAACCAGGTAGATGCAGCATGGGATCGCAAGAAGTTTTGCCTAATTTTCAAATTTTAATAAGATAGCGTCTCATGATTCTGATAAAGTCTATACCAGTCAACAGATCTTTCTAATCTTGTTTTTCCCTGCAGCCGCCGTGGTGATCGCTTTCTTCGTCTGCTGGGCACCGTTCCACTTCCAGCGGCTGTTCTTCATCTACGGAACAGCGTCGACCCACTACCACACGATCAACGAGTACCTGTTCTACGTGGCGGGCGGGCTGTACTACATCTCGGCCACTGTCAACCCCATATTGTACAACGTCATGAGCCACAGGTGAGTCAAACGGTGTGACAGTGTTCATTAATGGTGTGGATGTTCAACTAAGCAATTGTAACAACTGAAATAGTTTTATTCAAGTAACATACAAATACAATAAAAAAATACAAATATTCTATTGACAACACCAATTTGATAGTCATATATCTATAAATCACACACACAAATTCAGAAACACTGATTACATGTCAATCAATGAGCCGCTTCTAACCGAAAAAATCATTGGGGTAGGTCATGTCCAGCGGTGGACGTCTTACGGCTGTGATGATAATGATGTCAATATTAAAAAAAAGTCAAAATAAAAATATTGTCAATATAATAAAATATATAATTTAAAAAAAAGTTACTTAATGTAATTTAATATTGTTTCCGTTTAAAATAATCGTCAATGTCATGAAACAAGGATTATAGCAGCTAATTTATTAGCTTAATTCTGAAGCACGCAGTGGAAGGTGCATCCCAGACGGAAGCGGGTGCGCGGTTGGAGACCGCGGGTCCATACCGACCTCTTCGCCTTGAGGAGCCGGCGTGACAGCGTTACCAGTTGCTCTTTTTTAAAATGATTATACATCTAGACTACGTACTTATGAAAGCAGGTGGTAGACTGTACATTTAGAACATTACACAAGTTTAGTACTTGATTTCATCTACCTTTTTCTCTAACCGGACGGAAAGACAGACAAGAGAAAAGAATCCGTCATCTGTAAAGCTTTTCATGTCTACGCGTAGAATGAATGGTCTCTCTGCGTACCTACAAATAAGCGCTTTGTTTCCACGATTTTAATTCGCTCTTTGTAAATTAAATAAAAAGGACATTACTCGTAATATTTAAATAAATATCGTAAGATATTTCACACAGCGCCATCTAGCCCCAAACTTAGCAGAGCTTGTACTATGGGAACCGGTTAGCTGATAGAATACTTAGAAACTTTTTTTTGTAAATACACACAGAACAAAAATGTATCGTCATCTAAATGTTCTTCCCGGTGGGAATCGAACCCATGCCCTAATGCTTTTACATCAAATATTTAGAGCTAACAGGGCGGTCGGTTTAACACAATGTAAAACCTAAAAGAATTCTTCTTAATCCTTATTACGTGAAGTCTACTAATCTAGAACACCGTATGTCGGAAAAGCGTTTATTATATATGCTAGGACTAGCTGCACCCCGCGGTTTCATACATGTTTTTCAATATAAAAAGGTGGCCTTCCTACATCACAGAATAAGTAAAACTACTTGGCATAGCATACGAAATGTTATAATTAATCAGTACAGTTTACAGTTTTAAGAAGTAATGAACTTGTACACTTACCTTTAAACACCATAAATCAAGTTTCACATTTGTATTATTAGTGAAGTTGCCAGTATAATACCATGTTAACGTACCAGGAAACGACCGCTCCATTAAGACTAAATCCTCGGCAATAAAGCGGCGGGAGTGCGGGACTCGAAGCAGCGGCCGTCGCTCGCGGATATAAAGTGAGCCCACGCCAAATAGGTCATAAATCGAACCCTGGCCACTCGGCCCAGCTTGTATTTCATCCACAGTCCATCGACTTGTACGTTACAAGGATTGGACAAACGAAATATATATTTTTTGGTTTAATAATGAAACGATCAAGATGCTCTCCTGATGGTGAGAGATAACGCCTGTCCATGACCATTGCAGCGATACACAGAACCTTGAGTAGCAAAACAAAGTCCAGGACATCGCTGCTTTGGCGCTCATTACTCGATGGTTAGTCTCGACAGCCTTGTAATTTTTCTAGCTGCAGTACTCTTAAAACCGGAACATAGTAATGTTTAAGCACTACTTCTTGTCGGCGTGATATCTTGTAGGTACTGCGGTGGTACCTACCTAGCTAACCTCATGCTAAGCAGATCTACCACCAAGTAAAATGTAATATTTTCGCAACACTTTTTTTTTCTTTGTTAGTAGGTAAAGATATTTAATATTATTTTTATGCTCGACAGGTTAGATGTTTGACTACGGTTATCATGATGTTATGTGACGGTGTGGTCGAAGATGGTAAACACACCTAACCTGAAATGAAACTGGCTCTTAAATAAGGCTGCCGGAACATACCGTAAATAACGTAAAATTTACTTCTTAAAAGTAAAATAGAAGGATTTCTGTATGATTTTTAAAATTGTCAGAAAAAAGGTTTCGCAGAAACTATTTATTTACCCTTGGGAAAGTTTTGGAAAAATCCAGATTTTTGTAGTTTTAATAAAGTTGATCTTATGAAGTTGATAGCTAACGACTTAGTTCGATAGACCAGAAGAGAAGGTTAGCATATCTTAACTTTTGAGATCTTTACCGTTATCATATAGTTTTGTGAAGGGGTTTTAGGATATCAGTAGTAAGTATCACAAACCATTGTCAAAGTTTTATTATTTATGTTTTTTAATTCGGAAATAGTTATCACGTTCAGTTCGTATCAGTTCAGTACTTTGTTGTGACACCTTGTAACCCGCTCTTCAAATGAGCCCAAACACGGCTAGGTTTCAGGTACTTTGGTTAAATCAAACTACTCATTTCATAGCCTAGCTGGAAGACCTCCTGCTGAGCAATTCTAGCACTCAGTAAACATCATTAGGTTAGGTCAATTCATAGTGGTAGCTAGACAGCCGAATACCACCATGCTATGGTTTCCTCACGATGCTTTCCATTTCAATGTTAGGATTTGTACCTACGCCATTTGGGTGTTTCCACCGCGCTAACCTACACCACCTGTGAACAATGTATATTTCACAAAGCCGTAAGCCGCCAGCTACGTAAACTCACAAACAAAACCAACAAAGTGGTAATTTGCACAAGTCATAATGCGGAAATACATTCTTACTACAGCTAAGCACGACGACGGCTGTACAAACACGAGGCTGCCTTCGTACGTGGAGTGATTTCATTTCACAATTTGCTCGAGGAATTTCCAAGTCATGGTTCTGAAAATCTTAACGATTGGCAAACATTCGAGTTACCTCATGTCTACATTACTTACTATGTCACTGTGTAATGTAATAACTTCATAAATTGACATTACTCGTGGAACATTGTATGTCATATGTAATGTATCTAATATTAACATAGCCGCAGGCTAAATCCTTCTTTTTAGAAGCGATTTTCCAGTTTTCCTCCTTTTTAACCGACTTCAAAAAAGGAGGAGGTTCTCAACTCGACTGTATTTTTTTATGTTTGTTACTTCAGAACTTTCGACTGGGTGAACCAATTTTGATGATTTTTATTTGAAAGCTGCTGCTTCCCGTGTGGTCCCATTTTTTGTTGTGCCAGTTATGACAATGGCATCTGTGAGAAATCCATATGAAGTCGGTTTTGTTTTTGTTAAAATTTTACTTGTCTAGAGGAGGGGTAGGGTATCGCATGTCGGAATTTGTACTGCAAACAATTAGAGTATCTACCGGCGTGCATGTATCCGTTTACTTTGTTGCAAATATAAGTAAAAAAAATATGTTTTTGCAATATTTGGGTAAGGTACTTTATTACATATACTGATTACAGATTTGTATTTTTTTAAATCAGTAAATATGGCTGTTTGTAAATGTTTGTACTGCACTTGGTATCAAATGGCATCTGTTCCAAGCCATTTTATAAAAAGAAAATGGCAAGCAACTGTAAATTTTAACATACATTTTTATCCTTAATTACGGCAACTAGCATTGGCGTTTATTCCAGAAATTTAATAACATATTCTAAAATAACCTCGAATTGCCTCTATAACAAGTATGCAATTACAAATTTATGAAAAATAAAAAAACCTGACACTTTAATGTAATATAAAATTGCGCCACGTCCAATCTGCAGAAGATGCTCACGGCCATTTATCAACTAGAAAAGAGCTGATAATATGCTATGATTTTACTTGGTATCTCTTAAGCACGAGATCGTTTAGGCAGGTACCACTGCAGTACTAGATAATCTGCCGCCAAGCAGTAATGTCTAAGCATTACTTATAGGCACAGGTACAGGGCTGTTGAAACCAACCATTGAATATCTAAAAGTAATTAGCGCCACACCAGCGATGCCCTGGACTTTGTTTTGGTTCTCAAAGTTCTGTGTATCGCTTCCAATGATCATTGAGATGTGTTAAGTCTCACCATCAGAAGAACGTCTCGTTTGTCCCATTACTTATTCAGCGATTTTTTATAGCGATGATAGCTCAGTGGTTAGCGTGGTCGGTTCGCATGCCGAAGAGCGTGGGTTCAAACCCCAACAATTAGCTTGAGCTGTCGGCGAAGGAAAATATCGTGAGGAAACCATAGCGTGGTGGTAGAGTACTTTCTAGTACTCGGCTGGCTAGCTACCACCGTCAAGATGAAAATCTATCGCCAAGCATCTAACGGTGTGTTCCGGCAGCCTCACTTGAGAGCCAGTTCCATTCCAGGCTAGGTGTGCTTTACCATCTTCGACCACACCGTCACTTAATATTAGGTGAGTTGTGGTCAAACACCAAGCCCCAGCTATCATATAATATATATTTTTTTTATAGCTAGAGCTATAAGAAAAAAATGTAAAAAAAACTTCAAACAGTTGAACTAAAAACCATCAGCTACATTTCCAGTAAAAAAAACGAATTAAAATCGGTTCAGCCGGAACGACGATGCCACAAACGGACACATATTTATACTTTCAAGTTAGAACACTCCCAGTGCTTGCGTAGAGATCTAATGATAGGTCCAATAAATAACTAAATCCATGACCGATGTCCTTCATTTTGCGCTCCGAGTATATTGCCTGGTTGCAAATTCTCAGCTCGGTGAACATTAGCGGGTAGGATCCAATTGTGACTTGATGATACGCGCTCTCTGCTTCACGGAACAATAGGCAGGGTTAGTGGCAAACAACTACTGGGCTTACATCGTAGAATAATCACATTATGACAATGGAACTATGAACTGGGACAATTTGTTACGTTTTCACGACTGAAGTGATTTTGATTGCAGTATAAATTAACAATTTAAAAAAAAATCGACTCCATGTTCTTTACTACTAATTTTATCAAATCAATTTTCATGGAATTTCTATGAGAGCAATCTAAAAATACCTCTTAGCGAAAAGAGAATTTCTTAAGTCGGCTTATAAAAGACAGTTCTGAGGAAAAACGTAAAAAATTAAATATAACTGAATTGAGAACCTTACCTTTTTTGAAGTCGAGATAAGTTTTGGGGCGATTCTTCTTCTACTTTGTTAATGGCGTCGTACTTCTTTCATTAGTCTTATGTTTCGATATTTTCAAGTATTTTATGAAAAATCAAGTTAAATAAGACTTAGTCTCAAAGTATTGGTTAAGTCCAGTCATGCCCTAGTAAAGTAGTGGTGATTTTACTTCAAGCTAATATTACATTTTGGAAGTTTCATAAACCTTCACTACTTTATGAACAGCAACTACAATTTTTTATAAATAGACAATCGCGGCGACACAACTTTTTTACGTTCCTGCCATAACAACTAAACTACTCATTACACAAATACGTATTATTTTTACGACGTATTTGGAGTCAGAAAATACAATACAATAATATTGTACCAAAAGGGTAGCTCCGTTGATATCCAGGCGATGACACGAACTTGTAACACACAAGTTACAATTCATTATTTTGAATTTTGAATTAAGTTAATTATATCGGTCAAGCGCTCGGAGAGTCAACACGTCCTGAGGATGCCTCGTGTGGAGGCGAAACACGTGTCGGTAACTAGTGACTGCATCGAGAAGAGGATATAAACACTTGTGGTTATTTTATTTTAAATAATGTTTTCTTTAATTTGTTTTAACTTTTATGTTTATGTCAAATATTGGTTTTAGATATTAACTAAAGTTTCGGTTAAGTTTTTTAAATTGTTGTGAAGTTAGTTAAATTTAATCATAAGTTAAATAAAATTAATATTCTTAAACTTGTTCCTACTGTAGTTTTTGCAGCCTAGTTGGGAGAACATCTGGCTTCCAATCTGCAGGTTTCCTGGGTTCGAATCCCACGGCACGCACCTCTTGTTTTTCCTGTCATGTGCGTATTGCCGATGACTTCAAACGGTGAAGAAAAAAAACATCTTGAGGAAATCTATCCGAAAGTTCTTGAAAAAAAAAGTTCATATGTGAAGTCTGCCAACCCGCATTTGGCCAACATTGTGAACTACGGTCTGACCCTTCTCAAAATAAAAAATGGCCCAGCCATGGGACAGTTAATGAAAAAGCAGGGCTGATTCGGAATAACATTGTAGGTACCGGCTGGCCTTCCGCGAGACGCTCTGCTGCGGCCGCGCCCGCCGCAAGCAGAGTCGGCGGGAGCACTCCAGCATCAGGGAGACCACCGTCAACCACACCTCCGACGGCACCCACCTCGTGAAGGTGCACAGTCGCCGGCGGCGCTCTGAACGGCACCGGAGAAGCAGGTTGGTACAAACCACTTCGAACAACCAATAGTAGAAAGAATGCCTATACTTTGTGTTTTTTATTTAAAATTACACTCCACAGACACTGGGGACCTTTGTCGACTTTAAATTACATTTTTTTTTACAATATAGGAAGAGGAAAATTCTTTGTGTTCACTAGGATTAAAGATAAATAGCTCTGTGGTTAGCGTGGCCGTTTCACACGTCGAAAGGCGTGGTTTCAAACTTCAACAATGAGCTTGAGCTGCCGGTGAAGGAAAACATCGTGAGGATATCATTGCATGGTGGTAGGGTAATTCTTAGTACTTTGCTATCTAACTACCACCCTTGAGTTGAAAATCTGCCACCAAGCATGTCCTAACTAGGTATATAGGTTCCAGGCTAAGTTTGTCCAGGCTTATCTTTGACCACAAGGTCACTTAACATCAGGCGAGTTGTAGTCAAACACTTAGCTTTCTAACCAAAAAAAATAATAAACATATAAATTAGAGTTCAAAATATTTGTTCGTGATATTATATTATTAATATTATATAAATTTTATATAATATCAATAATATAATATCATATCAGACAAAATTAGTCATTAGGCATTCATCATGAACACTAAACTAAAGAGTGTGACGTTACGACGTGCGAATGACAAACATGAGTATAAAGTCTTTGACAAGTCAATTATGATGAGACGAAACATGTTAGCCTTCGATGGTATCGCCGTGCGGATGCCGGGCCATCGCGTTGCAGGGACAAGAACCCGTACAGTGTAGGATTAAGAGAGGGGACCATTATTTTTGAAGTAAAATCATTTTATTGTTTAGCTTCACAACGGAAGCCACAAGCGTCTGCAGCGACCGCTGCCCGCAGTACCAGAGGAGTATGTTCAGGACAGGTCAGAGTAACAAAAACGAGGGTAACCAACTCATCTTCAATGGATACAAAATGGAAACTGACGACGTGTCCTGTTGAAATACTTTGGAAGTTTTGTGTAATTCAAGGTACGGTATGCTGCGGGTGGAAAACATGTTTCATGTTTAGATTTACGCATGCCCGTGTTATCTTGGGATCGCGATGACGAAGTTGCGTTGCTGACAACCTTATATAAAACTCTTCCTTATGTAAGATTTTTCGATGAAATTAATAATGTGAACAGAATTTGTGACCGGTTTTAGAATATTAACTTTATGCAATGGAATGTGCTCTGGTGGTTTCCGTGTTGTCGGAACCATGTTCTATCGGAAAGGTTTTGATTCAAAATGTTTAGTAAGTATTAACCTTAATAAAAAAAAAATTGCAGCTGTATAGACTATGCATGCAAGTCAAGCAGCATGCCAATTTTGTAGGCAATACGTATATTACCACCTTATCGCTTAACTATAGACTTTATGACCCTATTATCGCAAAACTATAGACTTTATGACCCCATTATCGCAAAACTATAGACTTTATGACCTCATTATCGCAAAGCTACTGCAGGACGCTTAATATTTTTACAAGTTTTAATTTAACTTGCAATGTTTGTGTTTGTTTACGGAGTTGAAATGCCACTCGTTGGCTTAGTTCCGATGACAATGCATGTTTACAGTAAGCATGACCTAACGTCACCCCCAGGGTCGGCTTCAGACGGAGGAACTCCTCAACAGTCAACTGTAAAGACACGAAATTTTGTATAGGTACACATTTCATTTTCATTGCCCTTTTTAAATTGCACCATCACCACTGTTTAAAAAAATGTTTTACAACTATTAATTAAATATATGATATTATTATTATCATCAAGGGTGTGATAGAATTTTGTCTCTGTATCGTTCGTAAAGTTTTTGGATCCATACTTTTCCGATTGAGTAATGAACACAGGCATAAATATTGTTTACACACATGTGTAATCTAAAAAAAAAACACTGCATAATTCAAAAGCAGACCATGATTATGAAATTGAAATGACCTTTTAAAATATTATGTCAATGAACTTTGCAACGACATTTTGTACAAAGCTGTATTCTAGTCAACGTTTCTCGTGAAAAATGATATGCTTCAACTCGTGCCCTGAATATTGATGTACTTAATAAGTCTAAGTTATGCGAGTGAAAGCTCTAAGCCCAGTTTAATTAAGTTGTGAGCAGAGGCTCGGTTTTATTTTTTCCGACTTAAATTGAAATAAGGAGCGTTTTAAGTTTGTTTGGATTGTAATTGCGTACAGTGTGATTTTGCTATGACACAGTTTTTTGTTTTGCTTATACGGGATTACTGACGTTTAATGTTATTACGTTGAATATTTACGACTGTAGTTTTGCTGCATCCGGTGGCCTTCTTTAAGGACTTAAAGCAGAGTACAACGCGCGCGCGGTCTCGTCTTGCTTCACGCTGATGTCAGTATGAAGCAAGACAAGAACGCCTGCGCATTCTGCTTTGACACCTTGAAGTCAGTAAAACAATATTTTTTTGTTTTGTTATATACCGTCATTTAACAGATGAGATATGATCAAACACTTGCTACCAAAAAAAAAAATACAAATACAATAAGGATCTTTTATTTGACTGTGTGTCGCGTAGGTACAAGAGGCAGTTGAGAAGAGATCTCGTGCTATGATATTCTCCTGAATGACAAAATCAAAAGGAGACCAATAACGGACTTTTAGCGTCCATGATGTGGACGTAGCACCCACGGCGGAGGGTGAGGTGCCTAAATAGATCTTAAAAGCTAATTAATAGACCACTCTGAGTCTTTGAATGGATGCCGCGTAACTCTGAAATAAGAGGCCTGCCGCCATCTTTGACCGCCATCTCGCCTGAAAACGTAAATTTATTTATCACCAGGCTTTAAACGCGCACAACTATGAAATTGGTGTTGTTTCTTTACCTCCACGTTTCGATTATGTTGCAATATTGCAACATCACCGAAATGTCAACGTAATACAGAACTAATTTCATAGTATTTTGAGCGCGATTAGGATCCGGTGCTTTTTTTTTTTTTCTTACTGGCGTCGTGTTTGGCCACAACTCACCTGATGTTAAGTGACGGTGTGATCGAAGATGGTAAAGCAAACCTAGTCTGGAATAGAATTGGCTCTCAAGTGAGGCTGCCGGAACACACCGTTAGATGCTTAGCGGCAGATTTTCATCTTGAGGGTGGTAGCTAGCTAGCCGAGTACTAGAAAGTACCCTACCACCACGCTATGGTTTCCTCACGATGTTTTCCCTCACCGGCAGCTCAAGCTCGTTGATGGGGTTTGAATCCGCGCCCTTCGGAATGCGAACCGACCGCGCTAACACTGAGCTACCATCGCTACAAGAAGTGATAAACATAAGTATGTGTTTAAGTCGATTTTAAAATTACATCTCGTCTGAAGTTAAGTACAGTAAAGATGCAGTCTACCATGCACGCTTGTCTAGAATAAATATACAAACCACTAAAACCAAAATAAAACGTTAGTTGTATTAAATAATTAAACTAAAACGTACTATTTGTTCTTTCACTATCATTGTACATTAGCCGTTAGTTTTAGATATAAGAACTTGACAAATTCACGCTTCGACAAACATAAAATGAAATATTTCGTGAAAAATATCAGAGGACGCTTACAATCCCTCGAGGCATGCGGATTAGAGTACTGAGTACAGTCGGAGATGGAACACGCAGCCCGGGGAAACATTTAAGTGTGTTACTGACAAACTTTCCAAAGATATTATTAATTAGTTTTTTTTTTAAAGTACACAGGACAAATTTCAAAACTGTTAGAAAATGATACCGCCTACAAATTGTAAGCTTTTTGCTGACGTTAAACGTTAAAAGCATAGATTAACTTTATGCAATGTTTATAAGTAAAGCACAATATAAACAGCCTGTAAGAAAGCAGAGTTTTAATTATAAACATAGTATTTAGGCCCTTATTTAGTTTTATAGCATTATTGCTGTTATAATATCTAATACAAATTTTGATATAGGTAATTCAGGTCATATGATATATATATGACCTGATTTGTCTTCTATAAAGAAAACAAATCAATTACTTAAAATTATACATATGTATATCATCATCATCATCAACAACCTAGCATAGGCCTCTCCCAGGTTCAGCCCGATCTTTGTCTTTTCAATTCCAGCCACTGCCAGTTGTCTTTCGTATATCGTCACTCCATCTAGTCTCAAGGCGTCCTTGCCGATTTGCCGATTCGCGGTCTCCAGTACGACTCTCAGATACGTATATACTACAATACAATTAACTACTTGATCTAAAAGACCGCTATCAATGGTAATAGTTCCAAATATCCAGATTCCGACTTACAGCTACCGCGATAATTCATTGAAATATTCAGTTCGCTTATCGTAATGGTTTCTAATTGTCGGTCTTGAGAGTTGTGACTCAAACGTGGAATCAATTTAGAATATTAATTTAGTCGCACAATCGTGATCAAAGCGTCGTGCCTCAAGTGCGCAACAAGCGCGTCGACTTTTTCTTGGATGACAGTCTAGCTATTTGACCACAGCTCACCTGATTTTAGATGATAGTGTATGGTGTGGTCGAGGATGCAAATATATAATTTAAACATTCCTAACCTGGAATGGAACTGGCTCTCAAGTGAGGCTACTAGAACACATCGTTAGATGCTTGGCGACAGATTTTCAACTTGAGGGTGGTAGTTAGCTAGTCGAATACTATAAAGTATGTACCCTACAACCATGCTATGTTTTTTATTCATCCGCAGCTCAAACACCATGGTAGCATTTGAACCCACCTCCTTCGGCGTGTGAACCGACCGTGCTAACCACTGAAATCATCGCTACAATAACACCAAATTTCTGTTTCGCTAACTCTAATACTCTAATACGTGGAACTCTTTGCCGGATTCTTTGTTTCTCGAAATCTACGTGATGGATATTTTCAAATCCAGGGTGAACAGGTTCCTTTTGAGTAAGCTTCTAGGTTAATTGTTCGCCTTGCTAGGAAATCAAGGTAGGTGACCTTGTAAAAAGAGGTGATAATCGATACGTCTTAATTTCCTTCTTATCACAGGTTAGGTGTTTTATATCAAAATAAAACCGAAATGGTGAATTTTACAATTTTAATTTTCACCAGTAAAGCTATCATGTTTGGTGTAAAATGAAAAGATGCAATGAAGTCATTTCAAATACGTATAAAGGTATGGTATCACTTCAGCTACAATAAAAAAGGAGTAGTATGATGAAAGAAAGTGGACGGATTTTACTTTTCCAACCTTTATCGCGTTAATGCAGTAAAATGTAGATGATACATAAAATGTAGGTACACTTTTTGGAAGTTCTCTCTCAATCTACTAAAAGGGAAATAAATGGAACAGCGAGCCCTGAAACCGAATCACGTAGCAATATTAATTCAATTGTGCACTTCTAGTGCCCGTAGATCAGCTCCGCGGACTATCTCCCGGGAACCGAACATTTATTCCCATATAAAAAGTTTTAATCACTTTCCGAATCTCCAATTATCTCCGTGCAAAATATTATTGCCCTGTGGCTCTGAGAAAGGAGGACAAACAAACACTTTGGTATTAGTGAAATTAATAAAAATAAGAAAAGTCGCCACATTTACCTGCGTAGGTGTAAGCTAGATACATTTACTTATTCTATATTTAGGTCTAACTTCGAGAAGGAGGTCAATCGCCGAATCCAGCTCGGCTGGGCAACGTTCGGAAAACTGCGCAATATGTTCTCGTCCAAATTGCCTCAGAGCCTCAAGTGGAAAGTCTGTGTATGTTATCAGTGATGACTTAAAGCTCTGAAACGTGGTCTCCAAATGGATCTGTAGAGAGCTATGCTCGGGGTTTCTTATAAGATCGAACCAGAAATGAGGAAATCCGTAGACGAACTAAAGTCAGTTGATTTTGATTTTGATTTTGAAGACCGCAGGTTCCAACCGGTGTTGGAAGCCAATGGGGAGGCCAATGTCCAGCAGTGGATGTCCTACAGCTGAAATGATGATGATTCCATATTGATTGATTGATTAACCATATTTGTGATATATAGTCAATTTATAATCTTAAGTTTTTTGTTTATTTTGTAGCGATAATAGGTCAGTTAGCGCGGTCGGTTCGCATGCCGAAGGGCGTGGGTTCAAACCCCAACAATGAGGTTGAACTACCGGTGAAGGAAAACATTATGAGGAACCATAGCATAGTGGTAGGGTACTTTCTAGTGCTCGGTTGGCTAGCTACCACCCTCAAGTTGAAAATCTACCGCCAAACATCTGACGGTGTGTTCCGGCAGCCTCATCTGAGAGCCAGTTCCGTTCCAGGTTAGATGTGCTGTACCATATTCGACCACACCGTCACTTAACATCAGGCTAGCTTGTCAAACATAAAAAATTATACATATATTTTTGTTCCCACTTGGTACGATCCAAGCACACAGGTTCTGCTTCTGTTACTTTCTCTCTGCTTTTTTATATCTCTGTTATTCTATCAACGCTTGCAATAATGACAACAGCTTACTATCAAAGTCAAATCTGACTATATTCGTTTTGGAGAAAAATTTACGTGTATACACCGGTGAGTGAGTACTATTGACACTTTTTTGAACTGAATCAAGAAAATCTCAAATCACACCCTCTGAGGAAGGAATTGTTCGCTAGCTGCAGTATAGTCAACATTTTTATTCATTCCGTCGCTGACAGTACTTGTGAGTGGATGTAATCTGCTTAGCTCGAGCGAGCGGATCGCAAAGGCAAGCTCATCTGATTCCCGCGAATAATGCGATTTGAACAGATCGAGTGCGCGAGAAGTCGAAATATCGCACGCATCGATACAGATTTTGTAACGATGATAGCTCAGAGGTTAGCGCGGTCAATTTCAACGCCAATGTTAGTTGGTTCAAATCCAAACAATGAGCTTAAGCTGCCGGTAAACATCATAAAGAAACCATAGCATGGTGGTTCACTCTCCTAATATATATCATAATCCACTTTTAACAAGTCGGGTAAAAATATCGGAAAGTTACTTTTTTATTTATTTAACGAAAACCACACTATGACGATCGGTGGTCAGTCAAGCAGTGGTCGATACGTGTCGTATACAAGGATTGTCATAGGGTTTGTTAAGCGTGCTCCGTCCTAGACTGTACAGGCACGATGTTGTCAAAGGCAAATCGTTTTAAATAAAATTAACCATTTAACCTTTATTTATTTAACTATTTAAAGATTATCTTGTATATATTGGTACGAGCTATAAGACTGCATTGAAAGCTATTCGTACCGACTTAATGTATTTTTTTCTTAATAATAACTATTTATTGCTTAAATATTCGTAATTATATTACCTTTTACATTATATTAAGCTGGATGTGTATTTTTAGTAAAAATTAAAGTGATAAATAATCAAGTTGATATTTATGTGTAATGAATTAAACGTATGTACATATAATTAAATATAATGAATGTCATTAATAACTAATTAAATATAATGAATGTCATTAAGAAATTGTGATTTACTTTTAATAAACTTTGTTTATGCCAATACATTTGTATTATTTTCTTCCTACAAATCAAGATTGATTCTTATTGCAATTTCTGTTAGGCGCTCACGTGACAACAACGCGACTACGAACCTTATACGTGCGGGAATACGGTACGTAGTCGCGTAATTTTTTCGTAAGCACCATACAGTAAATAAGTATACAGGTGGTAGATGGTGGTGGTGGTATATTTAAGTATTGATATTTTATAATATAGGATATGTATGTATGTCTTTTATATATTATGTTTTTTTTTGTTTTTATTTAATTGTCAACACACCCCGTCCTTAACTTAGTAGAATCATCTCCATACTAAGGTTGCCTGGAAGAGATCGCTCTTAGCGATAATGCCGCCAATTGTTCCTCTAACATTAAGTTTTATATTGTTATTATTTGTAATTGGTGTGAACAATACAAAATGAGTTATTTTACTACATATATATTATTTATATATATTATTTTACTATATATATTATAGGAATCGCAATAAGAAACTCATAATACGGAACCTGGGTAGACAAAGCAATCGGAAAGTTAAAATAGAATCGAATTGGTATGTATATGTAACAGAGTAGCTTTGTCGTTATTTGATACTGACAATACTTAATAAAAACTAATTAAAATTATAACATAGGTACAATAAAAACTTAAAAAAAAATATCTGAGAAATTATACTAGTGTATTTACATATATAAAAAAAACGACCTCATATAAGAGCCATTAGTGGATGGAAATGTGGTAGCAGCCACGCTGGATGGCAATGCTAAGCTTTTGTTTGAAGTAGATGCCAGCGTTCTGGTAATCGGAAGCCTTCTCGAAAAGTCCTTCTCCCTTATATGTAGTTGGTAACGTATACTCGTAGTAACGTAACTTAATCTTCGTAAAACAGACTGTACCTAGCTTAACTTCACGCACTATCAATTTTACCTAATCAGAACTTAAACTAGACGCATTACTCTAGAAGCTAGGTTCATTACATAATGAATATGAGAGACCTCGAGGTGATTAGCTAGGCGTAATTAGGCTCGAGAAGTCGCGGGAGAAAACGTGACGTGAAAGGACAAACACATTTTCATATTTATGTCAAGTACAAATACAAAATACAAATATTTTATTGATAACACCAATATTACAAGTCAAATTCCGTAATATCATTTCTAATATATCAATTAATATGTCAAAAACATTCATTACATGTCAATGAATAGTAAAACAAAAATGACAAAATAAAGTATGCCAATATTAAAAAAAAAACACAATTATTGACAAGTAATTTAATAATTGTTTAGTTAAAAAATACTCTTCAATGTCATAGAACAAGGACTCTAGCAGCCAAGATCTTAACTTGATTCTGAAGCACGCGGTGGAAGGTTTTTATGTATAGCAATTACACATTCATGTTTGGGTAAGTATTTTTCGAAGGACTTACTAGCATTAAAAAGTACACACGACTGGGTCGAGGACACTGACACACCCTGACTTCTTGTCGTTTGAATGACTTGATCGAGAGTGATGTTGTACAAAAAGATGCCATGAAACGCAAACTTAAATCTATCTAGCTAGCTAAATAGGTAAAGTCACATTGCAAGTAAGTATTAAATGAATAAATGACGTCTAACTGCGCTCTGATGAGTTCGGCGATCTAATACCAATTTATATTCGATTTGGGAGGCGCTGGCAGGCGATGCCTTTTACTTGGTAAATTGTTTTAGAGTTTCGGGTTTATTTATACCCACTTTCCATACATTGTTATATTGTTTACGTTGTACGTAAATCTCGCAAATTGATATGCTACGGCTCTCTGCAAATGACATAGCAGAAGGCCTACACCCAACGGTGGGATAACCAAGGCTGCGGATGATATTCCCATCCCAGACTAGATTAACCATCTTTGAGCACATCATCACGTAACATCAGGAGAGATGTGGTCAAACACCGTAAAAAAATCAATTTTTTTAATCACTTTGATGTCCACAGATTATCTAAAATATTATGTAATAGAAGCCAGGCCAGGTGCTTCACACTGCCGCCTAATCAATGCCTCAGATAACAGTGCCTACAAATTAAACGGTAATCGGGACTTGTAGCGTGTAATTATAATCAACAAACAATCAGGCGACGCTTCGGTGACAGCTAGTCGGCGAGATGCTGTCGGCTCAGCGGCTGTGGATCCTGCTTTTGTATCTCCAGGTAATTTACTATTTACTCGCTCAGTTAATATGTCTGAAGTGTAAATCAACATCAGACACGATTACAGAGCTTTGCTTTATGAATAAGATAGGTACAAGCATACGTGTTATGATTATTTATCGTGTACAACCAGCTTAGTTTCATGACTAACTTGTTTATTTACTTTGTTTGAAGCATACATTTCGAAAATTACTTTAGTATTTTTTTTATGGTTAACAAGCTAGGTGTTTGAGCACAGCTTACCTGGTGTTACGTGACGGTGTGGTCGAACATGGTAAAGCATACCTATCCTGGAATGGAACTGGCTTTCAAGTGAGGCTGCCGGAACACACCGTCGCTTGTCGGCAGATTTTTGATTGGGAAACAGCCATAGTTAACAGCCTAAGAGATTTATTATTAACTAGCTGTACCCGCAACTTTGTTTGCGATACATGGATAATTTTTTGCCGGACATTTTTTCTAAAAAAATGCTTTTCAGCAGTATTATTTTAAATATTTATTGCATGCCCTTTACTTTTCTAGTGTCGTAAGTTAGATCTAGATGGCGCTATCTAAAATTAGGATCTCTTTGTGAGTGTTTTGGACTATATTAGGTTTACGTTGGCTAGTTGTCAGTGATAGATGGCGGTTTTTTAATCAATTTAATTTTTTTTTCTAATGAGTCTTAGGTTATGTTATAACGATCTTATATTGTATCACGACCCCGTATGATGCATATTCTTACTTTTGAACCTTGCCAAAAAAAGCCTTGAATTTTTAATATTTATAATAACTCTGAAAATTCTTTATATATATTTATTTTTCTTCATGTCACGACAGTCCCTGGACCACTAAAGCCGAAGACCGAGAAGTCTCAAAGGTAGAAATGAAAGCCTTTGCCCAGCAGTGGGACACTAGAGTCTAACATGATAACGTTTACATTTAGTTGTACAAAACAAATAAATAACGAGTAATATCATGTTGAAGTGTAATAAAAATTTGCAAAAGAAGCTTGAAATAACGAAAAGGTAATAACGTCAGTATTTATCTTTTAACAAATACGTCTTCTACTTTGAAACAAGCAGTAACAGAAACATAGACAGACTTTTCGATTTAGCAAAAACAACACAGAACCTTTTTCGCATCAAATAGATACCAAGACAGAACCTTAAGAAGACGTTTATTGAATGTATCTGTACGGCGCGCTTATCGTTGTTTTTACGTGTCGGCTTATCGAGCCGACGGACGGCGAACGTTTTTTGAATTTTGCTCTTTTTTTATATTTAAGTATTGAATCTGGATTTACGTATAGTGAACTCGATTTTCGAAGCACACCAATGAGTTTTCGCGTGAGATAACTCACGCGCTCGAAAGTCAGTCATTAAGTATGCGTACTACCGCTATTTGTGCAAACGATGGGCTTTATACGGCGGAATATTTTTTCCTCTTTCAGTATTTTTCACTTCTTTTTTTCATTTTTCAATCCCCTGTTTCTTTTTCAAGGCATCTAAATCTATACGGGCCCTATCTAAACTAGTTGCAAAAGCCTTTTGCAAAACACCAAAAGTTGCTTATACCACAAGAATATTGGGTATCCAGAACGAAGCGCAAAGGCGAGACTTGTTTAGTTTTTGTTATAATATAGTTAATTATGATGTAGGATTGTGTAACAGCATTTTGGCTTCACCAGTCTCCGAGGAGGCTAAAATGCTGTTAAAAATATATAAAAGTAGTATAAATATGTAAAATTGTTATAGTTTAGTGTGTTACGGGGGTGGCATAGTCACTGTGTGACAAAACCCCTTTTAATAAAATAAAGATTTAAAAATAAATAAAAATTGGGTACTACAAAAGGCGTGTTAATAGAATCTTAAAAGGTCGGCAACGTATTTGTAATGCCCCTGGTATTGCAGATGTCCATAGGCGACGGTCATTGCTTACCAACAGTCAACTCGTCTGCGTGTTTGCCACCTGTAGCATGGCAAAATAATAATAATAGCAGTATAATTCCGGTTGATTTGAACTTTATCGACGGCTTGACAAAGCTTCGATATGTAATTAACGAGCTGTCTCCCAGGGCTCCCCGTCTCATCGCAAATCCTATCACGTAAACGTATTAGCATCTGGACCCGACACCATTTCGAACGGAAGCACTGAGCTACTACACCCAACCGAACTAAAACTAATACCTATTGATGAAACTTGATCTTGCTTTCATTTGATTTGGAACCTCCTTCCAGACTCAATGTAAAGGTTCGCTAGGCGTTCCGCCTTCACTCTGCGCCGTCTCGTGTTAATCCAATCTTAACTTTATCTCTTAACTAAAATTATAAAAGTGAAAGTTGCTCGACTATGATAGGTGTTTCACCATAGCTCACCTGGTTTTAAGTGACGGTGTTTTCGATGATGGTGAACACTTTCTACCTGGAATGAAACTGGTGCTCAAGTGAGGCTGCCAAAACATACCGTAGGGTACTTGGCAGCAGATTTTCACCTTGAGGGTGGATTCCTCACGATGTTTACCTTTAAAGTTATTATTGGGTTTTGAACCCACGCCCTTCGTGTGAAGCGACCGCGTTAATCACTGAGCTGTCATTGCTACAAAATAATAAGAATTAACGTCTTGCCAGTAACTTTTACTGTGATATTCAGAACTTTTAACCACAAAATAAATATAATTCAAGATTCTAGAGAATTCAAGAAGAAATACTTTAAAGTTTTGATGGTGAATCTTATAATCATATAATATTTACTTTTCTTAAAAAAAATGTACTTCTGTAGATCTACCGAACATTTTTGAGCATATGTTTTTTGATATTCCAGAATTTTCAAGGTTACACATGGATAGAAGCATGCAAAGCGAGTGTAAGTGTACCACTTTTTTGTATTAGGGACCTTCTTCAAGACGGATCCAGAGCCCGAGTTCATTTTCAAACATGCGATAATATGTACTGGTTATTTTTCCATCACAAAAGTATTGATCTGGGCACTGCAGCTAGCAAAAATCATGAAACATCTTGAGGTAACTATAGCATGGTGGTAGGGTACTTTTTAGTATTCGGCTTTGCTAGCTACAAAAAACTGTCGCCTAGCACCTAACGGTGTGTTCCGGCAGCCTCATTTGAGAACCAGTTCCATCCCAGGCTAGACGTGTTACCATCTTCGATCATACGACCACTGAACATCAGGTGAGCTGTGGTCAATAAAAAAGAAATTACAGGGCTGTTGATATTAACCATCGAATGTTTTAAAGTACCTAATGACCGCCAAAGCAGCGATGCCAAGCAGCGATGCCCTGGCCTTTGTTTTGTTACTTAAAGTTCTGTGTATAGCTACAATGGTCATGGACATCCATTGTGTCTTGTCACCAGGAGAGCATCTCGTTCATCTCATAACTATAACATAAAAAAAGCAAAATAATTTAGTTATTTTGGACTGGTTTTTTTTTCGAATCATATCCACGTACCACACTCCTGTATTCACATCAAGCGGATGGTATTTAGGCCCAGTTACATTAACATTGTATGAAAGTGGCCAAGCTCTAGGGGCAGTCATTCAGTCGGAAATCTGTCCCCAAGCGCCGTGGTCGGAGAAAAGATAACCACAACGTTTTACGCAGAGGCTTGATAAACATTGTTAATTTTTATCCCCCGACGCAATCACAATGGTAATATAAGTAAGTATAACGTGTATATCTGTGTGTCTGTCTGTGGCATCATACCTTACAAACGGCTGAGTCAATTTTGATTGTCATTTTCCAAAGCCTGATGGAGTCTAATTTGATAATCATAGCAGTGTCGGGGGATTTTTAATCTTATTGTTATTAGTTTTTTTTTATTATTTGATTGTAAAGAGACGAACGAGACGTTCTCCTGATTGTAACAAATAACGCATATGACTACTGTAACTACACACAGAGCTTTGAGTAACAAAACAAAGTCCAGAGCATCGCTGCTCTGGCGCTCATTACTTTGAAATATTCGATGGTTAGTCAAACAGCCCTGTAATTCCGCTAGCTGGCAGTATCCTTCAAACCGGAACACAGTAATGTTTATACGCTTGGCGGCAAAATATCCGGTACTGCAGTAGTACCTACCTTGACGACCTTCTACGAAGGATATTTACAACCGACTAAAGTACTGCACCGACGTCCCGCTTTGTGTGTATTGTGCATTTTCCCTTACCAGCATCTACCCGAGCCAACCCAGCTCCTTGATGTATAGGAGCGAGGCTCTGGAACGCTGGCATAGCAGCTCCAGTGAGTTGGATTGGAATGTTTGATGGTAGTGATGATAAGAAGCATTTTAGTTCTTGCGGCGACGTGGACGAAAGCAAGGCAGCTTCATGCAGCCTAGTGGAAATTCTAGAACCTTCTATGGGTTTCCAACGCAAAAGCATATGTTCTGCAGTTTCATAAGAGACGAAGGTCCCGTCGTTGCAACTTCATTAGATTGTTGTAGAATTAATACTTTTCCGCAGTGTACCGGAGTTGGGTGCGTCACTGGGGTAAGTCATAATTTAAGTAGTGTTTGAACATTACTGTGTTCCGGTTTAAAGGGTGCTTCAGCGAAATTACAGGACTGTCGAGACTAACCATCGGAAGTCTCAAAGTAATGAGCGCCAATGCAGCGATAATCTGGACTTTTTACTATTCAAAGCCTGTATTCAATATAAGAGTAAAGAAGATTGATGATCTTATAAAACTATACTCTAAATCAGCTTTACTCTCTGCTCTTTATGTTGAGCCTCTGAGGATTGTTTGTTTTGCACTAGACTATGCATGCGTGACCTGATGGAAAGTGTCGATGTGGCCGAATATTGAGTACTCTCGCCAAGGAAATACCTATTTACGTTTTCCTTAACAACCTTGGGTTGCACTTAGTTGGAAACACAAAAAACTTTTTTTCTTATTTTTTATAGTAAAAGTAATAAGAAGAACGAGACGCTCTCCTGATTATAAGAGATGACGTATGTTCATGGCCATTGTAATGCACAGAAGTTTGAGTAATAAAACATAGTCCAGGCCATCGCTGCTATGGTACTCATTACTTTAAGACATGCGATGGATAGAGTCATGGATGGTTTTGCTTCTCTATAAGCAATTCTGTGAAACAGTGAGTAAGTATAGTAATCAATTTAACTGAAATCAACTGAGGTACCAAAACCGCTCGAGTTAGCTACCAGGAGCGCCTTAAATCAACCAGAAATCTATTTCAGATGATACACCAAAATCGCACATTAATTCCTGGTTGCCAATCAAGTGTGAGTTGCATGAACTTTCTATAATCTTAATAAAACTATTTTATGTCATGACTAGCTGCGCCCCGCGGTTTTACCCGCGTGGTGATGGATGATGATGATGATGATGAAAAGTATCCTATGTTTTATTCCAGGACCTAAAGTATCTACATGCAAAATTTCATCCAGATCCGTTCAGCCGTTCTGGCGTGATTGAGTAACAGACATCCATCCATCCCACTAATATTATATACGGATCTGATTGAAAATTTGCATGTAGATACTTTAGACCCTGGAATAAAACATAGGATACTTTTCATCATCATCACCATCACCACGCGGGGCGCAGCTAGTATTATATACGTGAAAGTTTTAGTTTTTTATAAGTATTGTTACGTCTTCAGACTGTAACGATTTGGATGAAATTTGAAATGGAGTTAGCTTATACCCTGGATGCATATGTTTACTGCCCTGTTAGCTTATTCGGTAAAGTTCTGCTTCGAGAGCGGAAGGGCGTGCGTTCGGGCGTGAACATTTGTGCAACGAACATATTATAAAACAAAGTCGTCTGTCTGTCTGTTTGTTCGCGATAAACTTAAGCACTATTGAACGGATTATTATGCGAGTTTCACTAATAGATAAAGTTATTCATGAGGTTAGGTGTATAATTTGTCAAGGTTTTGAAATATAATGATAATTGTTGGAAATTCGGAAAAAGTCAATCCACCGTGGGAAATGTGAAGCGTTCATCGAAAACGCTGCCAAATCCCTTTGAGACAGATCTAAAGCCCCATGTAAACCTGTGCGGAGCCGGGACGGGTCGCTAATTATAAGTAATACCCAGACAAATAACAAATATTTACGCTACTCACACAAATGTTTGTCCTCAGTGGGAATCGAACCCACGCCCTACAGATCTTAATTCAAATTATTTATTTATCATGACAGGCACAACATCACAGATCATTATCTAAGGTGTTGCTATCTACATTATTATTTACAAAACAACATTAAACAACAAAGACAATATAAATATTAATACAGCAGGTACACTATGAAATGGGCTAACAGGGCTTTCAAACAAAAAAGTAACTAAATTAAAATCGGTTTACCCGTTTAGGAGCCTCAGACAGATTAAAAAGTTAAACTTAAAAGATATCTCTGTCTGCGTTGGAAGTTAAAATAAGAAAACTACTCACGTGATGGTATGCGTCTGCTTTGTTCATAAACAGAATTATGAACTTCAACAGTTCGTCTTGACCAAAATTTCACGGCTCTCATCACTTTGAAATACCACTAACTTTATTTTAAGCATTGGCACAAGGGAACGATATCTCTAAAAGCTTTTTATAGAAATGAGAACCTTAAAATATAATTTATTTCTGATTAATACATTAGTTGTTAGTCAAATACATACATATTAAAAATATAAATATACTAGGTCTAAGAAAAAGTCACCAACAGGTCAGTCAAAAACCCCTGTACCCGCGGCAAAAGTGCCTATAATGCTGGCATAATTCCCGCGCTGGATGGCAATGGCCAACCTTTGCATCAGAAACGAGAATCAGAGAATTTACTTCTAATAAATATTTCACAGTGCATTACAGATTTGTGCTACGCTGTGGTAAGTCGCCCTTTTCCCAACCTAATCATCGCTAATTCAGTATGTAAAGTTCTTTTTTTGTATTTATTTTATACTAGCTGCGCCCCGCGGTTTTACCCGCGTGGCGATGGATGATGATGATGAACAAAGTATCCTATGTGTTATTCCAGGGTCTAAAGTATCTACATGCAAAATTTCATCCAGACCCGTTCAGCCGTTCTGGCGTGATTGAGTAACAAACATCCATCCATCCATCCATCCATCCATCCATCCATCCATCCATCCATCCAAACTTTCACATTTATAATATTATTAGTGGGATTTTTTACTAATAGTAAACTTTATTTTATGAAACTAATTAAAAAAAATATGATAGATATTTGGATAATCGAAATTCGAATGTTACTACAGTTTTGTCATCAGTCATTCTTGAGAGAATAATAGGCATTTTCAATTAAACATGACTAGATTGCGTTTAAAGACAAATAAAGAACTGGCCTCTTTTATTGACGACACTGGCAATTTAATATAAATATTCCACGTTCCACGTTTCCACATGCAAAATATGCTCTTAGAAAATATTGCTTGTTTTAAATGATTTTAACCGATTTCAATAAGGGACACATCTCCACCATCAAACTACAAAATAACTAAAATACACTACAAGTTACATAATGTGATTACTACAAATGACCCTAAGCTTGTAACCCTGATAAAATAAGTTTTCTATGGGTTTACCATTTGCCGCGATTTCTGATAAAATGTTTCTAAAGCGGACAGTTTACCATCAGTCTCTTCTCTTATATTTTTCACAGAGCTATTTTTTATATTGCGGAAAAGATTGCAAATATCAGAGATACATTTGGCGCCTAATGGCCCGGCCGCCTTTTGGGCTTGTTACCCCATAGTTGGCCGGGTAACGCCACGGTGTTATCCGGGTTAAATAAATGATGGTGTTTTTCACCCAGACAACCGCTGCGTGTTCTTTAACATGGCTCTCAGGGCTGATAGCATCAGTGGAATACAATGTAACAATGCACCTCGGAGTTATAAACCATGGCTCACCCTTTCAAGTCTGCGTCGAATATTTTTCCCACAAGCAAAATAAATAAGACAAAAATATTATAGACGCCGCCAATGTTTTTTGTTTGTTTTGTATTAGAGGAACTTTGTTTTTTATAATCAGTTTACATGAGTATTTGACTAAGATTGGTTTCATTCACAAATACACTTGTCTAGTGGTTACTTTTAATATATATATTTTTTAAATGGGATGAAATGATGTGATTCCTCTTTCATTGTACGAATGGCTAAAGAGCGGAATACGCTACCAGGGAGGATGTTCACAATCTATGTAACTTCATATCGGTCAAACAGAGTGAATCGGTATTGCAAGCGTGCTCCATCGTAGACCGTATCTTTGCGTAACATTAGGTAAAATATCGGGCAAAAGCAAGCCCACGTACTATTGAAAAAAACATGTGAGGCGTTCATGAAAATGTTACGCGACTACGAACCGTATTGCGCAGGCATACAGTATGCAGTCGTATTGCTTCTTTATGAGGGTCTACCTTAAATGAGAGCTTATATAAGAGCTTACAGAACCCCGCAAACTAATCAATGTTAACAAACCATTTTTTTTAATGTAAAAGTAATGAGATGAACTACACAGTCTCCTAATGGTAAGAAATAACGCATGTCCATGACCATTGCAGCGATATACAGACCTTTGAGTAGCAAAATAAGTCCAGGGTATTACTTTGAGACATTCGATGGTTAGCCTTAACAGCCCTGTAATTTTGCTGCAGTACTCTTGAAACAGTAATGTTTACTCTGCTGCTTCAACAATATCTTTATAACATTAAATAAACAAGTCAAGTGATACCATTCTTAAATGTTATCGTTTAATATAATCTTTTAAGTGCAGCTTATAAAAATAAGTAAAAATAAAAATCTCTTAAGTACGAGTACTTTGTACAAATACATTTCACTTATGAGAAGCTTTTTGCAAATTGTTTGGGTAAAACAAAATGATCTCGTAAACTATTTTTGAAGGCTTTTCGGGAAGACGAAGTTTGTTCAAAGAAAAAGTTTTTGTGTTAAGACTTTAAGCACAATGGAACGCTGGAGTACGGGCCCCAGCCCGAAACTTGGACTCGTTCTGTAATGGACTTGTCCATTTTGGGGTTATCGTGAAAGCAACGTTCTAGGTAAGTGCTACAATGATTACCTAGACGATTATTAGGTTTGGTTCATCTACCTACTTGTACTTTTTTTGTTGTTTGTTTAATGCAATGTTTTTAGTAATTTTATAGTGATGATAGCTCAGTGGTTAGTGCGGTCAGTTCATCCCGAGAGACGCAGAATATAATTATTTTTGGAAGAAAAAAAATGTGGGCTTTCGTGTTTTTTTAATTTTCTTAATTAAGCGTGCCAAGGACAATTTTTTAACGCAGTTGGTTTTTTGTTTTGTTTAATACTGTTCTTGTTATTTAACGTTATTTTGATGTATTGTGTGTAATTAAAGTAATGCGTTATCTTTAGGCTTTATTCAGTCGCAGAGATAAGCAGAATGTGATTCTTCTCCATTGTCACACGCTACCAAATCCAGTTGGTGTGAAACCGCCCTTTACACTGAAAAAAAAAAAACAATACAATCTTTTCTTTATAAAAGTTTATCTATGCACAATTAGAATTATATCTATTGGGCTACGACAGGCCAATAACTTTAGACAGTACGAAGTCTGTCGGGGCTCGTTTAGAAGTAGTATATTTAAAAATTGTTTTTTTTTCATCGAGACGCACTCTCCAGTCGACTCTCGATCATATCTAATGCAACATTCGTCAAGGTAAAGAAACAAAACTACTAACACAGTATTTTGTGCGCGACTAAGACCCGGTGATAAACATAATTGTGTTCAAGTGGCGAAATTTTAAAATTTGCGATGTAGGGCGGTTCAGCAGTGTTCAGCAGTGTTCAGACTAATGCCTTATCGGAAAGGGCTGGAATACTGTTCCGCATCACTAATATAGTTATACTTTTAGCGTAGGTATGATGTGAGGTAATCGATTTGGAATAAACAATCGTTTGCATGTGATGTTAAATAATGTAATTTGTAATGCATTTCTAAATTTATGATTTAATTAATGAATTGACCCAATATGACATTCACATGATATTTTATGACATTTTAATTTTATTTGACTAATACTATTTTTTTAAAAATAAACTGTATTGAATTACATTGTATATTGTATTGTATCTAGTATAACGAAACTCTGTTATAAGGTGAATAAATAATCTGAATCTGAATCTTAACTTCCATTTGTAAATAACAATGAGGATAGCACAGACAAGTGTGACTAAAACCTTTTTAAAAAATAATTTGACAAAAACGTATAAACTGGATCAGTTTCAACACTCCCAGATTATTTCTGTCGGAAAACAATAGCTCAGGCAGCACATTCCACTGTTGAGTGTCGATTATTATTAGTTTAGCCTAGATTAATAAAACAGGGTCGCTTTTTGTTGGGAACTAGCAGCCTCCCACGGTTTGTGATGCTTTTTGGTTTGACACGCAACTTTCCTTTTATACCCGCGTTTTCCCGGGTTGCGAGAAAAGTATTCTATGGCAAATTGAAATTGTTCAGTGGTAGTGGTAGTAGTGAAGTAGGTAGGGTACTTTATAGTACTCAGTTGGCTAACTACCACTTTTTAATTGAAAATCTGCCGCCAAGCTCCTAACATGTGCTCTGGCAGCTTCACTTGAGAGCCAGTTCCGTATCAGACTACTTGTGCATCATCGACCCTCACTTAATATCAAGTGAGCTGTGGTCAAACGAACAAAGTTTGAGAGTTTCATAACCGCTGTTTATCTTGATTAAGTGACAAACAGACAAAACTACTTTTGCTTGTGTAATAGTTAAAGCGGTATTACTGTAACAGTTGAACACTCGCAGCTGAATGGATTCGAAGAATTTAATTTGTTTTTCTTCGCGTTCGATTAGATTTGAAACATTTGATGTTTATCGAATTGTTATCAACTATTTCGTATAACTTCAATTGCGTGTCTTTCTAAAACTAAAATGGTCAAATCTTTAAATTTTATTCCTAATTTGCAGATAAAAAAGAATTTATTTTTTTAAAGAAAGATCTGTTAAGAAAGATGTGTGTTCTTAAAGATAGATCTGTTGTGTAAATACCAAAAGAAGCGTTTATTAATTATGTTTATCCTCAAAACTTAATCGCGTCCAAAGTACAACAATTTTATTATGTTAAAGTAACGAGTTTAACAAGCCACTCTTCTAATGGTAAGAGATAACGCGTGTCGATGACTAATGACTATTGCAGCGATACACAGAACTTTGAATAACGATTGGATGGTAGTCCCTGTAATTTCGCTACCTTCAGTACCCTTCAAAAAGAGTAATGTTTGCACATTACTGCTTGGCGGTAGCATATCTATCTCGAATATATCAATAAAAAGTTGCTAAGTATGAGTTCGCCTGTGGCTACGAATTAATTAAATAAAAGAAACTTGAAGAAGCGTGGTTAACACGTGACCACGCCTATCGTAACATAGCCGGAACGAAAATATATATATGTATATAATATACATATACATATATACAAGAATTTCAGTCTTGAACATCGACGCTAAGCTGCTTTGCAAAGCCAGGAGCTGTAGAAAGCGACACGCCTCATGATTGATTTTCCGAAAATTCGAACTGCGTATGTTTTTACTTTCATCATAAAAGCGGTAAACAGTGGAATTTGCTGCTCGATTGAGTGTTTTCCGACAGTTATGGATGCTTTCAAGTTGCGAGTAAATTGGTTTCTAGGCAAGCGTGCTCCATCGTGGACCATATCTTCGCCTAACATCGGTGAGATGGCGGTCAAACGTAAGCCTATTTGTAATTAAAAAGGCAGTCATGGGGACTGCCGACAGAAGTGGTAATACTTAAAATACAGCTTATAGCATGTCGGTGACGCGAACCCATAAGTTTAGCCCCCAACCAAAAAATCACTCAACGCGGCTAAAGAAGTTTTCACTTCAAAAAAAGAACAAATTATTTTCTGAACATAAAAACCTCTTAGCTTTTTTTAATACGATACAAAACCAACTAAGGATGACACGCATAGAAACGGCAAACGGTTTATAGACGATCTCGATGTTTTGTTTAGATATGGAGCTTCGTATAAAAGAAATATGACAGTCGGTTAAATACCCGTAATGTTGCAGATATGTTATTTATTGGAACACATTTCATAAAACTAACGAAGTCTGGGTCCCGGTGAGATAGCGTCGTATTGGCTGGACGGGCCGCCCCGAGCCAGCCCTGCGCCGTTCACACGTATTACTAGACTGGAAGCCCCGGGGAAAAAAACTTGCTGGGGCACGCTCCATGTGCTGAGGCACTGGTTTTGTAAATTAGTAATATCTATTGGCCAAATAACATACATACTTCTGTTTACAGCGCAGGCTCCGTTTATGTTTTACACGTAAATGAGGAGGAGAACCTCATTGACATATTATGTATATTCACTAATTTGTAAAAAGGATTGCTTTCAAAGGTTTTTTTTTAAAATTCGGTATGATTTAATTCTGTAATACACTTAGGCAAATTGTTATATATTAATATTATTGCGTGACTTTCAACTTTAGCTAACCTAGTCCATAGCGTGACCAGCTTTTCTTTGTTTCACAAGTTATATTAATGCTTATCTTTGTTCTTTTGTCATGTGGACTTATTTTTGTTCAGTCTTATCTCCAAGAAACATACATAATTATGAATAGACGGGCGAAAGACTATTGCAGAAGAATCCCTCAATATTTGTGCTGTTTGGAGACATTTGGGCCGCGGGGGCCTAGTGATATGAATATTTTCGAAGATTTGTCTGGGAGACTTAGAAACGTGACGACAACGCTGATACTTGGTGACCTTGTCTTCATGGAGCTCACGAGAGTGGTCGTGGATCTCCCACCCCCGCGCCCGCGCACCAACCGCTATCTTTACATGTGAGGAGCAAAAAAAAAAAACAATACTAGTACATAGTTTAATAAATAATCTTTTCATATAAAACGTTCTAGAACATATAACAAGAAACATGGTACAGTCTATCAATCAAGAGTGCAAAATCAACGTCATACCAACTTATACTCGTACTATGTAATTTGTATTCAAGTCAAAAAAACTGAGGCAGTAACTCCTCGTCTATTTCCGAAAGTCAAGCTATTCCGCTAAGTCGGCGCCAGACGGGGAGTCGATCGAAAAGGGTTTTGCCTTATTATATCAGATTTGTTTGCTCTCCCCGGTTTGACTCGGGCGACTTATTTTGATAAGAATAGGTTTCCAGCTCCCAGTGTTTGAGCTGTCAAACAAACACGAAAGCTGTCGAAATATATTACGATTGTCTGGGTACTAAGTTATTCCAATTTTTTTGCTTTGTGCCCGAGGAATAAATAATAATAAGTTAATAAATAATAAATCACTTTATTGCTTAAACGTAGATCTTTAATGAAAAAATCAAATAAAAATGTCTTTTTTTTTTGTAGATTAAGGGTAAAACTAAACTAAAATCAAACAGGCCCAAAAAAGTGTAGATTTAAAGCTCAAACTGTAGAGTTAGTTACACTGCCTGAACCTCACATTTATATTATATCACCAGGCACACGTTATTATTGCGAGCCAATGTTTCAAACCACCAGAAGTCGTTATAAGCTTGTATACTTTATGTCGATTTGATTTCTTATCAACGCTACATTCCGCAAGTTAATCGCTGATTCTAAAAATAAGTTTGTTACAGTAAAAATTATGTAGCAAATTAATAGTTAGTAAAATACTTGAAATAAAAAGTAAAACATTAATTTATCACGTGCGACTCAGATTCGACTGCCCTATCATTTGCCACCAGGGAGTTCTAATCCTTACATCCCGGATCCTTCATCAGATCAGCTCGATGCTACCATAATATTGCATTGTCAACATCAATTGGAACTTACATAAATATGCCAAGTTTCAGCGCTACCAGATACCAGCAGGTGGTTGGAAAATGGTTTGCAAATTATGAATCGGACAGCTTACTTCCAGAACTAAATACGAACATAGCAAGTAACATGAAAACTTGTTTCATTTAAAATTCCCTTTTGCAGTTCTTAACTAAAGCGTTTTTAGTATGTACAACAGTGAAAATTCGACATAAACTTAAAATCTAAATAAATTAATAATAACTACAAGTATTTCCCTATGTCCATTATGTTGCTGCAGTAACCACTTTTAACGTTTAATAATATATTTTTTATGATCACTTTATCTTCTAAAAGCTTCAGAAACTATGACCTGTTTCCCAAATGTATATTACTATCTTGATAAATGTAAAAATAATAGAATGAAAATTGTAAGTCGGTTGTCCGTCTCTGAGTTCCGTCCCCTCTACATGACTGGAGGTTTCGTGGGATACGTGCTTCTATTCCGTGGCTTTGTGAAACGACACGTGAAAAGAATTGGCTACCTAGACAATGTTCATTTCTGTTATTACGTTTCGTGTACTTCGGGGGTTGTAGGACTCTGATCGCCATTAGTGAAAGTATTTTTTCTTGTTGAAATGTCACGTTCTTTTTTTAAGGACGAGGAAACACCTTCTCGAAAGTTGCCCAACACATTACACACACAATGCAATATGTATTGCACAATCTACAAAAGCCTAGAAATGTAATAAGATACAAAACAACAGCACTAATAAAACCCGATAATTTTCTTCTCTTATACACCTGTATTTTTTTTATTTTTTTGCCCGAGTGGGTGGTCCCTTATATTTACAATCTGGGTGTCTTTATTCGATGAATTGGTTTCTTCTAGGCATGCGTGCTCTACCGCATCTTTATAACATCAGGTGAGATGTCGGTCAATATTTTCTTTTTTGGCGTCGCGGTTTGTGCAGTGCAATTTGTGTTTGTATTTAGATATTTTCACGGATATCATGTAAAATCGAGTATAAGTCACACAATGTAAAACACGGTTGAGTTCAGTTATGCTTTAGTAAAGTAGAAGCGGGTTTATTACAAGCTTGGACGGAGTTTTGGGAGCAACACAAAAGCCATGTTTCACTACATTATATAATTTCCCACACTCGCGCTTGTAATTCAGCACTATATGAATACAAAACCATTATTTTTATATCAAAAACACTCGGATAAACACAAATTTTGGACAATAATATTATGCGGCAACATGACTTTTCCGCATTCCCGCCAATTTTTTTTGTCAATTTATTCAAAATGGTACAAGCTGAAATATTTTTGACATACATGGGAGTGCGACTTATAACTTTGTTGTTATCAATAAATATAAATATATGGATATATATTTGACTGAATAAATGAAATTATCTATTTTATAAAGTAAGTATTATAAAATCGGTAGTAGTCGTTTTCTGGTTAGCGTTCCCCATGTTTCTCTTTATATGTACTCGGAAATTTCTGTATTAACTTACGTTTATATTATAATACGCCGTTTCCGCTCACCACTATAAACCTGAAAGGGTTGTATGATGGATTAGGTATGGCGTTATTAGTTCTGGCTATATTTGACTACAGACTTGTTTACGACCCGGTCACACAAAGCGTTGCTATAATGCTATTTTGATGACGCGGCAAAAGGTTTTTATTTTTAGTTGACAGGCTGTGTTCTAACCACAGCTCACCTCATGATTTGACGGTGTGGGCGAGAATGGTAAACATAGCTAGTTTGGAATAGAACTGGCTCTCAAGTGAGGCTACCGGAACACATTGTTAGTAGTACTTGGCGATATATTTTAAAATTGTGGGTAGTAGTTAGGTAGTCAGCCGAGTACTAGATAGTGCCTACCCTACTATCAGGCTATGGTTTTCTCACGATGTTTTCCTTCACCGGCAGCACAAGCTCATTGTTAGTGTTTGAATCCACGCACATAAATAAAAAAAAAATTATTTGGTACTTAAATATTTTTGCCTCTCCCACGCCTTACGTATAGTGTGGCGAGGCCTTTACTATTTCGCAAAACCATGTAGGTTTTATTCTAATATTATGTCGTTGCTACTATAATTCCTTGAGTTATTAGGTCTAATCTAGCACAAACTTTAGTCCACTTGAAATCTGTCTTTAAATACTAAGTATGCCTCAAGATTAACAAATAATTTGAATAAAAAATACACGCAAAAATTTAATCAACGCATAAATAAAATAGTGGTTGCTTCTCTTTCATACACAGTGTCATACTTGATAGAAGATGACAAACATTAGGCGACTAAAAAAATACTGCTCGGTGCTGAGAGCCAAAGCACCGATGCCCGAGACTTTATTTTGACACTCATCACATCACACACATCACATCATCAGCCATAGAAATTCCACTGCTGGACATAGGCCTCCTTCTGGGGAGGGGTTTTGCCAATACTCGCCACGCTTGGCAGGCTGGTTGGCTAGCGCAGTTAGGTATGATTGTTAATGAAAGACGCTGCTGCCCATCTTCCGTATTACATCCCTTAGCCGACTCTTACGGCAACCACGGGTAGAGAAGGTGGGGTACAATTCTTACGCCGGCACCACCACGGCAAACTTGACAGTCATAGTTTTGTGTATCGCTGCAATAGTAATAGACATGCGTTATCTCTTACCATCAGAGCGTCTTATTCGTCTCATTACTTTGACATATAAAAAATATGTATTAAAATATTATAATAATTTCAGTAAACAAATACTTCTGACCTTTCTATCATGCCACCTTTTGAAAGTTATACATTATTGAATTCGTCTTTATTTACCTTGACTCCTGGGGCTCCATTTTAAAATTATTTGCATACGAATTACGATTGACTTACAAATGATAGCTGTTCAGAAAATTCATTCTAATGTAGACTGAGAGCCCGATATTGGTAATCTTACCTTTTTTGATACCAAATGGATACATGCCTGCATGATGATGTGCATTCGATAAAAATATATTTTTTTATATATAGATATTCGATAGAAATCAGGTAAGCGTTCAGCTACTGACAGAATAGTTTTGCCCCGACTTTCGATAGTGAAGGCGACAGGTTGCTACTTTAAAAAAAATACAAATAGGCTTCCGGTTTGACTGCCAACTCGCCTTTGTGTTAAGTGATGATGCGATTTTCGCGGGAGCATCCCTAGAAGAAACTAATATACTCGCGATTAGAAAGCACCCAGATTATATCTATCAGGGAACACCCAATCAGGCAATTACATTGTTTAGCGGTTCGTACAATGAAGATAAAATCGAACGAAAGTTTTTATGAAGCTGTCGCTTTTTAGAGGTCCTGTTTGTCTGATAACAGAATGAGAGGGATGGAATTAGGTCATGTACATCTAAAGCGCACTCTCCAAAGTGTATCCGGTATAAAACCGACAGACAACGTACTTTGTGACGTTAATACTGTCGCACCTCAGAAAGGATGCCCCGCTTTTTGGCAGCCAATTGCGCTCCTAACCGGAAAGGTGTCACTCTGGAGAAGTATACGGGACAGGAAAATAAATAAACAAACCAAAAGATAGGAAGATTCAGATTCATAAATAAACAAACCAATTTTGTTTCGCTCGCATTCACTTGTCAGAGAACAGTATCCTGTGATTCCTCTGCACGAGCGTGGCGTAATACATCTTGTATAGCACGTAAACACACACGAGGAAAAAATAAGTCTTTTGGTATGTGGACATAAAATATGTCATGCTAGCTCCTCGTCATTACGCGTTAACGAACATACGAAAACAAGAAATACTAGCTACTACGTCGCATCTGTCAATCTGATCACTACCAGACATTGCAGGACCATCCGCTGGTCTAGTCTGAAAATTGACACGACATGAGATAGGAGGACATTTCACACAGCGCCATCTAGTTCTAAACTAAGCGAAAGTACTTTTAATACCCCCAGACAGAACAAACATGTTTGTCCTTGGTGGGAATCGAACCTTATGTAGGTTACCTCTACAGCTTATGAAGCACAGCTACTAACGAATCGGTAAACTGGGCAGACATTAATAAAATCATATCTGTTTGAAATACTCTAGGTCATACGATTTGTCAAAAACCGCTGAGTAATTCCACACGATTGGAGTGGATTGCTTACGATTCTCCCAAAAGTGCTTTGATCTTTTATTATTTATATTTTTTTATCATAAAAAAGTCTTAATCATAATAAAACTAATGTGTCCAAACTTCAGGAGAATTTCTATTCACCATTATGTAGAGAACTACACGTATACCTAGTAAATCTCAAAAGCAATAAATCTGGAATAAACTCTTCTAAATTCATTATAAAATTTACTCTATACAGAAAAACTATGTGCATTTTTAATTATATTTTCTACGGTTGATAGGCTAGGTATTTGACCACAGCTCACCTGATGTTATTTGATCGTGTGGTCGAAGATGGTAAACACACGAAGCTAGGCCGGTGAGGCCGGTTGAAATTTTTCAACTTACCGGCGGGCGGTAGCTAACCAGCCGAATACTAGAAAGTACCCTACCGCCTTGCTATGGTTTCTTCACGATGTTTTCCTTCACCGGAAACTCAAGATTTGAATCTGTCTTTCGACATGTGAACCGAACGCACTAACTAATGTGCTATCATCGCTAGATTGACAGCATAATAACATTGCTTATTTCGCGCGTTGTGCTCAGCTTTGTCTCCATGAAGAAGGCCACCGGACGTGGCCGGAACTATTGTCGGAGTATCCGATGTAATTAAACGTGAGTAATCCCGCATGAGTAAAACAAACACGTGTCAATACCACGTCAGTTTCCATAGCATGACACACATCTTAAGACGAAAATGATTGTGCTGATGCGACCAAAGTTGCGTTCAAAGTAAAGCAGAAATCGGAGCGAATACAAAATTTACTGGTATTTTAAACCAAAGAAGCTTCGGTAATACTAAAGCCTTAACTAGAGATGAAATATTACTCGAGTGCTAATACGTAAGTATCCAGTAGCCACAATTTAAACATCGTTTCCAAACGGGCGCGCGTTGTGTTTATTGGAGCGTAAATTTGAGTCACAAGTGAGTGACAGCCCTGTTAGCTCAGAGCTGAAGGGCGTGGGTTCGATTCCTACTCAGGACTAACATTTTTGTGACTAATATGGATGTTTGTTCTGAGTCTGAGTGGTCTGTATGTATTATAAGTAATTAATGTATTAAATACAAATAACGTATATAAGTATTCTATCAGCTATCTGGTTCCCATAGAACAAACTTTGATTAGTTGATGACACAGATGGCGCTGTGTGAAAAAGTCCTCCAATATTTATTTATTTATAGTTGAAATTCAGCTTTAAATATCAAATAGTTGAAACTTAAAGCACAATTGAATTTGTCATTATCGATTTTGTGTCGTTGAAATTTAGGCAGCCTAATTGATATTCCAATCTAGAGTTCCCGGGTTCGAATCCCACGGTTCACATCTCTGTATTTTTTAAGTTATGTCCTTATTGCAGCTGACTTCAAACGGTGTAGGAAATAATCGCGAGGAAACCATAGCGTGGTGGTACTCAGCTAGTAGTACTCAGCTGGCTACCACCCCTAAGTTGAAAAACTGTCGTCAAGCATCTAACAATGTGTTTCGGCAGCTAGGTGTGTTTACCATCTTCGACTACACCGTCACTTAACATCAGGTGAGCTTTGATCAGACACCTAACCTGTCAACAATAAAAAAAACTTAGAAATGAGTTAGCTCTAACAAATATTTATACTTTAGTGAACAACCGATAGTTTAATACAGTATTTTATGAGTTTCAAATCTCATCTGAGTCGAACGTATAATTGAAATGTTATTTCTGTAATTTATCGTGATATACCGAAAAAAGCAGAAAAAAAAATATATTATGTTGTAAGAACGTGTAGGATCGCTTTGATCCCAATCTCTAAAAAAATTGTCCCTTCAATATTAGAAAAGCTAATTCCACGCAATTTCCTCAGCCAACTATTTCAGTATAGAGCGAGTATTGTTGATTGCATTATTGGTTAGTGTAATGTTGGCAATTACATCTGTTTAAACTTTGATTTATGGTCAATAAGCGATAGTCAATACTGTTCCGGCAACCTCTATTGAAAGCAAGTTCCATTCCAGGCTGGATGTGCTTTACCATCTTCGACCACACCGTCACTTAACATCAGGTGAGCTGTGGTCAATCAGCTAGCTTGTCAACCATAATAAAAGGTATCACTTGAAATATGTTCTGAAGAATTTTACTTTACCGTCGGACTGAAAGACGTTGTGTGATGTCGTTAATTATTTATTACAATTAATTATTATTTGGGTCAGCTCAGTGTCTCGTTGCGACCAAAACCTGCCTTACAATTATATCCAATAAAAAAAAAAAAAAAAATTGCATATGGATAAATAAGTTTAAAAAATTGCGAACCCTAATCATTCATTAAAGTTGATCTGTAAAAAATAATTTATATTACAATATGAACAATTTAATATCAGTCGAACAATACTTTTATTATGTAAAAGTCGTAAATAATGAATAAATGCTAAGAACAAATAAATACGTGCTGTGTTTCCTACGGCCATAGAACGACTGAGATCTATTGAGCGCCGACACTCATTTTACAGTCTTCAGAAATGATTTTTGTTAGCATAATATTATAGTCATATCACATAACTCATCGAAAAGTCACTATAACTTTAAGTACAACTTGTAACGTAATCTATTTTTAAAATACCAAGCTATAGTTACAACTGAATATGATAGAACCCCACCTTAACCAGCATTAACAAAGTGAAAAGCCACTCCCCGTGTAATTCGTACTTAGCTCTGCGTATTAAAGGGTTGAGGCAAAAATATCCCAATTATGCTTGAGAGAATCCTGACGATGTTTAGAGGGTCTCGGATTTGGAGATTACGCCCGATGCTAGATTTTTAGATGAGACTCACCACAAATAAGGCATTTTGAATTTACTTAGTAACTTTATTAACAAACTGGCTACGTTACAATTGTATGGGGTTTCGCGGAATGGTGCTAGTAAGCCGACAGGAGGTCGTTGTATTCAAAGTTGTTAACAACTTCCACTTTGGGTTAAATTCAGCTGTTTCTATAAACTTGTTGAATGGGAACAATAAGTTGTTTTTTTTTCTGGTGCAAATGATATTTTGCCACGATTTTTAGGTTAAATACTTCTATAGCAAATGATGTACCGTTGCTCGTACTCTGTGTTCAGATTAAACGATGGGTATTATAAAAACGTTTGTAACTCTGTCTCTGTCAATTTCATTTTTTTTTTAATTTCTCTTTCTGTTAACACTTTTCACTTCTAATCGGCTGATCTGATCTTACTACCATATAACAAGGATATACTTTATATATATCATGATGTCTAACATGGCCTATTTTTTGTAATTTTATATTCATATTCCAACGCGAGCTAAACCGCGGGCAATAGCTAATAATAAATTACCTGTTAAATCAAAACACCCCAGAAAATCCGGCAGCCTTACAAGAGCCAGTTCCATTCCAGGCTAGGTGTGTGTGCCATCTTCGACCACATGGTCACTTAACATCAGGTGAGCTGTGGTCAAACACATAGTCTGTCAAAAAATTAAAAGAAAGGGTTAGTATTTAAGTTCTTGTTGCGAGTTCTCGTTTAGTTTAGAAATAACTAATTACAATTAATTCTGAGAGATGATTCACACCTTTTTCAACAGTTTCTTGTATTTTTATTATATCATGACACTAGTCTATGTCGTCCTAAAGCACGGCAGAAACCTCCTTTCCATCCTTCCATTTCTCTCTTTTTTGTGCACTTCCTCGTAAGACATATATTATCATAGAATAGAAAATAACTTGATTGTACATCGACAATCAAAAATCTTTTAAAGATACAACAATAATACAAAGAAATTGTGGTAGCACAACGGTGGCCTTACCACCTAGAGCGATTTCTTACAGACAACCTTTGAACAACCTTTTCATATTTATTTTTTATTTTCCAGTGTGAGGGAGCGGCATGTAAATCATCCGTAATTACTTTTCCTTATCGTATTTTTAACTGTTCAGTTATTTGAACAGCTTGCGTTATATTAATGATGATTAATAATTCGTTTCAGTGCAGCGGTACGAGGTGTGCCGCATCGGTGAGTATTTAAGTTGGGTTCCGTAACTCAAAAGGAAAAAAATAAACTTTTGTAGTCTCACTTAGTTATCTGCCTGTGTGTCTGTCTGACGAGACCCTGTTTCTCACAAGCGCGTGGAGGTATCAAGTTGAAATTAATATCAAATACTCAAGTCTATTAAAAAATTAAACTTCTTAATAAGAAAGAATCAAAAGATGCGGGGGTTTATGCCGCCTATTTTGATCTTAAGTGCAGCTCACTTGATGTTAAGTGACGGTGTGGTCGAAGATGGTAAAGCACATCTAGCCTGGAATAGTACTGGCTCTCAAGTGAGGCTGCCGGAACACACCGTTAGATGATGGCGGCAGATTTTCAATTTGAGGGTGGTAGCTAGCCAGCCGTGTACTAGAAAGTACTCTACCACCACGCTATGGTTTCCTCACAATGTTTTCCTTCATTGGCAGGTCAAGCTCATTGTTGAGGTTTGAACCCAAGCCCTTCGGTAGGCGAACTGACCGCGCTAACCACTAAGCTATCATCGCTACAAATCGGTACTACACTCGCAACGAAAAAACTATAAGGCACTTCCCGTTGAACTAGACTCATGAAAGGCAATAAACTGTAAATTTGTAGTTACATCATTAAAAATTACAATCTATAAACCTATTCGCAGTTGGTAAACTGCAAACCGTCTTATGTCTCCAAGTACAAAATGCTGCGCTGTCTTGGATTATGTTTTGTTGCGCAATTTTCTGTGTGCCGCTACAACGGTCCTGGGCAGGTGCTATCACATACCATCAGGTGTCTCGTTCGTCTTATTACTTTTTACCATATTTTTTCATGGTAAGGCACTGAGATCACATTTCCAGCGCAAATGTCAAAGCAATGTACGATTTACTAAATCATACGTCACAGTGACTAGAACGAATACTTGCTCGACGTCGTAAGGTAGAAGTGAAATCTAGCAAACGCGGTGGGCGGCGTGTGAAAGGGTTATATTAAAGCGTATTCTGAAAAAGCCAACGTTTTTAATTTACTTACAATATAAACAAAGCGGTTCCACCAAAATGCAAAGGACGGATTCAAATACAGTCAGGTTTGTTTTATGAATCTCGTAAACTGGCTGACCTTATTTGTAATTTTTTTAGCTTTTTAAATGCAGTGTAAGCTGGCGCCACCTATAAATAAGTGTTCTGACTGGTTTAAGAGCTACTTTTTTAGTGTACAAACTTCCATTTGTATATATTTTTTTGTAGCGATGATAGCTCAGCGGTTAGCGCGGTCGGTTCCTACGAGGTCGTGGGTTCAAATCCCAACGATGAGCTTGAGCTGCCGGTGAAGGAAAACATTGTATAGAAACCATAGCATGGTGGTAGGGTATTCTCTAGTACTCGTACGTTCGTTAGCTACCACCTACAAGTTGATAATTTAAAGCCAAGCATTTGAAACGGTGTATTCCGGCAGCCTCACTTGAGAGCCAATTCCATTCCAGGCTAGGTATGCTTTACCATCTTCGACCACACCGTCACTTAATATCAGGTGAGCTGTGGTCAAACACCTAGCTTGTCAAACATAAAGAAATACTTAATGTTTTAAAGTCACTCTAATCTTCCAGTGTAACGGAAAGAAATGCAATTCAAAGGTAAGAAAAGTTTCCACACTAATACAATAAACTAGAAAGCTTCTTTCAATTTCCATATACATATAAAGAACCGTATACTATAAATTATTTCGAAATAAAAAAAACATTCTGTGTAACTTGCCAGCTCTACGACTATTTGTATGCAAAAACCACGTCGTTCCGCAAATCTATTGCCGCGAGAAAGAAAAACAAGTATATCAATAAATCGACAAGCCATCCCGCGTTTCTAGCTTTATTACAGGAATACGATATAGGAACTTTGAAAATAAAGAAAAAACTACTTTTACTTAGTCTACTGTCTAGGTAGGTACCTCCGCAGTACCAGACATTCTGCTGCCAAGTGTCTCAACATTACTGTGTTCTGGTTTGAAGCTAGCGAAATTACAGGGATGTCGAGACTAACCATTAAAATCTCAAAGTAATGAGCGCCAAAGCAGCGATGCCCTAGACTTTGTTTTGTTACTCAAAGTTCTGTGTATCGCTGCAATGATGGCCATGATGGGTATGCATTATCTCTTACGAGAACGCCTTATTAAAATTACAAAAAAAAAAACTAAATCCAATAAATTCTGCATGTGCATTCTTTTTTGACAGTGAATTGTTTATTCGATTAAAACAAGAATTTTAATTTGTTATTTTATTTTTAAAATCTTAACAATCTGTGTCTTCAAGTCAAAGGTGTGTCGGTTTTTTCTAGATAATGTGCTGCATCGTAGACCGCGAGAGATGACGGTCAAACCCAAACCTATTTTATAATAAATGACATGTAATTTTTTCTGAGAATCTATTTATTGCAGTGCACTGGGATATCTTGCCTGGCATCTGTGAGTATGTAACTACGAGTGAACAGTTTTTTTTTTTTAATTTTGTTTCTCTGTGGTGCCGTTTTTTTATGTAACAACAAGCGGGCCCGGCAGACGTTGTTCTACTAGCTTACAACATCTCCTACCGGTATTTTTTTTTTGATTACGAATAGGCTTGCTTTTTACCGCCAACTCGGCTGATGTTAAGCGAAGATGCGGTCTACAGTAGAGCACGCTCGCCTAGAAGAAACCGATTCATTCGCAACTTGAAGGCACCCAGATTATATCCATCAGGGAACACCCAAACGAACACAAACTCCATTGTTTAGCGGTTCGTACAATAAAGATAGATTTCAACAGTTTAGTTGTTTTCGAGTTTTTGGGATTGTAAATAGTGCTAAACAATCCAGGGACCATTTAACAAAATCGGTCCAACCGTTTAAGAGTAGAATACATAAGAATTGCATTTAACTAATTTTATTTTTGAATAAAGTCCCGAAAAGCCCATACTGCTTTTTCGCCAAGCATGTTTACTATCCTCGTTTTGCCACCTGACACAAACCCGAACACACACACACCAACACCGCGGGTCAAAATACATACTAAGTATACAAAATTTCAAAGGAAAAAGCGGTATGGGCTTTTCGGAACTTTATCCAATAATGAGCTGCCGGTGAAGGAAAACATCGTCAGGAAACCATAGCGTGGTGGTAGGGTACTTTCTAGAATTCGACTGACTAACTAGCACCTTCAAGCTAAAAAGCCGTTCCGGCAGCCTTGCTTAAGAACCAGGCCAGGTATGTTTACCATCTTCGTCCACCACGTCACTTAACATCAGATGAGCTGTTGTCAAACGTCTAGCCTGTCAATGAAAAACAGCTGTTTTATTTACCGTTTACTCTTCATCGAATGTATAGGGCAGCTGATTTATTTCGCCATTCCAGATCTGTGACCAAAGCAAAGGTTGTGCGTAATATTGAGTTTACATCTTTAGGCTTAGTACACTCCCCTGTATAGACGTAGTGATCGACACTGACATCAATGTTTTATATTTTTCAGTGCTATGGAGAAAGTTGCACAAGGAAAGTTACTCTGTGGTAGTGATTTAATATTTCTATCATTATCATCGTTAACAATTTATACTGATATTTAAAATATATAGATATATTCGTAACAATAGACATGGTTGTGTTTTTATCACAATAGGTACCTACCTAAGTTAAAATAGTCAGACCTTTTCCTCGTAAGAAAAACCACTTTGACCTCAATTTTTTATTCTAAAATAAAATTGGAGTAAATTTTAGTTGAGAGTTTCAAAAAACTCAAGTGAAAACAAATAAACAAATAGATACTCTTAAAAATATTTCATGAAAACCTCCGCAAATATTAGCGGACAAAATGAAAGGAAACGAATTTCAGCGCTTGTTTACTACAGGTAATCGAAACTGTTGGTTTTGTGAATCTGTTTCAATTTGCTGTAACTTGTTTGCCTGATGAAACAAATGGTCGGACACACGGCTTTGAAACACTACGTAAAACTATTTATATATTTATATTACACTAGCGACCCACCCTGGTTTCGTACGAAACAACACATTTTTCTATTTATACAAAAGTTTATTAGGATATCACACTAATATTATTAAGGCGTTTGTGTGTGTTTATTTGTTACTTCTTCACGCTCAAACAGCTGGATCAATTTTGATGAAATTTGGCATGGAGGTAGCTGACGCCCTGGATTAACACACCATGCGCAGCTACTATTTTATATAGAAACCTTCCAGAAAAAATCTAAATGACAGTGAAAACGGTGTCAAAATCCGTTGCGTGGTTTAGAAGAAGTCAGCGGAGAAACAGACAAGTTCGTCAAACGACTTTGTTTTATATTTAGAGATTAATTACATTACATTTATGTATTACGCCAAAAATATTAACTATAATATATTTTTCTGTGTCAAAGAAATGAAACGAACGTGACGCTCTCTTGATGGTAAGAGATAACGTATGTCCATAACCATTGCAGCGATGAATATTACTTTGAGTAACAAAACAAAGTCCAGGGCATCGCAGTTTTTGGAAACATTCGATGGTTAGTGTCGACAGCTCTGTAATTTCATTACCCTTCAAACCGGAACATAGTAATGTTTACACACTACTGCGTGGCGGTAGAAAATCCTTCTAAGAAGATCTACCAGGTAAATCGCAAACGATCATAGATTAGAAAAAAATACAGATATGTTATTCGAAAAACGGATGAAGATTGATTCTACAATTTTCGCTTCTCATACGTATAAAAATATACATATATTTGTGTGCGTGTAGTTCCAGTAGGACCTAGAAGTCATTACCCTTATTCTGCGCAACATTATATATCTGTACTACTTTTATGTACTTTCTTGAGCATTATTCTCGTGAAATAAACGAGGCGAGATGGTGTGGGAGCGTTGGAAAAACAATTCTTTCTGCTTTAACGTAAGGTTTGAAATTACTGCTTCGTCTCCGCTTTTTTATTTACTCTACGATCATCCAATAGCTCACAGACTAAAGCGCACATGTGTTCTTCAGGCAGGATATTAAAGATCTTTGCAACTCTGCCATCGTTCTTCTAAAGTAGAGGTTGACGAGCTTCGGTTTGCTTTGACACACAGAGCGCGCCCTTCGACAAGTTCATTTTATTCCATTATACTTTTTAGCTTCACGCAGATTAAATATCCAGAGACTGTGGTTTTATGTTCCACTAGAAACACGCGCCACTTTTACGAGTATCCTACCTTTACTTGAGTAAAAAGAAGGCATTGAATTAATCTAGTATCTAGAACCCATTCTCCGCTAGAGCGCTTTCATTTGGTGAGAGAACATAAGTTCTGCAAATAAAATTTCGCTCCGTCATGATTAAACGTGTGTAACCATGCAGTAAAACAAATATTGCACTGCCACTACTACCCACGTACCCACTACTACCCACGTACCCACTACTACAGAATATAAATTAACCGGTGTGGCCGTAACTATAGTCGGAGTTTCCGATAAAACTAAACGTGACTAATAAATAAATTTAAGTAAAACAAAAATGTACCGTGCGTTAGTCTCGCAAAAATTTGAAAACGGCTGAACCGATTTTGATGTAATTTTTTGTTTATGTTTGTGTGGGTGGCTGGTTTAAATTCACAACTTGGCTCAGGAGGTGGTGCTGTGAGTACAGCGCGAGTAAGCTAGTACTAAATAAAAGATAAAACAAACGTAACAAAAGTTAAAAAATAACACGTCAAAAATCATAAACGTCATAAATAAAGTTTTAACAGCTTGCAGGAAATTAATTAAGTTGCTGTAAAAACGTAACATAATATTTTTATAAAAATAATATAATAATGGACGACATTTCACACTCCTACCAGATAACACCTGTCCATGACCATTGCAGCTACGCTGAAAACTTTAACAAAACACTGTCCAGAGTATCGCTTTTAGCGCTTACTGCTTTGAGACATTTGAGGGTTCATTTTTTAAAATGTAAAAGTAATGGACGAACGAAACGCTCTCCTAATGGAAAGAGACAACGCAAGTGCATGACCAATACAGCTTTCGCTGTAGAACTTTGAGTAGCAAATTCAGGGCTACACTGATTTGACGGACTTTAACATCCCTGTAACTTTGCTAGCTGTAGTCCCTTCAAACCGAAAAGCAGATATATAGATATATAGAGAGATAATAAAAGACTCAATTGTCCTATAGGTAATGTCGCTGCAAACTCGAACAAACTTGTTTCTATGAAACTGTGATTCCCATCAAACAATATACGTTGGATGCTAGTAGTGCAACTAGAAGTAAATGGTTCGCTGCACATCTATTTAAACTGGCAGTCCGTCCGAGTACAAGTTCCTTCATAACGGCTCACAAACTCTCCACTACGTCCGGAGCTTCTAATTAAAACTTCTACCCTGATAACGGCATGACACAGCCTCGCTAAGCATTTCTAGCTACAATACAAGGAATCGGGCTAAAGTTAATAAAGCTCCAGATGTGCATGTTAATTGCAGCTAAAGTTGAGGACATCCAGCGAACAAATAATTCCTCGTGAAAACGAGACAGACGCATCTATTTTCTAGCGTTGTCACGTTTACACACATGGGAACGGCTGTCTCCGGTATTAGGCCTGCTGAAATGTCAGCCAGCTCTTTGCTTTAATGGTATCTTATTAATCCTACTAATATTATAAATGTGAAAGTTTGTATGCTTGGATGTTTGTTACTAAATCACGCAAAAACGGCAGAACGGTTTTTAAAAATTCAAAGTAGGTTCGCGTTTGACCACTCTGATTTATGTTAAGCAGTAGTGTGGTCTAAGATGGAGCATAATTAAATATATTTTTGAATACGTGCACAACTCTGAAGTCAGGAACAATTTTGTCCAAACATTTTTATGAAAGGGTTAACTTTCTCAATAAAACGTTTGTTTCGCAATTTCAGGTATCCGTAATAAACGTTATTCATAATTATACGATGACCTTTTTTCGGGTCTAATCTTAAATCTGACCCGATTAGTTTGAAAGATAAAACTTTTTACGTTTAAATGGATTGAAGCAATCGACCATCGCGGCGCTGGGACGATTACACATACCCTTGCGACCTCTATTTTTTATTTTATTTATTTATTTGTAGTAATGAGATGAACGAGACGCTCTCCTGATGGTACGAGATAACGCACATCCATGGCCATTGCAGCAATACACAGAACTTTAAAAACAAAGTTTAAGGCATAGCTGCATTGGCGCTCATTACTTTGAGACTTTCGATGGTTAATCTCGACAGCCCTGTAATTAGCTAGCTAAAGTACCCTTCAAACTGGAACACAGTAATATTTACATAGGACTGTTTGGTCGCAGAATATCTGGTATTGCGGTGGCACCTACCAAGACAACATCCAGCTAAGGAGATCTACCACCAAGTATGTAGGCTTAAAGGGCTCCTTTAAGCACGATTAATTTTGTCTGTATTGGTAATTTACGTTCATAAATGATGTATAAATTAATGAGATGCATAATTATTCGCTATGAATATTAATAATTGCCTTAAATTACTTAATAATGATTAACTTGTAACTAGGTTGTTATTAATAAATTATTTGTATTTGTATTTGCACGCGGCGTACTCAGAAAGTTTTATGAAACTGAAAAAATAATTTCTACGGATAAAGAGTTTTTAATAAAATTTTAAAGAACGCCAATGAATTTTCAAAGTTTCATGCATCTAAATCAATTTTTAAAACTCTTTTGTCCTTCTGCTTCGGACACCTCTTATACAACCTTCACGAACGCTGATGGCGGTAAATATTGTATCTCTTTGACTTGATTTTTATTTTAGGAAACAAAAAGAAGTCACACGTTGGTGTAAGGTGGTGACACAAAAGCTTAACCGGTATGTTGTCCAGAAAGTCCCTCGCTTTGAGCACTGAGTGCGTGGGTGCGTAGTCGTGGTGAAGCAGTAGCCCGCGGCGCCACGAGTTCAGTCGCTTGTTGCTCACAGCAATGAACAAGCAAGCATCTCATAGTCTACAGCACTATAGTATTCGACATTGATGCAACTTTGATTTCGTAAAGAAATTGATACCAACTACCCACTCAAAAAGAATAACCTAGGGATCAAAATCTTGGTTGGTTGGCGTTGACTGGGTCACGCGAAGATGCTTACGTAAAATATTATACATATAATATCGTGAACGCTTCCCGATCTAATCTGTGGCCTATTATTTTGAATTAAAATTTTCACTTCTGACACGTTTCCTTCCGTAACAGCCGTCAAAGGGCGACCACATCTATCTTCATTCCCCAAATTTAGTCGACCGTGCTCAAATTCGTTATACCTGCGTGTACCAGGGTACACGATTGCCTTAAATAGCCCTTCTTCCATAAATGCTAATTAAAGTGTGTCATACCATTCGTCCGGTAATCGTAAAACAAGATGGTGCAAAAATTAACTCGTAAAAAATGTAGAGGAAAATTTTAAAATTGGAATGTTAATTTATTTAATTGTAAAAAAAAATATTTTTAAAATAAATAACTGGCCTATGTCACATAAAACTTTCTTTCGCAAAAAAAATTGTGTGGTCTGGTACTCTTCAATACTCACTTTTACTGCCCGTGTTTCTATTTGCCTGGCTCAACCAAATTTGATACATAGAAAAGATAGTTATAAAGAAAAGAAAAATAGGATTGTAAAGTTCGTAAGCTCGAAACACTTATTTATGTACTGTAGACTAGATATATTTAATTCTTTGTAAGCATTGGCAGGCAAGCGAGAATAAGAACATGTTAGTAAACTATGATCTATATTCACTGCATCATAGAGTCGAAGGTCTCAGTGTCGTACTGTATATACGATCGGTATAAAAACTAGTGACAAATGGCAAAACCAGAGTCGTTCTGCTGTGAAATGGTTGCTCGATTATTTCAGTTTATTTATGTGGCATGACGCGTTGAAATTCCAATTTCTATAACGAAATACCTATTTCGTTTTTGATTTAGTTTCGTGTGATTAATGGATATTTGAAATAGAAATGTAGGGCTCCGAGTACTGTTCTAAGGGCATGCGCGACTGCATTGTATTTCTGTTAATATCACGCTTTTCAAAATTCGTTTTCAAACGATTATAGACCTACTAACTTAAGATTGTAACACAGAGTATACGAAGCTGGTATGGTCGCCATCTAAGCAGTATGTTTAAAAAATGTGGAATCGAAGCGAAGTTGAGTTATGTAATTGTTAAAGTTGCGAAGTTTGGTATACTATGAATATATCGTACCTTAATGGAGTGCAGCCATTGTAACTAGTACGTAGAGTGAAACAATAGGCATCTACAATTCTATTTGTCATGTCCATACATATCTAGTAGCATTTGTCAAATATCTCCAGCTTGTTTGTATGATACAGACTCTATTGTACCTACATCTGTGCTCAATTCTAGGCGTTGGCTTAACTAGCTTTACTGGCGCAGTGACCCAATATGTGTCATGATATCCGATATTAAAAGGTACCAACATCTTGATTGTGAACTTGAATGTCAAATATTGACTTGAAGCTCCTCAAGATTTTGTCTTCTAACGCTTCCTGCCGTCTATGACGGGTCTTCTGTTCTCCGGTGGTCCAAGATAAACCTTTTTAACGACACCTTATTCGACTCTTATAATTTAACTCAACTCTACTCGACTGGATTAGACTGGACTCAACTCAACTCTGGCTAGCTACCACCCTTAAGTTGGAAATTTTCCGCCAAGCATCTCTAAGAATAGGGACAATAATGAACTCTGTTTTGCGTTAAGTTCAAGAACAATATAATAATACGCATAATTTTCAACCGTACACACTAAACAGTCCAAATTATATCCAACACAATAAGTACAACAATTCCTATTTCTCTTTAATCTTTTTCCATCAAACCTTACACATCGGTGTTCCGGGAACCTCACTTGGGAGCCAACTCTAGCCTGGGCGTGGTCGACCACACCGTCACTTAACATCAGATAAGTCGAACATTTAGCCTGTCGACCATAAAAATATTAATTGGAATTAATTAGTAACAAAGCCTTTGTTAAACTAAAGAAAAGGAAAATAAGTTTTCACTTCTAAATATATATAACTCAAAGGTGACTGACTGACTGACTGACATAGTGATCTATCAACGCACAGCACAAACCACTGGACGGATCGGGCTGAAATTTGGCATGCAGGTAGATGTTATAACGTAGGCATCCGCTAAGAAAGGATTTCGATTAATTCTACCCCCAAGGGGATAAAATAGGGGATGAAAGTTTGTATGAAACTTTGTCAATTTTAAGCCGATCGGGCTGAGACTCTGCATGCATAAAGCTACTATGACGTAGGCATCTAGTGCGGGTGAAACCGCGAGGCACAGCTAGTATTCTATAATTCATTAAAAAGAGATCAGTAGGTACTCGCAACTATTTTCATCTCGTCGCTGGATACCTATTTTCAACCTGTAACGTTGTAAAATTCAGTCCTCTAAGGCAGTTAATTATCTCCTAAAATTAGAACTCGGAGAACCGTAGAAGGCAAATTTATTGCTCACCAGTGACTCGCCCAGACTTCATAAGGACTTCAAAACCTTTATTTTCATTGTATGGGTAAACAAACTGTGCTGATTATATTACAATTGTACGCTATATCTAGTAATTAAGACAACAGTTCAATCCACCCTAAACCAGTTTTAAGTGTATGTAAACGAGAGTTAAATATGTAGATCGAATTCAGGGAAATGGTCTAAATTATTGACATAGTTTGCTGACCTTGTAAAGAAAGAGTTTTGTCCATAGTTTGTAGAGCTGTGAGGTATGTGAAGAACTCGGAGATATCTCGGATGATAGTGGAAATTTTATCAAAATCCGTTGCGTTACGAAATAAGCGGATAAACATGCGAAATGCGACTTAATGAACTGCTATTTAGTGATTAGCGAGGTAATGAAAGCCGCGCGCGGCGAATTAGCGGGAACTCGGAAAAATCATGTCCTACATTGTATTATTGACAAAATTTGTGTTGTTTTTAACCTACTTCAAAAATGGAAGAGGGTCTCAATTTTTGTTACTTCAGAACTCTGTCATTAATGAACGGATTTGAAAAAAAATCTTTGTATATTTGAAGGCATATTCATTTAGATTTGTCCAATAGAATATTTATGTAAGTCAGTTCAGTAGTTTGATTTTTAGACCAAAATAACTAAATCTTTGCCGTGTTTGGGCTAAAGCGCATGGAGTTGGTTTTTTAAATTGAAATAGTATACTTGTTAAGAACTTAATTACGCGCGTGAGTGTAGGAATGTAACATATTTTGTAGCGATGATATCTCTGTGGTTAGCGCGGTCGGTTCACACGCCGAAGGGCGTGAGTTCACATCCCAACAATGAGCTTGAGCTGCCGGTGAAGGAAAACACCGTAAGGAAACCATAGCATGGTGGTAGAGTACTTTCTAGTAGTCAACTGGTTAGCTACCACCCTCATGTTGAAAATCCGCCAAGCACCAACAGTGTGTTTCGGCTGCCTCAATTGAGGGCCAGTTCTATTCCAAGCTAGGTGTGCTTTACCATCTTCGACCACAATCGTCAAACAATAGTTCTACATTTCTCGTAATCCTAAAAACTGCTAAGGTGCTTCGAATCAACAACCTTTAGTTAAATTGAATTTTCCACATTTGTAGTCAAAATAAATATAACACAGTTTTTAAAGAAAAAGGTTTTGAATAAAATAAAAAATAATTCGCAAATATATTCCAAAATACGGTTAGGTTCCCTGCAGGGTACTTCATGTACAACCTTTATCATATTATATGATCGCATTACAAAAAGTTCTCGGCAAAGGATGATAAATAGCCCAGACCTAGTTAAGGCTGGGCTCCAAAAAACCTTTTTCCAGAACGTTCAGATAAAATGACGTGTACAACTGTAAAATTTAATGTAAAAACCTGCAGATCACAGAACTCCCGGGACTCAAGATTTCTAAGTATAAATACTTAGAAATCTTGAGATATTGGATGACAAGCAAATGTAAGGCAGGGGTCGAAAGTTGTTCCTAAATATACTAGCTCATTAAAACTAAGGTTACAAAACTACAATTTTAGTTGTAACTATGATAGCTCATTAGTTAGCTCGGTTGGTTCATACGTCACAGGGCATGAGTTCAAATCCCATACGGAACAAACCGTACAGAAAAGCAGTACTCAGTGGATGAACTTTCGCAATGGAACGCCTGAATCAATCAATTATCTAGTACTCGGTTAGCTAGCTACCACCCTCAAGTAGAAAATCTGCCGCCAAGCAACTAACGGTTTGTTCCATCAGCCTCAATTGAGAGCCATTTCCATTCCAGGTTAGATATTTACCATTTTCGACCACAGTCAATATAAGGTGAGCACTGAGCAGTGGTCAAACATCTAGAGCGAAATCATCGCAAAAAGGTTAAGAAGTTGTTCTATATTAGATTATAGATGTTTTATGTCTTGCTTTTATCCTCTTGTCTATGATCCTTTCTATACTGAGATTGCCTGGAAAAGATAGGCTTTCGCGATAAGGCTGCCGATTGTTCCACTAGAATTAAGTTTAAATTGTAATAAATGCTTGTAATTCGTGTGAACAATAAATAGTTACATATATTATTATTATTATTAAGTATAAAACGACTTATTCCCAAATGGAGAAATATTATTTTTAACTTTATAATGAGTTTTTCGCTAACAAGTTAAAATATTTTTTTAAATCATACTATTTAGATGGTAGTATGGCGTAATTACGCAGAATCTGTGCTTTCGAGGGTTTTAATCAGCTACATATTATTTACAGTTCTGGAGATATCGGTCAACAAAGGTTGGACGGAGTGCCAGGCATACAGATGAAAAATTTAGAAATAGACGGTAGGTTCAACTATAGGGTTTCGTTAGACACCTTTCGGGTATGGAACCCTAAATATCTTATGGATCATATGTATATGTATATATATACAAAAACATAGGTGAACGACTACCCTCATACCGACCAACAACGGAAATGAAACGAATGAAATGATTTTGACGGTATTTTACGAAAATGGCGTCGGAAACGACCGCAATATTCCAGGATTAAAATCATAAAAACGATAATAATATTTCCGAATTATTCCAAATGCTTTTGTGACATATAATTATATGTCAATTTATTTGACTTTTTTATAGATATGTTATATTACAAGTCAGATGATGATGATTAGATGATTCTGGGGTCGTACTACAAATTTAAACAAACTTTGTCTTAATTTTCTAATAAAAATTATAATAATTAATCTCTTTTGTCTTATTTGTTTCAAATTTGTTGGTCAGTGTGGGTGACCGTTAATACGTATTTAAAAAGGGTATCAAACGTACACTTAGGTCGCTAATCCGGGTTTCTGTCCCTGCAACGCGATGGACCCGGCGCAAGCATCTGTACACATTTGACCTGTTTATTTTTGTGTAGTAGGTTCATTAGATTAAGTGCCTAGTTATAATATATTGTGCTTATATATTTTGTTAAACTTAAAGACCTGTAGTAACAAGCTAAAAAGTTTAAAAAATTATAACGCGACTACAGGAAAAGCATACATTTTGTGTATTATATTCAGGGTGTGTATGTGTGCGAGTTTCATTCCACTATAACTTTTAAATACTGGAACAGGTTTGGATGTATGGGGTATCGTTAGAACCGAGTGACACAGGCTATACATTTTTTGAAAAACATTTCAATAACAAACATTCGTGTTTTTTAATTTTCTTAACTAAGCTTGTTATTTTTATAGTTCAAAGTTGTGCCCACAGCGTTCATAATTCATCAATGAGCCCCTTTCGGCGTAATACACCCCCAAGTGAATAGCCCAGTATTTTGAACTCTATTGTACAAATAGCTAAATTTTTATCATGGCAAGCTTGTCATAGCAATTATTAATTATAATTTTACTGCAACCAAGTGGCGCTTTCTCACGCTCCGCCTTCCTTAAGGTGAGTTCACACTGATGTAAACTTGTTTTGTTATATCTCAAAGGGATTAGGCAGCGTTTTCGATGAAAGCTCCCAGGTGGCTTGAATTTTTCCGACACTTCCAATAATTATCATCATATTTCAACCACTTTACATAAAACCTTGACAAATTGTATAGTTAAACCTTCCTCTTGAATCACTCTATTCATTGGTGAAACTCGCATGATAATTCGTTAAGTAGTTTTTAAGTTTCTCGCAAACAGACAGACAGACACAGCGGACGACTTTGTTTTATAATATGTAGTGATGATTAATCAAGTTTTTTGTGCTGTGCGGAAATCGATCTTAGAGGATTGTTAGTTACCGACAACCCTGCTTTGTTAAATAATGTTTCGGCATTTCACTGCAGTCAATCATCAGATTAGTACTGTGTTTTATACGGTCGCATTTAGCGGAGCAAAAGTATGATGGTTACGCTATAAAATACTTTATTCATAACGCATTTTTTAAAGGTCTTTTTTTACTATAGATAGGCTTGCATTTGACCGCCATCTCGCCTGATGTTAAGCGAAGATGAGGTCTATGGTGGAGTACGCTCCCTCCACCTACCCTACGCTCCTACCTTCGCTAGAAGAAACCTGTTCACTCGCGACTTGAGCCAGCCGTTTGAGCGTGAAGAAGTAACAAACTTGCAAACCCTAACACCCCCACAAACTTTCGCCTTCATAATATTAGTGTGATATCTGTTTCTCTATATCACAGAGCGTTGAGCACGCTAATCTCAGAAACTAATTAACATATTTGAATACCACTTTCACTAGTATATTGTGGCAAACATTTAATGTTTGTTTTATTCCAATCAGTTCACGAACAAACAAGTTAATTGAAATAAACTGCTCTAGAAACACGAAGTGCGTTCGAAAGTCGATTTGTCTGAAACTTTTGTTAACTGTAGTTTGTAAAACCAGCATTGATAGTACATGAACGCAAAGTTATAAAATAATAAAAATAATTAGGTTTAGCAGATATAGACATGTCCAATTTAAGTTGAACTCTCATCAATAAAGTCGACCATATTAATTTCGCCCTTAACAAACATCCACCCGGACGGACTTGCGGGCGCAGTTAGTATGTAATTAAATTGTGAAAAGTCACACAATACCGTCTTACTACGGATACTATAATCCTATATAACCAATATCATAAATGCGAATGTGAGTTTGTATGTTTGTTATGAACATATAATATGGAAATACGACGAAATACTGGAATAAGACATAGGATACTTTACATCATCATCATCATCCATCACCACGCGGGTAAAACATTAGGACGCAGTTAGTAAATAATAATATTTATTATGTAAGTTTTTGCTAAATTTAACGTACACTTTTTATTTTGCTCCGGCTATAATTTCGGCCACATCTAATGGTCGGATATCGAATATAATTAAACGTGAGTAATCCCGTATAAGAAAACCAAAAAGACCGCCTTAATTAGATCTCTATACAAATCTGCTTGTCTTTGTATATGTTTTAGCCGGCATTCCTGATAAATTGAAAATTGGATTGAAGGAACTTGGATAAAGTGGGAACCAATAAAGAGAGTACAAAGCTTTCTTTATTCCTAATTTTTTTATCTAATATACTTTATCCAAAGGTAACAGTATTTTTTTTTATTAGTGTGAGCGTGGCTTTAGTCTTTCCGTTTGTAGTATTAGTTTTCAAAGGCAAGTTAATATTTTCTTCAATTAAGTTTTAACTTTGTCACACTAAATGCTCGTTAAATACTGCTATTACCAAGTATAATAACTTTGTGAAATATTATGTTATTACTGACTTAACGTAACCCTTATCTCGAAAGCGTGTTATTAAATCTGGAACACGTACCTATTTGCTTTGCAATAACAATCAAAACCAATTCTATAACTTTATAACTCTAGATAAAAGAAGCTTAATTAATTAAATTTAAAAAAAAACCCACTATGTATGAGTAGTAGGGGGTCATCAGCCCTCGTAGCTGTGACACGTAGCTGCGTAGCACTCAAAGCGTAGCGCTCGGCCGTAGCCTTTGTAACACTCACAGCTAGTCGCACAGGTATTATACATGGTGCTTTCAATTCCAATTTTTTGGCGAATATGTTTTTTTAATAGTTTTTTTTTAATACTATGCAGGTTTGCGTTTGACTACGCCCTGTCTGATGTTAAGCAGGATGGTTTATAAGAATGCAGGATTTGTAACGTATGACAAACAGAAGCCGTATATATTGACTTCACATCAAAACATACGCCAATTTGATATATTTCTATATCGTACGAGCACTTCTAAAGCTTACTTATCTTTATCAATATTCTGACAATGATTTTCCCGTTGCAGGGTAACAGCCTTTCTTCCCTTTTTACATATATATTTTTTTTTTTAATTCATTATTTTGTATAAGGACAGGGAAAGTATTAAATGTTGGTTATCTTCTAGCAGTAGTGTGTTAGGAAATGTAAAGAGATGTCCTGATGTGTATACATGAGGCAGATATATAACTCTAGTAAAGTCACTGTACGCAAAGTAAATACAGTTAACTAAACTTACCATTACACGGATATAACGAAACGATACTGGAAAACTTATGCCTATATAGAAAAGATATACAAACTACTACATATTCTGCTATGGAAACTGACGTTTTTCTTTTACTTATACTACATATTGTTGACTTGGCCTTTCCATAGAATATCATCTCTGTGGTGTTAAGAGTACTAAAGAAAAAGTCGCGCAATTGTGAATCTTATTGCGTGGGTATACGATATGCGGTTTTTTTTTAAATGACATGCTCTCCTGTTTGTAAGATATAACGCCTATCTGTGACCATTGTACACAGAACTTTGAGTAGTGAAACAAAGTCTAGGGCATCGCTGTTTTGGCGCTCATTCCTTTGAGACTGTAATTTGTCTAGTTAAGTATTCTATCAGCTTAGATTGGAGCTAAAGGCAACGGTGTGTAAAGAAATAAAAATTAACATTACGACAAAAATGATTTATTAGCCGTTGTAAAAATAACGACAGATAAAAATCTATTTTGGAGTACAAAGAGCTAAATAATGTAATTTTGCCGATAAAGCTTGGCGTTGATTAATAGGGTTAAATAGCCGCTCCGAGCTGTCGGGCGGTAACGAATCGGACTCGGTAATTCGGAGAAATTAGAAACGGGCTCACGAGCTGGAAGATTTCATTTTAAATTAAAAGTCGTTGCGGCCTTGCTGTCAGATTTCATTCTACTCCCGCTTTTTATTTATAGTAATCGGTAATGAAACAAACAAGACACTTTCGTGCAGGGCCGAATTAACCCTATCAGAGCCCCTAGGCAAATCATTCCTCGGAGACTCTTTCATTTACCCATTTCTTACTTTTTAAAATATATTTGTTCTATTACAAAAGTCGATTTTACATAAATATTTTTTTTCTATGGCAACATCACCGGATTTAAATAATGAGGAATGTCACGAATGAAACGTTTTTTTTCCTTGGTGCGTGGCCTTCATCTAACATCGCACCGACTGGGCCCCCGTGGGCCCCTAGTCTGTGCGGTGCCCCTAGGCAGTTGCCTAATCCGCCGGCCCGACTCTCGTGGTTGTAAGTAATACCGCCTGTCCGTGTATGTTTCGTGCTGCAATGGCGCACAAAACTCTAAACAAAATAAAGTCCACGGGAAATACCGCAAGCACTTATTGCCATTCAAATAAAACTATAACACACCGATTTTACTTGGTGGCAGATCTCCTTAGTAGGAGGCCGTCTGAGTTGGTACCATCGCAGTACCAGCTGATATTCTGCCGCCAAACGGTAGTGTGGAAACATTACTTTGTTTCGGTTTGAAGGGTACTGCAGCGACATTACAGGGCTGTTGAGACTAACCATCGAATATGTCTCAAAGTAATGAGCGTCAAAGCAGTGATACCCTGGACTTCTTTTTTATGGTTGAAAGGCTAGGTGTTTGACCACAGTTCACCTGATGTTAAGTGACGATGAGGTCGAAGATAGTAAACACACTAAGCCTGCTCAAGCGAGGGTGCTGGAACATACTGTTAGGTGTATGGCGGCAGATTTTCAACTTGAGGGTGGTAGCTAGCCAGCTGAGTACTAGAAACTACCCTACCGCCATTTACCTCACGATGTTTTCCTTCACCGGCAGCTCAAGGTCTGTTTTACTACTCAAAGTTCTGTGCATCGTTGTTATCTCTTACCATCAGGAGAGCGACTCGCACGTCTCAATATTTCTATAGAAAAAAAAAACAACAACTGTTAGAAGTATCGAGTACCAATATGTATCAATCAAAAACAAAAATAACAAATCTGTACAACATCTTGTCTAAGTACTTCGTTAAAAATTATAGACAATTTCTCTTTGCCCATTGAAGTGGACGAAACGAGCTAAGTTGGAGTGACTAAAGCAATAACTTCATAAGTACCATGTTCGTTGGATGTTCGGTCGAGTGTCTCTGTTTTGTGTGGGAGACTGAGTTTACTTACGTTTAGGATTGTTGAAGCAAAGACCTTTACGCGTTCCCGCCAAAATCTAATGACAACATACTTAAAAGTCAAGTGTCAAATTTAAAAAAAAAATTGTACGAGCTTCGATGGAGTTCTGGAAGCAACGCGTAAAAGTCACATTTCACACCTTTGTACTTTCTTTTCCCACAAATCACAAACATAACGCCTGTTTTACTAATAAAAAACCACCATCACCTATACAGTGAGTTTCAATCACAAAACCAGCGTCCCTAGGGATATTCAGGAAACAAGAATGAAGTAGATACTTTATACTAAAGTAGTTTATTGAAACGAATTTTGATTTGATATTGAAGCTTCGACTCTAGTATATTAAGGAAAAGGTTCCAAAACCTTAAATATCGTCGTAAAGTAGCTTGTCTGTCGGTTTTATACCGAATATACCTTGGAGACTGCGCTTCAGATTACATGAACTAATTCCACCAACCAATTAACCACCTAATATTTATTTTATATATATTAGTGTATTCTAGTTAATCTATGTACGAGTATTGGGATATATTATTATTAGAATGTATATATATTTGTGTTATAGTTTTGTATTGTCCTATATGCATATCCTCGTTATTGATACACCCCGTCTTTTTATTTCTCTTGTCATTTCTATCCTAAGGTTGCCGGGAAGAGATCGCTTTTAGCGATAACGTCGCTAGTTGCTACACCTGTTAATTAAGGTTATTTCTTCTGTATTGTTAATTTTTGGTATGTACAATAAAGAGTTAATCAATGAATCAATCAATTAAACAGTTCGATTATACCTTCATTGTACGAACAGCTAGGCGATAGAATTTTCTGCCTGGGTGTTCCCCGATAGATACAATCTGGTTGTCTTCAATTCATGAGTGAATCAGTTTGTTCTAGGCAGGCGTGAGATCGCATCTTCCCTTAACATCAGGTAAGATGGCGGTCAAACTCAAGCCTAATTATTATAAAAATAAATATTTCAAGATCCAACACCGTATAAAAATCGGTTCAAGGTTTAGAAGACATAGGCGGAGTAATCCTCTTTTTACACGACTGCCCAAAAAAGGAGTGTAATGTTTTCAGTAATGGTTATTATTTAAAAAAAAAACACTTTCTTTTTTCGCTTTCGTGTTTTTTTTTCTTAAACAAGCTGTCATATCGGAACTATACGATGCATTGACATGGTATTTTTCGTGTCTTCACTAACACTCGTGTCTACTTCTTGTCTACTTGTGTCGTGTCTAGTTCTTAATTTTTACACGTAATGTCCACCTTTAACCACCAACTCGCCTGATGGTAAGCAATAATGTGATCTAAGATGAAACACCACAGACTTAGGAGATACCTATTTACCTATTATAGTAGCCGCACACATCGTCAAGTGCCCGCGGCGTCTCAGTGTCCCGGCTCTACCTAAGTTTAAATTAACTTCATGAGACGCGACGTTCGGAGCTCACACTTACAAGCGAAGTTTCAATATTAACTCTTTCATATCATGTCGAGACATTTCAACTTTCCCTTGTGGAATACATGAAATGGAAGAACCTAATTAATCGAGAGTCTCGAAGGTCTTAAAGTCTGTTGGGATAAATTAGCGTCAATTAGCACTTAAAGTTAATTTTACATTGGACCAACGAGAACAGACTAGATTTAATCACAGGTATAAACACTTTAGATTTTTCTTAAAAAGTAGCTGTACCCACTTCGTTCGCGACACGTGAAGCCTTTATTTGCCTTTTTTTTTATCCTCACGCGCTCAAGTGAAAATGATTTTCAGTAGCGAATACTAGTTCAGGGTAACACATATTTTTTTTATAGCTGACAGTCTAGGTGTTTGACCACAACTCACCTGATGTTAAGTGACGGTGTGGTCGAAGATGGTAAAGCACACCTAGCCTGGAATAGAACTGGCTCTCAAGTGAGACTGCCGGAACACATCATTAGATGCTTGGCGGCAGGTTTTCAACTTGAGGGTGGTAGCTAGCCACCCGAGTACTAGAAAGTACCCTACCACGCTATGGTTTCCTCACAATGTTTTCCTTCACCAGCAGCTCAAGCTCATTGTTGGGGTTTGAACCCACGCCCTTCGGCATGCGAACCGACTGCGCTAACCACTGAGCTATCATCGCTACAATATAGTTGAGCGTAGGTCAGCTAGCTTGTATAGTTTTTTTTATTTATATTAAATAGATCTACGTTCAAATAGCTCTAAAAAAAGCGCTCTTAAAAAAGGTTCGCGTCTCGCGAGCAAGGTTTCGGTTAGTACATACATCATATAATGTTGTTGTTTGCATACCTAACTACTAATTAAATAATAATAACCATTAGTAAGTAGGTATATGTACAAAGTTATTCAACGCACTAAGATCCAATTAATAAGAACAACGATTAAAATTGTTCAAATTAGAGCTACACTAATTTTACACCCAAAAAACTTCATTAAATATTTTGGGTAGTTTCAAAATATAATACTAGAGTACAGCTACAGTAAAGCTTGTACTATGGAAAACAGATAACTGATAGAATACTTATATTCTTTAATTTTGTAAATGTATACTTACTTATTGCTAGTTTGGTAGTGCTTATTTGGTAGTCCAGATAAGCTAACAGAGCAGAACATACATATAAACATGGATAACATCTGTCAAGGAGTTGGAAAAATAGAAATCTTGAGGGTATAGTTTCTAGCAGAACGACCAAGTAGGCAATAAATTATAAAATTTATTAACGAAATCAAAAGCCACAAGTGTAAATTTACAATTGAAAAGAATCAACTTTATGCCCCTATGCCCAAATACGGTTAGGTCTTAGGTATTTTGGTTTAAAAATTAAAATACTAATCGGATTTTTATGAAATTTCTATGGGACCGTGTAATTTAATTAAACAACAAAGCCAAATAATTAATAAATAAATAAATAAAGCCGTATTGAAAAGCCTTCTTTTTTGAAGTCGGTTAAAGAGAGTTCTGAAATCTACCTTAATTTTTATTCCTAAGAATATCTTTTTCGAAAAGAACGAGATGAAAATTTCTAAGGAGTAATCTAAACTTCAGACCTTTTCAAGACGTTTATTTTAAAAAATTAGATCCAATTATAATCAGTCTTCTTTTTGAAATGGCTTAGAAAGATACCTACAATTTAAGGACGTATCCAACCTTGATTGTAAAGTTATTGTCGATGCGATGGTTCAGGTCAGACTATTTTTAGCATATCAAACATCCTGAACGGGGATTTGACTCGAGACCTTTTAGATCCTCGAAACACGATGAAGCTTTCAGCTCGAGAGACCAATGAAGAAGGTTTGCCAGGAATGCTTAAATTTAATGCTAAAAGTTTTTGAATTATTGTTTCTTTAACTAGATGATATTGGACTTATCAGCATATTTTTTTTTTTTAATAAGAATTAGGCTTACGTTTGACTACCATCTCTCCTGGTGTTAAGTGATGATGCGGTCTAAGATGGAGCAGAAGCTCGCCTAAAAGATACCGATTCACTCTCGACTTGAAGAGTTGAGTTGAGAGGGAATGTGCTCTCAAGTGTCTAGTAGTCCACACAATGAACGTGGAATCAAATCGTTTCGTTCTAGTTTTTGTAAAATCGACCATGAAACGATGTTGCTTTTTTGAGCTTCTGGCGATCCGATAGAAAAATGGGCATGGGGGAATTAATCCATGAAGTTCTGAAGCACACTCTCCGAAATAAATCCGATAAAAAACCCATAAACTAGCAACTTTGCGACGACGTTCTAGGCTTTGTAATTTAGCTTGTACGAGTATGTTTGTTTATTGTTTGTCATATATTCTTTGTTTAAAGTTTGAGTTATTGTTTTTTACTAATTGTGACATAACGATATCCATTTTAATTTACACTTAGTTTAAAATTGACTCATTAATGTCATTGTAGCAAAGTCATATTTAGCAAAATACTTAGTAAAATTGTAGTTTAATAGGAAACATTCCAGGCTAGGTGTGTTTACCATCTTCGACCACACCGTCACTTAACATCAGGTGAGTATGGTCAAAGACTTAGCCTGTCAACCATAAAAAAGTTGCCAAATGTTAATTTGTAGAAATCAGAAAAGTATATAAGTATCTATCAGATATCTGGTTCTCATAGTACAAGCTTTGCTTAGTTTGGGGCTAGGTGGCGCTGTGCGATATATCCTACGATATTTATTATTATTATTTGTATTTTAAGAAGCTCGGCGGACGGGGGTTGATCTTTGTTGTATAGAATTTTTTCAAATTTATTCTATGTAATAATAATAAACTTTTTAATGTAATCAGAAATAGAATTCGTGGCAGATTAGCTTATAATCTGGTTAAAGTTCGATATGCGCTGTCCAATTAGGATTAATGAAAATGATCGCGACGCGCTTTAACTGGATCGGTGGAGCCACTAAACCACAGTTACAAGTGTTATAAAAAGTATCCAAGTAGTAAAAATAGTATAAAAACAGTACCCTTGTTATAAAAAGTAAGCTGGGAGCTTTCATCGAACACGCTGCCTAATCCTTTTGAGATATAACAAAACAATGGATGGTGGCATATTCCTCTTTTAAAGATCTAGAAAAAAGTACGCAGTGGCGTATATCTACTTTTTAAGGATAGCTTACCTACTATACCCATTCGCTTCTCGCCGTTTGTACGCTAAGATTTTTTAAACTGAGCAACGGATTTTTATGCGGTTTCCATTAATATACAGAGTGATTCGAGAGGAAGGCTCATTAGTGTCTACACTGCACCCATGCGAAACCGGGGCGGGTCGCTAGTGTAAAATAAAATGAATAAGAATTTCTGCGGGATTACTCACTCAAAAAACAAACAAAATAGTGTCAAAACCGGTCAGTTTGATAGTGAAATATAACCATCATCATTTAAAACTAAAGCAATTTGTAAACATTCAACACTAAATCCAATCTCTTTGTGCGGCAGTCTGTCTACCATTCCACGTGACATCGGCAGAATTGTGGAATATCTTCGCAAAACCTATTATTCAAGAGTTGAAGTTGAAATTGAATGCTTTGCAAATATTTACCATTTGTTATTTAAATGGGATGGAAAACTAAGATATAATTCAGTGTAAATTTTGTGGAGATACATAAAACTTAGAAATACAAAAAATAATGAATACGATTCTAAATTAAAAATTTAGTATCTTTTCCTTCACCGGTAATTACGTGATCCGACCGCGTCAATCACTGAGCTATCAACGTTTTATCAAATTTTTATCCGAAACCCGCTTATGTTACAGCTCTAAGCCTGACACTAATCGAAGGGTGATAATTAGAACGGGGTGTAATGACGTACAGATTAAATTTAAATTATATGCACAAATACACAAATTATGCACAAAAACGAGCTATGAGCGAGGTATTTTTTTTAAAATACATATTTATAATACATACTGAACACCTGGGTGAATATATAACAAACATTTATCGTCGCATAAATGTTTGTCCTAGTGGGAATCGAACCTATAGCTCTTAAAACAGATATTCTACCAAGTTAGCTAAGGCCTAAGTCGAACCAGCGGCTACTGCGGTGCCGTTGCGTGAGCCGTAGTCAATAGACAAATTTTTATTTTTACGAACGAGATGATCTCCTGATGGTAAGAGATAACTGTCTGCTTGTCTATGACCATTGCAACGATACAAATAACTTTGAGTAGCAAAACAAAGTCCAGGGCATCGCTGCTTTGGCGTTTATTACTTTGAGGCTTTCGATACTTACTCTCAACAGCTCTGTTGTTTCGTTAGCTGCAACACAGTAATGCTTACACACTATTGCTTGGGTAGATAATCTGGTATTGCGCCCACCTAAACATAAGGAGATTTTCCACGAACTAAAAACATATAAAATCAATATAATTTAACATATTTAGCTAATGTTAGGTATTCATTATATTATGCGTTACGAATACGAGTTTGAATCTTATTGGCTCTTTATTATTATTTTTCCCAGAAACAATTAGAACCGCAGATACTTAGGTATGCTGGGTCAGTCAGTGTAAAATCTGTTTTTATCTGTGGGTCCCAGGGGTCAGTAAACAAGTCTCAAACATATTTCAATGCTACAGGTCCTGTAAACAGTATACTCTTTATTTAGCTTGGCAACGCTGCGGCTTGCGGCCGTCAGTAGGGTCGGCAATAAAACTCGGGTATTGATGCTTATGAAGTAGCAGAGACGTAGCGAGGACGGGCTGAAGGGATTGCCCAGGGAGGCGTTTCGATGAGACGGCACGGTGATTTAATCGAACGCTCATAAGTTTGTTACCCCATTAAAAATGTATACATGTACACACGTGTACGCAGTAATACCTTCTGACATTAAATTACTACGACACCGAGAACCAAATCAGATCAATATTATAATCATGATATGAAAAGCAAACACTCATCAGTATAGATACAAACATCCGCATCCCCTTTCTAACAACACTCGTGTGAGTGTTGTTAGAAAGGGGGTGGAAACACACACACACACACTCACACACATGCTCTCACTCACTCACACAGAAGCACCACAGAAGAGACCTAGCTCCTACAAACTCAGGGTATCCTATTGTGGGAGCTGGGGACTCCGATAAGTTACTAAAATTATTGTTTTTTTTTTATTAACTTATATTCAAGTAATGTTTATTTTGTATACAAATAACTTAAAATGTAATGTATATGTTGTATGTGTAACACAAGCACATTTTTTCAAAACGAATGAATAAATTTATTATTATTATTATTAGTTATAATTTAACTGTGTTTGACTTTCTATCTTTGAGGTTTTAATCCCGTCATTTTAGAAATGATGGGATTAAAACCTCAAAGACGATGAAAATTTGCATTCTCAAACAGCAGACGCAGTCGAGAAACATTTGAATAAATGACTTTCTTTCAACGAAAGCAAGATTTATGGTTCCCTGAGACGCGCTTGTAATACGGTAAATAACACCTTTGTATATTGGAAAACGAAAACAGGAAGCTGCGGGGAAATAATCTCCCTGCTATCAGCCAGGTGATGCTCCAAGTATCCTCAGCTTGCATACTTTCTTAGTCATATTATAAACTAGCTGCGACCCGCGGTCTCACACGCGTTTTTTTAAATGTTTGATTTGCAAAGTGTTTGACCACAGCTCATCTGATATTAAGTGATGGTATGGTCTAAGCTGGTAATTACACCTAGCCTGCAATCTTTATCGAGGCTGTCGGAACACACCGTTAGGGCTTGGCGGAAAATTTTCAACTTGAGGGTGGTAGCTTGCTAGCCGAGTACTAGAAAATATCATACCACCATGCTATGGTTTCCCTTCACCGGCAGCTCAAGTTTATTGTTGGGTTATGAAACCACGCCCTTCGGCGTGTAAACCGACCGTAACCACTGGGCTATCATCGCTGCTTTCCGGGACATAGAAGCCTGTGTTCATCCAGGGTATCTATCTGTATACCAAATTTCATCTAAATTCGTTAAGATTTACAACGTTAAAAGGTACGAACGTAAACATACATATATTACTTTATGTATATAACAACAACAAGCAGATTTCTTCTAAGTAAGCGTGTTCCATCCTAGACCACATCGTTGACCCGCTTCAGTCCGGGATGCACCTTCCAACGCGTGCTTCAAAACCAAGCTAAGAACTTGGCTTTATTTAAAAAACAAGAGATTATTGAATTACTAGTAAGTAATTATAATTTTTTATTGCCATATTTAATATGGAAAAATGACCTGTAACTTTGGTGTTATTAATAAAAAAAATGCATTTGTGTTACCATCATCAATTAATTATACGAGCATTGTGAGAGCACAGTTTGGAACGAACAGAGTGAGATCAAAGCACGTTTTTTAAATTGTATTGAATAAAACGGTTTGACGTCACTTGTTATACGACCCGCTGAAATGTGGAACTTGCTGCCCGAGTGGGTGTTCTTCGATTTATAGGTACTTATATACAAGTCGCGAGTGAATCGGTTTCTTCTAGACAAGCGCGCTCTATCCGCATCAAACAATATGACGGTCAAACGCAAGCCAAGTTGATTTAGTAAAAATAAACGTATTTAAAACTGTTGAAATTCAAGGTTTCAAGGTTTCTTCAGAAACGCGCTGGATGCGAGCCGCTTCCAACCCGCCTTCATGGAAATCAATGGACGAAATTTATGCCCAGCAGCGGACGTACTACGGCTGAGATGATGATGATGAAGACAACAAGAAGTACACAAATTAAGACAGTAATTGCTGCTCACGATATCAGTACGCCATTGCTAGGCTTTACGGTTCATATGGCATTACCCTCGCAGCGTGAGTATGGAGGAGTTGGACCCAAAATATACATATCTATATCTTTAAACGAGCAATTCTTGTATATATTTCTGAAAATGAAACCTAGCTAGATCGATTTTTCGCCCCCGAAACCCCCTGGATACAAAATTTCATGAAAATCGTTGGAGCCGTTTCCGAGATTCAGAATATACATATATATATATATATATATATATATAAAGAAAACGTCGTTTTATCCGTGTTTTCAGCCGAGCAATGCTCGGTCAACCAGGTACTTAATATTGTATTGTCATCGGAATGATAACCGATTGAAACAAGAAATATACGAGTAAAGTTAAATGAAACCGTCTAATAAAAATATATGCTCTGACCGAATATTTTTCATATCGGATAAAAAAACACGCCCTCTTTATTCTCTCTCTATACGATAATATTTGGTATATCTTTGAAATCTTTGAGAAAAAACAAAACTCGTGGCTTTGGCGGATTCCCATCTTTGGTATCGCATCCAATGGACACAGTTAACATGAAAAGGGAGTTGCAATCACTCACAAACAACTTTTAAACCTTTGTCACGTCACTTTGTCTGTGCAGTTTACAGAGCTCGGAGACGCTGTCGAGGACATAGTTCCGCATTTGTCCATTTCACAAGAAAGCATAAAAAAGTGATTGAAATTGACTGTACCTTCATCTTTCTCATCTTTAACTGCCTTGTTAGCCCATTTGGTAGTAGCTACTTATATCTGCTTCAAAAGCTGTAGAGTATAGGTTAGATTCAAACATTTATGTGACAATAAACGTATGTTCTGTATCTGGGTGTTCTGTTTTATATAAGTATGTTATGTATTCACAAAAAAAAAAACTATTAGTTATGTAGTTCCCATTGTACAAGCTTTGCTTAGTTAGGGGCTACATGGCGCTGTGTAAATTGTTTTGCAATAGGTATTTATTAATTAATTAGTATAACGAAACATCATTATAAGGTGAACAAAAATCTAAATCTGAGAGTCGATGGAGTGACGATATACGAGTACGTGGGACAGCTGGTGGTAGATCGAAGCTTAAAGCCGAGGATCGGGCTGAGTGGCGTGTCTTGGGCGAGGCCTATGTCCAGCAGTGGGCTACAAGAGGCTGATGATGATGATGATGATGAAGAATCTAAATCTTTTGGCGCGCACCTGTTCTATCAGACACAATATATGTACATACAGTCATACAAATTTTTAGATATTATTATAACCATCATGATGATACATGTAAAATTAAATGTATGTAAATGTGTTCGCAATCATTAATAAAAAAAATTATGGCTGACAGGCTAGGTATTTGTCCACAGCTCACCTGATGTTAAGTGACGGTGTGTTCGAAGATGGTACAACACACCTAGCCTGGAATGGAACTGGCTCTCAAATGAGACTGCCGGAACACACCGTTAGATGCTTGGCGGCAGATTTTAAACTTGAGGGTGGTAGCTAGCCAGCCGAGTACTAGAAAGTACTCTACCACCACGCTATGGTTTCCTCACGATGTTTTCCTTCACCGGCAGCTCAAGCTCATTGTTGGAGTTTGAGCCCACGCCCTTCGGCATGCGAACTTACCGCGCTAACCACTGAGCCATCACCGCTACAAATTATAATTAAATTTATTTAAAAAAAAAATATATTTAAAATTTTAATCGGCTCTCTTATTTTTTTACATATGAAATAGATCTAGGTTTGGCCACCAACTCGCCTGATTCGCTCTCTTATTTAATTAACTTCGCCATTGTCGGCTACACGCGGCGAAACTCCTTTCCATTTGTAATTGAGTTGGTAAACTACACCGGAAGTCCGGGACGTACTTTTCAATGCATATCCTCACATTTTTAGACGTTCGCATGGAAAGTTTAATTAAAAATACTTTGGGAATATCCCGTACGTTTTCGTTTCGCTTTCCTGTTAAATTCACTTTTCTAATTAATAATCTACTTGGTGGTTAATCTCCTACTATATTCTAGTACCTGGAAGAGCAATATAAGTTATTTGTATTTTGTTCATGTTTCAATGTAGGTAATTCAATTTCAATGGCCGTGGGGACCGGCCGCTCACGATCTATATCGGGACCCGGCCAAACGTTTAGAGGAAGCTTCAGGTGACCAGAATGCTGGCATCTACTTTGGTCAAAAGCTTAGCATTGCCATCCAACGTGGCAATGCTGCCAGCATTCTGGCCACATATCCCTCATCTGACGGCCTTTTTGACTAAGTTATTTTTATAAGTTTGTAAATAGTATTAATTTATATTTTGTTATTCGTTTTTAATTAGGTATAGGCTTTTTTAATATGATATGTATATATAGTAGAATCGTATTTATAACACTGTATGGTTCGATTAATAAAAGTTTATTTCAATGTAATTTTTGTAATTAAGCACGTGTACACAGTGCTACAAACTTAGGAGGCAACGTGTAAATGGAAGTTCAGATTGCTTCAGGGCTAAAACAGACTCCAGGATTAATAAACTTTGTATCTTACATCGGTTTCCTTCGTAAAACTTGGAAGTTCCCGAATCGAGCAAACAAGTGATTCTCGCAGGATAAAGTTCACGGTGTAAAATCAAATTTCCATATTCTTTTCAATCTAACACCATTCGCTCACAACTTTCCACACACGCACACACAAACACGGACACACGGACACTCATTTTATTTATATATTTTATCTTCTCTACATAGTATAAAACAAAGTCGCTTCCCGCCGTCTGTACATAAATCTTTTACTACGCAACTGATTTTCCATCAATAGACAGAGCGATTCAAGAGTAAGGTTTATAAGTATAAAACATGCATATGCACCGCATTAGTAGTTAGCTAGTTGTATTATAATGTGCAAACAAATCTGTTCAGTAAACATGTAGATGTACAAAATTGAACTTGCCGTGGTGGTGCCGGCGTAAGAATAGTACCCCACCCTCTCTACCCGTGGTTGTCGTAAGAGTCGGCTAAGGGATGTAATCCGGAAGATGGGCAGCAGCGTCTTCCTTGAATAATCACACCTAACTGCGCTCGCCAACCCGCCTGCCAAGCGTGGCGAGTGTTGGCAAAACCCCCCAGGAAGAGGCCTATGTCCAGCAGTGGACGTCCTGGCTGATGATGGGTACAAAATTGAAACTGGGAACAATGTGTACTTGGGTCGCCAAGACACAGGCTTTGCCTAGTTTGGGGCCGATGTATTACGTTGTACAAATTGTAACAACCGAAATTTTATGTCATGTATAATATATGTCATTTTGACTTGGACTTAGACTTAGACTTAATTGACTTGTAACATTGGTGTTATCAATAAAATATTTGTATGTGTAAATTTTTTTGTATAATTCAGCACATAGATGCTTTCATATTTTTTTTTTAGATTATAAACTTTTTTTGGATTTACTATTACGTTATAATTATGCTTTATGATACGTGTTCTACTTCTTCTTTGTTTTTGGTATCGCAAGTTGTGGTTGCCAGTGACTGTTTTGATATTTTTAAGTATCATAAGTTAAATAAGTCTAAATCACAGTGAAAGTCACACAAAGTAGATCTTGGTTGAGTCCGGTCATGCCCTTAAATATTAGCTTTACTACAAGCTTTGATAGAATTTCGGAAGCTACACGAAAAGTTATGTTTCACCACATTATATTACTTTCCTACGAAAGCGCACGTAGTAATGCGGCACTTTATGTATAAAACACAATATCCGACCATTCTATACCGACTTCAAAAAAAGGTAGAGGTTCTCAAGTCGGTTATATTTTTTTTTATGTTTGTTACCTCAGAGCTTCGTCAGATATGAACCGATTTGAAAAAATATTTTGGTTTTAAAGAAATTTCATAAAAATTAGTCCAGTAGTTTGATATTTAAACAAAGATACATAAAACTTTGCCGTGTAGGTATGTAAAAGGCGTCGGTTTTTTTAATTATTGTAAATTAATAGATATTAAATCTAATATCTTTAAACGAGCAATTCTTGTATATATGTATATATATAATCTGAATCTCGGAAACAGCTCCAACGATTTTCATGAAATTTAGTATGCAGGGAGTTTCGGGGGCTATAAATCGATCTAGCTAGGTTTCATTTTTAGAAAACGTCGTTTTATCCGTGTTTTAACCCGAGCAAAGCTCGGTCATCCAGGTACTTATATTAATAGATACAATAATTGTAGCTATAATTGCTCAGTGGTTAGCACGGTCGCTTCGCATGCCGAAGGGCGTGGGTTCAAACCCCAACAATGAGCTTGAGCGGCCGGTGAAGGATAACATCGTGAGGAAACCATAACGTGGTGGTAGGGTACTTTCTACTACCACCCACACGTTGAAAATCTGCCGCCAGGCTAGGTGTTCTTTACCATTTTCGACCACACCGTCACTTAACTTCAGGTGAGCTGTGGTCAAACACCTAGCATGTCAGATTTTTTTTTTCTTGTTTAGTGTTTTATCGTTTCTAAATAACATACGAGTACAATATAATTAAAAGCAATTGGAACTAAAAAAAATATCTGTTAGTTATATTCTAAATTCATGGAAACATCTGGCAGGTTTGCACTTAAGGCATCCGGGTCGTTCTATCAGTATCAAAGTTAAAAGCGTCCTGCTCGCATTCAAAGCGGGCTGAATGCGAGTAAGTGGAGTTGCCAGCTATAAAAGAGCTACAAACATTGTCAAATAAAAACGTTGCCGTCAACGTAACTGAGTAGTTGAGTGGGGGAACTACTACCGTATTTTCTATATGAAACTTATTGCACATGTTAATTTCTCTCATTGTCGACAACCTAGACGTCTTTTTTTATGGTTGTCAAGCTAGGCATTTGACTACAGTTCACCTGATTTTAAGTGACGGTGTGGTCGAAGATGGTAAAGCTCACCTAGCCTGGAATGGAACTGGCTCTCAAGTGAAGTTACCGGAACACACTGTTAGGCGATTAGCGGCAGATTTCAACTTGAGGATGGTAGCTAGCTAGCCGAGTTCTAGAAACTACCCTACCACCATGCTATGGTTTCCTCACGATGTTTTCTTTAACCGGCAGCTCAAGCTCATTGTTGGCTTTTGAACCCACGCCCTTCGGCGTTGCGCGTCGGTCTCGTCTTGCCGATCTCCGCTGATACACCGTCACTTAACATCAGGTGAGCTGTGGTCAAACATCTAGCCAGTCAACCACAAAAATAAATGTCAAGTAGAGTTTATAAAGCGAAAATTTCAAAAACTTGACTTATAAGTATATTTTGTCGGTACCTACGTAAACGTATTTCGCGTGCGGTTAAAAACGATCGTCGTGAAATTTTATAGGTTAGCACTTAAAGATAACAATCCCAAGTTGAAAACGAGCAAAAACGGTCGACGATAACTAAACCTGAGGTAGTCTCACTTTTGCAGCGAATATTGCAGTATTTTCTAGGAAACTCTCTCTCGCTTTGTCCTCCTACAGTCTTGTAGGTATTGGCTTTATGGAACTACTAGTTTGCGCCGCGACTTCGTCCACGTTGACTTAAAAATTGGGTTCTTAGAGAAATGAAACATATGTGTAAGTAACAAAAGAGCATTAGTTTGATCTGAGATGATTACCTAGATTAATAAAAAGGATACCTTTTATTCTGGAATAATTTTCCGTAAGAGACATCTAAACCAAATTTCAAATGAATTCGTCCTGTACTTAGTTATTTGATAATCCCACAGGAACCAAAAGTTTCACAGAAAAAAAGTATCCTATATGTTAATCCAGGTAATAAACTATATGTGTGCCAAATTTCATCCAAATCCGTTTGACTGTTTTTGCGTGATTGAGTAACAAACATACAAACATTTAAACATATAATAGACAATAGACAACACTTTATTTGTGACAAAACAAATTTCCATTACACTTAATATACGATCATCAACATTAGAATACACCCAAAAAAGAAATAACAAACACGAATAAAATAAAAAAAACATAAACTTTCACATTTATAATATTAGCTGCAGTAGTAAGTAGGATTAGCTGCAGACAATGGATTCAGCTTGCAGAATTATTGTCAAAGTTTCTCGTTACACACAAAACTACTTTTGTTCATATAAATCGATCGATTCCAGTTGTGTAAAACGCTGTCCGAAATACTCGTAAACTTCCCTCAGGTGCAAACGGAAACTCCTAATAATCTATTAGAGTTATTCTTTACAAATTTTATCGTACAATCTGTTCTTGTACAAACTTATACAAATACAAAATATTCATTTTTCATTGATAACACCAAAGTTACAGGTCATTATTCCATTCATATTTAAAAACATCAAAATCATAACATATGTCAATATAATGAAAAAGTTAATATAATAAAATGTCAAATATAAAATATGTCAATATGATTAAATGTCAATAAAAAAATATAATTACTTACTAGTAATTCAATAACCTCTTATTTTTAAGTAAACGTCAAAGTCATAGAACAAGGTCTTTTGAAGCCAAGATCTTAGTTTGCTTCTGAAGCACGCGATGGCGCGGGGGGCCCCAGCATGTATACCGACCTCTCCGACTTGACGAGCCGATGCGACAGCGTTACTAGTTGGTCTTATAAACGGAGCACTCGACGTCCCTGAACTACTGTCTTGTTTGAATTTTCCTGCCAACTACGCTAACGAGGAGTTCGAGTATCAAAGTCTTAACGTATCCTAGATAACTTCAAACATCAAAATCATAATAGAGGTATCTAAAGAAAGCTTGTTTCACAACGCGCCTAGGATCCAGCGCAAGTTGTTCTATCGATTATTCATTTGAACGCCCAGTTGGTTTAGGAACATATCCTATGTTATGAAAGTATCCTAAGTCATTTTTTGAACGCTTGCATAGTGTACTTGATGTATCTGCTGGGGGAACCACCGTCCCATCTATAACTGGGGGCTCTACGAGGCTCTACGAGGGCTCTACGGGAAAATCGATCTAGGTAAGTCTCATCTCTAAGAAAACGCGTTTTTCCGAGTTTTAATTATAAATACACCGAGCAAGGCTCCGTCCCCCAGACTAATAAATAGACTTAACTACAGAAATTCCACTTATGGCTTCACTATAAAATTTCTGCCCAGGTTGAAAAAAATGGTAGATCATGGGCTGCCCAATAACGCTGCTGAATAGTTTGCATAGCAAACATTCCTTCGACTTTATTACTAGTATTGTTAGTACCTAGTTAATTACGTTAGCTGCAGTCGAAGGATGAGTTTTTAGCTTTCATTGCTTTTAAGTGAATATTTGATTGTAATGCTTGTCGTCTTCGCCTATATATTCCTATACACCTAACTGAAGCTACAAATCACTACTACTACTAAAAACACATTCAAAATAATGAATTTGTAAAAATGCAATATTAGCAAAGCGGGGGCAAAATACATGGCAAGTAGTCTACGAGACAAAAAGTTTGGTGATCTGTGGTGTAAATGAAAACTCTTTCGAGGTTTTATTCACTCGCTTATAAAACGACCTCAGTGTGTGGCTGCCCTAAAGCTCGGAATAAAGCGCGAGTATTTGACCTATTGAATATTTCACAGCATTGGTAACAAATCGGCACCACGTACGGAATCTGGCCACCAGTGTTTCCCGCGTCCTACCCACCAACACGGACCCCTAAATAATTTATCAGTATTTGCGTGGGATAGGAATTTGGCCTTAGATTAATCAATTAAGGCAGATGAGTCTTCAGATAACCGTTTATAACAAAAAAAAATGTGTTTTATTATCACGAAATTTAGTATCCAGGGGGTTTCGGGGGCGATAAATCGATTGAAGGTTTCATTTTTAGAGCAAAGCTCGGTCATCCAGGTACTATATATATATATATAATTATGTATATTGTGATTAATATGTAAAATTGATATGTTTACGAATAAATTAAATTAAAAAAAAAAAAAAAAATTATATATATCCCTCTAAAAGGTCACCTGATGTTTAGTGACGGTGTGGTTGAAGATGGTAAATCGCACCTTTGAACCCACACCCTTCGAGGTGTAAACCGGCCGCGCTAACCACTGAGCTATCATCACAACAGTAAGTAATTTTCTTTATTCTATCATAAACTTTTAAATGTCTAAACAGTTTTGGATGAATGGGGTAGACTTGACCAAGACTGGACTTTGAGAGTAACTAATGGTTTTAGACATATGCAAACTTATTGCAAAAACTGAAGTACATAATATGAAGATTAGGCATTAAGGAATACGTATCCATTTGCCGATCAATTATTTTAAAAAAATCGCTTACCGTACTATAACATATTATCTTTCGATTTTAGCATTTCCTTAAGTTCAAAGGGTCTCAAGGGTCAAGTAAAAAGGCCTAATTCTGTCCCTCGTAGCGTATTGGTGGCTGCGGTCGACAATGGCGGCCCTTTTAATGGGGGGAGGGTAAATTGATTTCGGATTATTTACAGAATGTTGGAATGTGGGTAGGGTTGATCAGCTGTCAGATTTGTTTTTTCCTGTATAATATATTAAATAATTTTATTTATATTTAATTCGATATTTTTAAATTCATATACACAGATTTTAAGTTTTAATCGGATTCTAAAAATATTTTTACTTTTTATTTATCTTTAACTTTATAGTAGATAAGATTGCTTCTCAAGAAGAATCAATCAAGTCTAAACTTGATAGGGTTATTTTGTTTTATCACAGAGATGCCGTGGCCACCTGCTAGCTTCATCATCAGACCCTGGATATCGTCTAGGCATAAAGTGCTCCTCGAGACGAATCAATAGAGCCCAAACTAGATGGGTTTATCATGTTTAGTTCAGAAGTTCCTATGGCCATCTTCCGTCTCCATCATTAGACCAGCTCTATGGTACTATATCGTTATATTGTCACCGAAGATACATAAGTACACCAAATTTGAGTCCAATCGGCCATCGAGAAGTGAGTCAAACTTGCAAGATTCCACCCGAACAAACATAGTTTTATACATACGATTGCAAGTTAAATAAAAGCTTGTAAAATATATATATATTGAATACTTTTCGAACTTCGCTAAAAAATGCCCACTGTGCTACTAATAAGTAATCGCTTTCATAGAGAGTTGGACTAATTAGTATAAAAGCGCTTAAAAAGGATATAAGGATTATGTGTATGCTCCGAGCATTCATGCTCACCATCGAAGGCTCCTTCTTGGAGATATGGTTGAGGAGGGCGATGGCTGGCACATGCGTCATACTCGTGAATAAACTTTTCCCTCTGCCTGTACTGCGTACAAGTTATATTCCAAAAAAAGATTTCACGGAACCAGATTTAAAACCTTTTTTGTCTCAAAACTTTAACTACAAACGATGTAGCACGTGAAATTTCATTTTTTATGTTTGACAGGTTAGGTGTTCGACCACAGCTCACTTGATGTTAAGTGACGGTGTGGTTGAAGATGGTCAACACACCTAGAGTGGAATAGAACTGGCTCTCAAGTGAAGCAAAATGTAGCAAACATTAGTGTTTTACGAGGTGTACATACAAGAATATCACGCTACAGAACTGATCGAAAGTTCTATAGTTATTTCGTTTAAGCTCAGTATTGTGCTCGGTCTTAATTGAAGCGTTAAAGTAAGTTCAATGGTCCAACAACGAGGCTTTAAGTCCAGATTTAACTATGTCGTCAACGTACCGTCTGAAGTCTAAATAGTTTATTCTTAGTTTTAGTTGGGATTCCAAACTGGTTTCAGATTAGAAGTTACGTAAATCCGACGATATTAATTTGGCCGAGGGACATGAAGCATTGGCCTCTATCACAATCTCAGATATTATTTTTTCTTGGCTTTTCTCTCTGGGTTATTTATTTAAGCAAGAGCGCGAAAAGTTATTGTAAAAAAAATACCTTTTTCTATATTTTTAGGGTTCCGTACCCAAAGGGTAAAACGGGGCCCTATTACTAAGACTCCGCTGTCCGTCCGTCTGTCTGTCTGTCCGTCCGGCGCCAGGCTGTATCTCATGAACCGTAATAATTAGACAGTTGAAATTTTCACAGATGATGTACCTATTTCTGTTGCCGCTATAACAACAAATACTAAAAAACAAAAAAAAATAAGAATAAAATAAATATTTAAGGGACTCCCATACAACAAACGATTTTTTTGCTCGTTTTTGCTCGATATTGTTGACGGCTACCTACAGGTAGACGCTAGAAATATTCACAGAATATTTCGTTATATATTCATTTTAAAAATAAATAATTAAATTTAAATAAAATAAGTCAAAATCAAAATCAAAAAGACATTTATTCAGTTTAGGCCCTGGTAAAGCATTTATGAACGTTAAGTTTCATGTTTGAATCTACCACCGGCTCGTAATTATACTTCAACTGAGAAAACTCCGGCAAGAAACTCAGCAAGGCATTTTTTTTATTATTAATTATTTAAGGACAATAGACATGATTTTTTTGCCGTTTTTATAGATATGGTATGAAACCCTTCGCGCGTGAGTCCGACTCGTACTTGGCCGGTTTTTTTTAAATTTGGCAGGCTAGATGTTTTTCCACGGCCCATTAAATGTAACATTAGACAAACAAGCAACCTTTCAGTGATACTCGCGTTGCGGATATAGTCTATCAATCAAAACAACATAATGAATGCATGGGTGCATTCAACGCTCATTATGGATTTACCACTTACAATGTAACGCGAATTATTCATCGTCCCGTGAAATGTGACACTTTAAAACTGAGTTATCGTGTAATCTAGAGTTCTAGACAAACATTTGACGTGTAATGTGCTCCTAGGGATGGCTTAATTGTCGGAAAGTTAGGCTAACTTCACATATTAAGCGATTTCGTACCGAGATCGAAAAGCGTAACTACTTCTAATAAATAGCCCATGAACGACACTCCGCGGCATCCAATACTTTGTTGCTAAACAGCCCTCGAACAACGCGGATCGACCTTCAACTTTTGCTCTTATATCGAGGCTAAGTGCCAAGCCAATTGGCTATAAAAAAACTGGGAACAAAATATTACAACAAGCATTTTAAAATTCTTAACTTACCATCTTAATTTTGTTACTTAAAAAGTCGGACAAAACAAGTCTCGATCAAAGTCAAGTAAGACTTTGAAATGGAACTTTAGATGAAGCTTCTTGTTTTCCATATTTTTTTTTGTGGACAATAATTGTACAATAAAGAGTTTATATCTATATTTATGTAATTTAAAACACGTTTTACTCAATAACTGCCGTTACATATGTTTTTTTAAATGTCGTCTGGTGACTTCCATTTATTACACACGTTTTTTTAAGCAAACTATATTTTATTTTGACTAATTTCAAGCTGATGTATTTTTATTAATAAATTATTAATTAATAATTATTTGACATATAAAATTTTAATAACAGGTCATATAAATTACATGTTAAGGTACAGTTGTGTACTTAGCAACAACTTTGAATGATCGCATGATCCAAAACAATCTGCACACGACATGATTTTTGAGGTCACTAGATGCAATCGCTACAATTTTTTTTAATTCTTTTTCGGTAAACGTATTCGTTGTCCTTGATGCCTAATCTTTATATGTACTACGTTTTTTGCTATTTATGTCAAACATTTTTAGTTATAGCCAAATTCCAGTTCATTCTGGTCGAGTCCAGTCATGTGCTAGTAAAGTAATGGCGATTTTACAATAAGCTTCGGTAGAGTTTTGAAAGCATCACGAAATGTCGTCACCTAATGTATCACCTTCCCACACTCGCGCCTGTTAATCGGCACTTTATGATTAAAACACCACTATTTTTATACGTAAACACTTGAAAAAACACAAGTTATGGAAAAAATACAATGGGGCGACACTACTCTTTCCGCGTTCCCGAAACTCGTTACCATCAAAAGCTTTCAATATTATACGAAATTTATATAACGGTACTTCGACATCTTTTGTAGTGGCTAGAAACTGAACTGACAGTCAGTGACGCTTGACAGCAGATGGCTGACGGTGTGCGGACGGGTTAATGGTGGTTTAATTCTTCTCGCCCGTTTCCCCTCGACCACTGGCGCTTGACTTAAGCCCAGATTTTCATGTAGGTAATGTAATAAACGTCACGAATAAACAAAATACATGTTTATAAATGTTAATCAGGTATGAGACATCGTGAGAAGTCGTCTTTAGACCCACGTCGGAAGGAGGAGGGGTTCACCAGACGCGGGTTTGGGTAAGTAGGGCGGGTAAGATTCTCTAATCACTCACTTTTACTATAGTGCTGTTCAACATTTTGATGGTTCGAGTAAAATGATCTAAACTGTTGTTTTTTTTATGTTGTTAGCTTGCGTTGGACCGCCGTCTCACCTGAGGTTAAGTGAAGATGCAATCTACGAATCCGTGTTTGACCCGCCTTATGGTAAGCGATGATGTGGCCGAAAATAAAGCATGCAGATTTAGGAGATATGTATTCACTCTGACCTTGAAATGATCTAAATTATACCTCTCTTGGAAACGAGGAAGCCTTGTAAGTTGTGTCCTACGATATAGTAGCTTCACGGAAACAGTGTCAGCTTCCAGTCTATGGGCATATCTAAACACTTGTGTTATCCACGTACATATGCTTAGACAGAGATATCAAAATAGATAACAAACAAATGAAGATTTTATCTTTAGTTCTGTCGGTAATTTCACTATTTTTCACAACACTAGCTTTTAAGTTTGTTCACGATGTTTGTCGAAGATAAAAGAAACCTGTGGTTTTACTTAGAAAACGGTAAACAGTGGAAATCTGGAATACTAACAAACACCCACGCATATGTTTCCTTGTACATTATAATGTTCAACGCTTTTAATAAATATGTAAGTTACCTACTTATTACACTTTTATTTAATTCTAAATAGGTTCACGTTTCACCACATCCTAGCAGTAGTGCGATCGAAGATGATGCACGTTTACCTAGAAGAAACCTATTTACTGTAGACACAGACTCCGGCAGAGTTCAACAATCTTGTTGTGCGTTTAAAAAATATGGAATCGAAACGCTTAGTGCGTACGTAGGAAATATCTACCATGTAGGTACCGACGGATTTTTTGGCCGTCCGGTGGTAAAGAAGTGCAAGGGGAAGCCGCTTTGAAGCCGAAATTCTAGCAAAGTTCGTTGTGTACTTGAATGTATCGGCAAAGATATTAGCAGTAAACGAGGCAATGCCACCAGCCTGCTAAAGTACATTACCAAATGTAAGATTTCAAGTCTAGAAACTAGGCTTACTGACTAAAAGCAGACTATTATCTTTTTATGTGTTACAGGCTAGGTGTTTGATCACAGCTCACAAGACGTTAAGTTTTCCATCAGGCGAGTTTTTTTTATTTTTAGTATTGACAGTCTAGGTGTTTGACCACAGCTCACCCGATGTTAAGTGACGGTGTGGTCGAAGATGGTAAAGTACGCCTAGTCTGGAATGGAACTGGCTCTCAAGCGAGGTTGCCGGAACACACCGTGATGCTTAGCGGCAGATGCTTTGTTTGTTTTTTATGCCTTTAATATAAAATATATATATATATATATTTATATAGATTAATCAGGTTTTCGTTTGACCACCATCTTAGCGAAAATTCGGCCTACAATAAAACACGCACGCTTGCCTAGAGAAAACACTTTATTCACTTCAAACTTCTGCTGAATATTTTAGTAAAAAATACTTCTTTAAAATCTAGTGAGCTTGTCAGTCCTCAGATTTGTTTTTTATGCAATGTACGTGTATTGTGTAACCGTGGTCAGTAAATTAAAAACACGTCCGCTTTGAGGTTGAAATGCAATTTTAACTTTCAATTCCACACTGCATACCTCGGCTACCTCGACCTCGACGTCATCCGGGGAACATAGCTATCCTTTGACCTTACACATAATTACAAATTAGAGAAGCGAGAAACTACCTGCTCTGTGGCTCAGTGGGCGGTGCTTCTGCTTCGGGACCTGTGTCTGGGTTCAATTCTCACCAGGAGCAACGTTTATTTCACAAACATATATATTATATCGTTCTGTGTTTGGATGTCCTAAATATATGTATCATAATAAAAAAATTACATCATCTATTAGTTACCTGGTTTCTTTTTTAAGTAATAAGATGTTGTTCTGATGTTAAAAGACAACGCATTTCAACGATCTCCCGACATGCGGCTAACATGGCCGGCCCAGCCCCACTTTAGGAAAGCGTCTTTCTGAGCTACGTCGGCTATAAATTACACGCCTAAAATACTGCGCTCCATGGCTCGCTGGCATAGGTATTCCCAAAGCATAGGTAAAACATGGCAATGGCATAGATCCCTTCACACTTATACCTACCCACCTGCTACCGCCTGAAACGTAACTAAACTCGAAGTAATAAAAGTATCGAAATCGATGTCGATAACTTTAAAATGCTATAAAACGAAACGGCCGTAAAGCGTTCGCTACTGTAGAGTTTGAACAGCAATTTTATTTATTGGTTTATTCAAATGTTATTTGAAAAATACAATTTATTTATTGAATTAATGGGATCCGATATTACTATAAGAGCGGGACATTGATTTTACTGATTAAAACCGGTTAACGTATTAAAAATTTGATATTATGAAAAATCTTAAAGATATACAAAATATTTTACTATGAAAACTGACATGGTTTTGACACATTTTTATTTTATCTATGCGGGATGATTACTCACGTTTAATTATATCGCTTTCTTCGACTGTAGTTTCGGTCACATTCAGTGGCCTTCTTCAAGGAGTCAACGCAGAGTACAGGCGAGCGCGGCCTCATCCGGCCTCGTATTGATGTGGCCGAAACTATAATCGTAGTAGTTATATAGAGTATCCATACGTATAGAAGAGAATACTAAATATTATTACAGTTTAAATGGTACTTAGTTTTTAATTGATATTGTACCTATCTATCAATGTTAATTCTAGTTTCAGTACCGCTGCATTTATATAAAATAATAATGGTACCTACTCAGGCAGGATTTCTATGCCAATAATAAGAAACCAAACGAGTTCATTAATTAAATCATTATTACCTATATCTATTAGATAATAATAGATTTATTTTCATGACATTATCAATTTATTTATAATCTTTTTTATCTATTTTAGATCTGGTAAACAGGTGGTTTTTAAACTTGAGTGTCTACGGGAACGGCAGCTGTTTTAGTTTTGTTTAAAAAATAAATATTAACTTAGATTCTGTGTACTGCTTTACTTATTCATGTTGTTTACTTATACTAAGGGATGTAGTTCAGAACGAAACTTAAATAATTCTGCTTCTGTTACTAAAGATGACTATCCTGTTTTGTGTACGTTATATAATTAAATAAATAAGTTAGGTTTGGTTTCCATGGTTTTTTAAAATAATATGTAGTCTTGCATTTGACTGCCATCTTGCCTGATGTTAAGCGACGATGCGGCCTAAAATAAACCGATTCAATCGGCGAACATCCACTCGGACAGCAAACTATAATGTCTAGTGTACGAAGAAGGTGGAATTAAACCGACCACTTCGAGTTTTTGAGTTATCGACCACGCCGCTTTTTAGAGCTAGCTCTCTGATAGTAGACTGGAGATCTATCAATATTTACATTACGTGTCTCAATATTAACTCATCAGGTACTTGCCTATTCTCCGTAGGTAATTAGTGTAAGTAGTATGGATGTCGTTAAAATGCCCACATAAGTGACTTTGAGATAAAGTTATGTATTCTATGTTAGTACATGTTATCAAACATAATGACATGCCATGTGAAAGTTTGTGTTTCCTACTGCTGTTTATTAGCGCACTCTATCGAAATTCTCATGAACTGCGTCGCATCGTTATTCCTTTGTTTTTGAAGACGGCAACCGCTCCGCTCGAGTATTTTTGTGATCGCTGTAAATATATATTGGAGTACAAATTAATATCGCCATCTAGCCACAAACTAAGCAAAACTTGTACTATGGGAACCAGACAGCTGACAGAATACTTAAAAACTTTTGTAAATACATACTTATAATACATACAAAACGCCCTGACGCAGAACGAACATCTATGTTAGTCCTGAGTGGGCATAGAACCCACGGTTTTTTTTTTCATTGTAGACAGTCTAATTGCTTGACGTCAGCTCACTTGGTGTTAAGTGACGGTGTGGTCGAAGATGGTAAAGCACACCTAGCCTTGAATTGTACTGGCTCTCAAGTGAGGCTGTCAGAACACACCGTTAGATGCTTGGCGGCAGATTTTTCAACTTTGAGGGTGGTAGCTAGCCAGCCGAGTACTAGAAAGTACCCTACCATCATACTATGGCTTCCTCACGATGTTTTCCTTCACCGGCAGCTCAAGCTCATTGTTGGGGTTTGAACCCACGCCCTTCGGCATGCGAACCGACCGCGCTAACCACTGTGCCCTGAGCACAAAAGCTTGCTCTTATGCTCTTATGAGCTAACAGGGCAATGTAAAGGCGGTATCGTTGTTAGTATCACTGTCAATTGTTGCACTGTTCTTACGGCATGCTCGTAATATACAAGTCAATGAACAGTACCGACTGTTCAAGGCTTCTGTCGATGGATATCGTGACCATTAATAACAAATGATTAATAAAATATTGTTGTCAACGTGATTAGCTTTGACGGATATTGGACTTAAAAACTACCTACTTACTTAATAATATTTTTGATGATTTGACGAAAAGTTTGATGGAAAGGAAATTTGTTTACTTTCTTATACTTAGAAGTGGCTTTCCGCGTAGGATTTCCTACACAGAAGCAGATATATAATGGGGAATCGCTAAGCTATGTCATGGGTTTTTAGGGCCTAGAATATTATGATAATTGGACTGGCAATTTCGCATTGGTACCTACGAATGGACGTTTCGTAGCAATCAGAAAATGTCATATTCAAATCTACAAATCAGTTGTTGTTTTAAAACTAGACTACTCTGACTGTTATAAGTTTAACGTGTGTGTCTGTAGGTGGCATCGTAGCTCCCAAACGGCTAAACTGATTTTGACCGTTTCTGCGCACGGTTGAAATGTTGGCTGGTGAAAGAGTGCTTCTATGATGTTAATGAGTTCTGTCGTGTCTTCTACAATGTCGTCTTTACGGACGGGCTAGATAGCCAAATTAATTAATATGACAGATTTTAATGTAATTGTAATAATTTTTTAATATTTTTTCTAATGAAATAATTTGACATGATGTACTAAATTTTAATTTATATTAGAATTGAATTTGCACACCGTAATGGTTGACAATAGACTCAAACAATTATTTTAAGACCTTTTTATAACGTTGTCGGTATGTAAAGAAAAAAAATACTTTGCTGATTCCAAAACCATTTCGAAATATTACATTCCTGTACATTATTTTGACGTTTAAAACTCTCTAAACTATGAGATGGGGTATATTTCAATAAAATACACAAGATAAACTTGACTTTCAATGAGTCCCATAATGACGTCATGTAGTTCGCTGTGCAAAAGTAATGGCGAACCTAAACAAAAACTGTCAACGTCAAGTCAACGCAGCGTTGGATTTCGTACTATAATTACAGTATTTGTACAACTATTTCATGCTCCGTACTAGATACTATCCATATATAAGGATAGTACGGAAAAATACTATAATTTCGTTACTTCACTTATAAAATACCAAAATAGGTAAATGTAACACCCGTGCATTGCCAAATCACGTAAAAAAAAGTTCATTGGGTTGGTCCTTTTTCTTTTTGGCATCATACTCTGTGCATTCTGTCAGTTCTAATGTTTCTGTAAAACAGCTGTAATAGATCCATCTATTTTTTTAAATCTTAATAGATTTGCCAGCGGCGTAATAGCGTAATAATCCATACAAAAAAGTAATAGATTAGCAACATTAAGAAGCTTTGATAAACAAAATTCTTTACTTCATGTCAGTTGTCAAAGTCAATCAAATGTGTCAAAATATAGTTTTTTGTTTTACATGGCAAAGGCCTACTATGGGTATTCAGCCAACGTTATGACGTCATCGCTATCAAAAGTTTGAAAACGTATTAAAAATCAACTACCGCATAAAAAGCCAAAATATTCAAATTAGTTTCATGAAATAAAGTGTACTATCAGAAAAAAATATAAAATAAATACCAAAAAAAAACTTTACATACCGAATTAAAACCTTTGACTTGACTTTGACTTTGATTTAGTTCTTTTCAATGGTTTAATTAAGATTATCCTTATATGACTCAAGAAAATCTATTCAGCTATTTCCAGCTTTCTAGTTTATGACTGGATGTGAACATCTTTCACAGGTCTAATCGAGTAGAAATTTGGTGTTGTGTGTTGGATGTTTCTCGAAATAAAAAACATCTATGCTTTTAAGTACAGTTGGTCACATAGTCACATATCATGAGATGAGATCGAGGTCAAACGTAAACATAGTCAGATGTCAAAAATTCATAAAGAGCGCGAAAGTCAAGAGCAATTATATCAATAAGTTTATTATTCTCTAATGTTCCAAAGCTAGGCATTCTCGAATATCTTCTTAATCTTCTGCAGATAGACGCTAGCGCTCTTTCCGAGTGCGGAGAAAGTTTCCGTGGATTCGTCTTCTTCGGGGGCTCGCCGCTCGTCGCTCGTGTCCCGGCGGTCTCCCTTCCGTCGGTACACGACGTTGTCATCGGGCTGGTAAGCTGGAACAAAGACTAACTAGGTACAGCTCTATCCAATTTTATACGTGTTACTATTTTACTATAGACACTGACATGGTTTCGACACATTTTTGTTATAAATTATTGCGGGGTTGCTCATGTTTAATTATATCGGATACTCCGACTATAGTAAGAAAATCCGATTACTGACCGCACCAGCTTCGCACGGGTAGTAGAGCATATTATACTTTACTGATCTAAATTTCAACTAATTTACACAAAGCCTTGACAAATTATATACGTAAACCTTCCTCATGAATTACTCTATGTATTGGTGAAACTCGCATGATAATCCGTTCAGTAGTTTTTAAGTTTATCGCGACGAGACAGACTCGGCGCACGACTTTGTTTTATAATATGCAGTGATTATTAAACTACACGTAGAGTGGCCTACAATCATCATTGTAGAGATAAGAGGGATCAAATCAAATCAATCAAATCGAAATCAAATCAAATAGGGATGGGAAAAAAGGTAGTGGCTAAAATTAAGCACACGACTCCACCAGCAACCACGTGAAACTGCCTCTGTCCCTTCCCGGGGTTCTCATAGAATGTTTGACGTTCTTTCTTAATATTTTTTAACGTCAAACATTCTATATTTAGAGGGGTTTACTTACCCAAGACAATATCATCATCGCCAGCTCTCATATTACCCCGAGCTTTGCCCAGGTTAGTGTTGAACACGTCGTAGGCCCGACGCACGATATTGCCCACTTGCCCACCGATGGGGGACTGCACCACTCGCTTGCCGATGTTCCGTAGGTCGTCAATGTTGGCGGTCAGGAGTATGTAGGAGTGGGCTACTTGGATCACCACCAGAAACACTGGAACAAAAGGTGCGAAGTTTTTTTTGTTACAGCGTTTTCATCAGGTGGTTACTGAAAGTACATACCTTATGTATGTACTGTTACTACGCAATAATATCCTTCAGCGGCAGCAAAAACTCATTGTTGGGACTTGAACTCATACTCTGTGGCGTGACCACTAAACGTGCTAACCATAAAGCTATCACTACAATATTTTTGTCAACTGTGTGGGTGTTAGATGTATTGAATATGAAAGAAATAATCAAATTATTGTGTTGTTTTTATTTTAACTTACTTGCAGACCATAATACTTTAGCCATTTCGTCTGGTATCGTGTGGACTTATATCTATAACAATAAAGGCTCTATAAAATATAGGTACATTGGCTTTACAGTTTACACTAAAATATTTATTTTTGTTTTATTTCACTAGGTAGCCGCACAACATTATAGCTTCGCGCCATCTAGCCGATTTTCGTTACAAACTCAAAGTAACTTATCGTTATCCAACTGGACTGTAGTGTCTTAGGGAACGTTTATCCGAAAAAAATTGAATAGAGGGACTTTCGAATTTATCGTTAAATTGTGAATGATGTTGTCGTTTTGATGATCTAAATTACTAACTAAAACGTATTCAAATTAAACTATTTTATGACAAAGGTAGGGAGCTTGTATAGCTTTTGTACTTCTATATGTAGTTTCAGGAGCCTATATAGTTGGAGACTGTCAGACTTCCAATCTGGAGGTCCTGAGTTCGAATCCCACTGCGCCTGCACCTCTATCTGTTTTTTTTCTAAGTTATGTGTGTATTGCCGTTGACTTCAAACGGTAAAGGAATAAAAAGTTTTCGAAGATATGTGAAGTCTACCAACCCGCAGTGGGCCAGCGTGGTATAGACAATGGCCTTACCCTTCTCACAATGAGAAAAGACCCGCGCCCAGCTGTGGACAGTTTACAAAATACAGGGCTGATTCGGTCGGATTAGACATTTAATAACAATGAAATAGGTAGGTATATCTTATAAAGGATTTCCGCAACAAGTGACAGAACTCTGTCAGCCCTTCAGTCAGTCTTTATGATAATATGACTGCCTTGTTAGCTGTTCTTTGGTAGTAGCTCTGCTTCCTGAACTGTGTCATGTCAAAATCATGTCTCTGTATAGTAATTTCTAAAGAAAAGACACACTTTTTGAGAGTTTATGACTAAAAATAATCAAGTTTTTATTACAAGTGCCAAACTATGTGCGTAAAGTATTGACAAATGATAAATGGCGGAAAATGTATTTTCTTTGTTTAAGCTTGTGGAAGTTTCTAATTAAGTCACCATTACTTTACTAGTGCTTGCACTGAATTTAACTCTAGCTTACTTTTGTAGCTTCGACTGTGAGTAAGACTGAATACGTTTGATATAAATGGTGAAAATAAAATTATAAAAGAAATTTTATGTGTTAAGGATCCTGTATCCAGTTGCCGATGAGCTAAAAAATAATAATGTCAATGTCAAAGTAATTACAAAGTTTTTGTTTTATAATCACGTCATTCCACAAAGCGAACGAAAACAACATTGTCTCATCAATTTCGCAAATTCATTCAATATATTTTCTGCGATGGAGTCAGACACTACTCTTGAGCACGAAGATTTACTAATAAAATTACGTGCTAAGCTGAATGAAGAGAAAATCAAGCTATGGGAGCAGCCGTATCTTCTGCCGGACAACGCCATATCGCAAAGTCTCCAGGCAAGATCCTTTGTTTACACTTTTGCAATAAATACCTATTTGTTTTAGATATTTATACCGTCCTGGGTTTGTTATGATGCAGAATAACAGGAAAATAGATATAAAAACTATCAGCTCCGACGCGCCGAATTCTATTTTGGGTAGGTATTGATTTTGCCGGTTCAAAATTCTATGAAAGACTAGTTATCTCGTTTTAAAACTGGTTGAAAAATAGATTCATTTTTATTACATACAGAAAAATCCATTTAACATACTGCAATCAAAGTACTTTGTACTTGAAAATTTTGCAATAAATAAAATATTAAATTAGCCAATAGGAAAAACCTCCCTATTTGTGTATCTGTCCTAGAATGTAGAATCTAAAATACATAAAATTTTTATATAAGTACTAATTTTAAATTAGTACACTAAGATTTTAAAACTATCTCAATGTTACACCTCATCCAATAGGATTTAGCAACAAAATACGCGTCAGAGCTCTCTTCTGGCCAAGAAACTATCCTGAATGCTCTCCATGAACTCCAACTTCACTCGCTAGAGCGTTCTAAAGCCAATGCCGACTACCAAGAGACTGGCTATGCAACATTCAGAGTCCGAGCCACAATACCAGGGGAGAAGGCTCAGGTGTTAACTATAAGGAAGAAACTAGATGTGATGGGCAGTGACTTGATATCTGCAGTCGGTGACCAGATTAAGGTTGAGGTATCCAGGTATGTTACACAATTTTTTGTAGTTTTGTTAGATTAGTTAAATTAAGGAATTGTCAGGCCATAATGATATTTATTATTTCCATTTACATCCTAAATATCAGAAATTATATTTGAATTTGGATGTTTGCTTTTCTATTATTTAACAATAGGTACACACCACAGTTTTCTAGCTATTAAAGTAGCCTATGTGGTAATACAGGGTATAGGGTACCTGAGACCAATGTAATCATCATATGGTAGCTAAGTACATTACAGTACAGGGACATGAAATGAACATGTACACTGTACAGTGCTTAGTACATGCAGCTCAAGTATAGGTTTAAGGAGCCCTATAACTATATATTGCCTGTGTTTCCATCCCTTCCCAACCAAATTTAATACCATCCTACTGATGCAGCTTTTCATACATTAATCTTCTATCTTTCAACTTCATCAAAATCTGTTAAGTCATTACAGCATGAAAAAGTTTCTAAACACATAATAACATAATCTAATACCTTTAAACTAGCAATTCTTGTATATATGTTTATATATATAATCGGAATCTCGGAAACAGCTCCAACAGTTTTCATGAAATTTAGTACCTATGCAGGGGGTTTCGGGGGACATAAATCGATCTAGCTAGGTTTCATTTATTTTTTTTAGCTGACAGGCTATGTGTTTGACCACAACTCACCTGATGTTAAGTGACGGTGTGGTTGAAGATGGTAAAGCACACCTAGCCTGGAATAGAACTGGCTCTCAAGTGACGCTACCGGAACACACCGTTAGATGTTTGGCGGCAGATTTTCAACTTGAGGGTGGTAGCTAGCCAGCCGAGTACTAGAAAGTACTCTACCACCACGCTATGGTTTCCTCACGATGTTTTCCTTCACCGGCAGCTTCTTATCTGTCTTCTTATCTCCTTATCTGTGTTTTCAGCCAAGCAAAGCTCGGTTATCCAGGTATATTATTTTAATATTTGTGAATATCGAGATGAAATAATTATATTACTTCATATCTGAGATATATACATACCTAACCTGTAAACTGACAGATACTGCTAGGTAAGAATTAAATTACTTAGTGTTATATGTATATTTATGTTTATTAAATTCATAATATATTCCAGGATAAAACTCATATTTAATGGCAAAGTGATAAAAGCAACCCCGAGCTTAGAAGAACAGGGCCTTAAGAATGGTGCTCAAATGATGGCTCTCATCATGATTGAAACTCCAGAAGAGGTGAAGCAAGAAGACACAATGTATATGGAGATGCGGCAAACCAGAGATGATGCAACATTGCTGTCAGAGTGTGTGGACGAGCTGGCTGACAAAGACGAGTACATGAATGTAATTCACACCAAGTTTTATTGCTCTTGATAACAAACTAAAAGGATTAAGTTCTACTATCTACTTCCTGGCTTCCTTTCCCTTCATCACTTGTTTGCCTAGTGTACAAATTTATAAATCTTACTGTAATGTACATAACGCAGTACCAGATATTCTGTTGCCAAGCAGTGGTGTGTAAACATTACTGTGTTCCAGTTTGAAAGACCTCAAGTCCTAGGCATAGTATAGAGTCTTATTCTGACTATACGGTTGAATACCTAGAAGTTAATTCTCATTGTGTGCTATTTTAATACAAAAACAGGAATAAGTAACCATTACTTTATAAATTTGTCTACTTAGATAGTTACAAATTAAGTTTATCTGAGCGTGGTTGGTGAAGTTTATATTGGCATGTGGGAACTGGTATAAAAATACAATTAATTTAATGTAATGTAATTTATATTAATTAATTGAGTATTTTTAACCCCCGACGCAATAGTGTTATAAGTTTGACGTCGACGTCTGTCTGTGTGTGTATGTCTGTCTGGCATCGAAGCTCTCAAACGGATGGACCGAATTTGATGCGTTTTTTTTTTCATTTGAAAGCCAGTTTCCTTGCGGTGGTTCTAAGCTATGTTTGGTTAATTATTCCTACTAGCTTAACAATGATACATTAAAAATTTTCAGCTTGAAGATCAGCTAGGCAACCCAATTCAGTTGCCCACTGCAGAGAAGCGCTCTCTGTTAGTGGGTCTCGCACTGCATGAGCGTGGCCGCAGCCATGTTAAGCAGAAAGAGTATTCACTCGCTTTAGTGCTGCTGTTGGAAGCTGACCGACAGTTCAGGTATGTTAGGTCCAAAACCCATATCGTGTCAATGTTCACATATGTAAACAGGCGCTGGCAATGTTTCATTTTGGTATCAGATATTTGAAATAAAGTTAATAAAGAAAATATTTATGCCCTCTGATGGTTTTTTCTTCAAAATGGGCTTGTGTTTGATGTTAAGCAGTAGTGCAGTGTTAAATGAGGCAGGCTTACGTAGGAACCTATTTACAATGGATTGGAAGACACCCATATTGTACCATTCAGGAAACATTAAGTCTAGCAGAGTTCACAACCTGTGATGAAACGTGTACTTAATGTACAAAAGTACTTTTTCCCATTGACTGCCCTGTTAGCTCATTTGGTAGAATATCTGCTTCCAGAGCTGTAGGGTGTGAGTTCAATTCCCACCTTATTAATTTAGTTTTGTCATGTTCGGTATTAAAGGCTGCAATGTCCGCAGCGAGTGCCGGTCGTCCATCCTGCAGACGGTGGACAACTACGCAGTGCTGCAGGTGGACATCTCGTGGTGCTACCTGTGCCTGGCGGCGCTGCGGGGCGCGGGGGACGCGGCGGTGCGGCTCGCGCGCGCCGAGCGCGCTTTGCACAGCACGTACGGCGAGCGCGGAGAGCGCGTGCGCGCCGTGCAGGGGAACGACGGTAAGCACAACACACACCATGTCTCGAACAACAATGTTGCAGCATGTTGACAAACACACATATCTAATACTTTTAAACGAGCAATTCTTGTATATATCTATAAATATTTATATGTATATAATCTGAATCTCGGAAACGGCTCCAACGATTTTCATGAAATTTAGTATGCAGGAGGTTTCGGGGGCGATAAATCGATCTAGCTCATCAGATCTAGGTTTCATTTTTAGAAAACGTCATTTTATCCGTGTTTTCAGCCGAGCAAAGTGTTTCTCCGCTCGGACGCAACCCCAGGCACTAGAGGGCAAAAAAAAAGCCAAAAAAAATAAAAAGTAAAGATTAGCTTAAACTTCTATGAGGCTTTTAATTGTTTTTAATTTTTATTTTGTTTAAATTTATACTTATAGGTGTATAAATAATATGTTATGCTCACATCTGTACCCACGTCAGTATGTGCTCGGGGCATTTAAACCTATGCGGCCTGTGGGTTTTGTGTAGGTCGCAGGTTTTTTTGCTAGCGGAGGTAGGTAGTAAGATAGACACCAATATAAATTAATATCTGTTTATTGGGTACCAGTTCGATTACACCGCCGCACATTTATCACACTGAGAGACCGTAGTTCGACACACTAGCCTTAGACCCGCACTCCCGGCGTTCCCGCAGGACACGGCGCGTTCCGTGACAGGCCCGACTGGAGGCGTAGATAGCGGGGCGGTAGACCACGTCGCTCGCTTGCTGAGAAGTAGTAGGGCGCGGCGGTAGACCACGTCGCTTGTTCGCCGGGAAGCAGTCGGGCGCGGCGGTAGACCACGTCACTTGTTCGCCGAGATGCAATCGGGCGTGGCGGTAGACCACGTCACTTGTTCGCCGATTAACAGTGGCGAAGAGAAGGAAGAAAGATGAATCCTGAGGGAATGAGATAGGTGTTAGTCTCATTCCCAGGAAGATGTGCACCTGCGGACCGCATCGTCCACGCACGGTCGCGCGAGGCAAGGGTCGATCGGCCGGCGTAGTGCTACAGTCTATAAATAGCCTGCAGTCAGCCGTCGACGCAGAATAGCTATAATATTAGAAACATAACACAGCAGCATGGCAGGTGGAAGTAAAGTAATTTGGAAACTTACCCTAGAGGGATCCTTAGTTTAATAATAATTTGTAGACCAGCGACTACTCGCTTCCAAGCTTTGATTGTGACTGCGTGGCGATCGGCGTCAGTAATGCACAGTGCACTCGAGAACGTCCTAACCGGTTTTTAAACTGGCGTCCGCGAGATCGCCGCGTACAACTTTGGTTCCGTAGGATATTATTATTTCTTTTGGTGACTGCGCTATCGCAACGTCACAGTACCCCGCCGAAAAGCGTAGGATTTTTGCTGTTACAAAAATCCGACTCACTATACTATAGATTCTTGGTACTGTCCTACACTCAAATCATTGTTTATTCATCTTCTTTCATTATCCCATTCATACATCTCACACATCATGCCTCACATACTTCTCTTTCATATAGTCTGACGTCATTTTAGATATGCCATAAGACCCTTACATACTGAGTATACTAGTATAATAAACTTGTACACTCGGAACAGTATAGGATAATTGAGTTATTGTTATATTTAGTAATACAATCACTCTCAATAGTATAGGAGATAATGATTAGTTTTGGTTAGGTACTATTATTTTTTAAAAATGGTTATTCATTATGTTTTTATTATTATTTTTTTCATCTTACAGCGTTACTATAATAATAGTAGTAGTGATATATAGGTAGGTATATATCGCATAACATGTACTAGACCCATAGTAGATAGGGTAAACACATTGTTATGAGCTTCATAGTAACAACTGCTGTTAGATATGCAAGTAGGTAGGTAGGTATTTCACATAATGTATAACCGTTATTTTTAGTTAAATGGTTTTAGAAAAAATGTTAGGCAAGTATAATTTAGTTGCGGTATTAGTGTAATTAGGTCTTTCAATAAAATGAAATATCTAGTTTTAAGTTATTTAGGTTTTGTGTAGGATGTTTTTATTATTTATTAATAAGGTTACGATTAAGAATTAGATACTGGTTTGTTTTTTTTTTTTTATTTTTTCTTATATATTTAATACGCGAAACTAGTTCCTTAACCGACATCCGTGTGCCTTCAAAATCCAACTCAGGATCGATACCCGATTCTTGTATGTCGTCTGATGGAATTTTTTCAGTTAGTTTATTTATCTGATTTCGTAGCTTTAAAACTGTAGGTGCTGGTTCTTCGCCTCTAATTAGAACTTCATATGATAGCTCATTTTTATTAAGTAATAGGAATTTAATAGGGAAAGTTTCCATAATTTTACAATAAGTTTACTTGTGTGTGAAAAAAATTAAAGTAGTACGTACAAGATACAATAAGTTCAGAAAACAAAAATAATGTAGGTAGGTATTCGTTAAAAATGTTCAACATCAATTATTAAATTATGTAGGTAGGTTGATACAATTGTAAAGTTATTTTAAGAAATTCTAGATAGTTCACCTATACATTTTACACAATTATGCTGCACCTGCCAAGTGCTTCATAAATCAGCTGTCTGTTACAAAATAAAATAACTAGCTACGATATGGTGATATTTTTACGATAGACAGACGTTAAATTGAATAAATGCAAAAAAATTGGGCAATTTGAAACGAAATTATATAGAAAATAATAGGGCTAAATCAAGATATTTGCGAACTGTTACGTTTTTTAAAAAAAATAATTAGTATGTAGGTATTATATAAATAAACTTGGACATAGTTACGTTAATTTAAGTTTAGGATGGAATGAAATTGCAATCGACATTAAATTTTTAGTTAGATAAAAATTTTCAATATTACGTTTAATATGCAAACCGTTTATTAATTATTTTTCAATGGACTGGTCTGGCAAAAATTTAAAAACAAGTAGGTAGGTAGTAGGTACGTGTCAGTTCGCTGTAGGTACTCGCGTATCACCGCTCCGTTTACAACTTAGATAGATGATCTGCTGACTGCTAGGTATTTGTGTGCGATAAATGTTAGGCTGTGCAATCTACCACGTTAATGGGCGCCACTGCGGCGTGTCGGTTTAAGTAGCTCGCAGGTTTTTTAGCTAGCGGAGGTAGGTAGTAAGATAGACACCAATATAAATTAATATCTGTTTATTGGGTACCAGTTCGATTACACCGCCGCACATTTATCACACTGAGAGACCGTAGTTCGACACACTAGCCTTAGACCCGCACTCCCGGCGTTCCCGCAGGACACGGCGCGTTCCGTGACAGGCCCGACTGGAGGCGTAGATAGCGGGGCGGTAGACCACGTCGCTCGCTTGCTGAGAAGTAGTAGGGCGCGGCGGTAGACCACGTCGCTTGTTCGCCGGGAAGCAGTCGGGCGCGGCGGTAGACCACGTCACTTGTTCGCCGAGATGCAATCGGGCGTGGCGGTAGACCACGTCACTTGTTCGCCGATTAACAGTGGCGAAGAGAAGGAAGAAAGATGAATCCTGAGGGAATGAGATAGGTGTTAGTCTCATTCCCAGGAAGATGTGCACCTGCGGACCGCATCGTCCACGCACGGTCGCGCGAGGCAAGGGTCGATCGGCCGGCGTAGTGCTACAGTCTATAAATAGCCTGCAGTCAGCCGTCGACGCAGAATAGCTATAATATTAGAAACATAACACAGCAGCATGGCAGGTGGAAGTAAAGTAATTTGGAAACTTACCCTAGAGGGATCCTTAGTTTAATAATAATTTGTAGACCAGCGACTACTCGCTTCCAAGCTTTGATTGTGACTGCGTGGCGATCGGCGTCAGTAATGCACAGTGCACTCGAGAACGTCCTAACCGGTTTTTAAACTGGCGTCCGCGAGATCGCCGCGTACAACTTTGGTTCCGTAGGATATTATTATTTCTTTTGGTGACTGCGCTATCGCAACGTCACAGTACCCCGCCGAAAAGCGCTAACCGGTTTTTAAACTGGCGTCCGCGAGATCGCCGCGTACAACTTTGGTTCCGTAGGATATTATTATTTCTTTTGGTGACTGCGCTATCGCAACGTCACACCTAATCTAGTTAGCACAAGTGAAAACTGTTCGTTTTCCATGTAAAATAACATGCAGTGCTAAGGGGGCTATTCGTTTGCATCGCATGGGTGCATTACTTGTTGGGATTAGTGTCTTTGCAATAATACTCCAGTATATAACTGTTATTATCATTAATGATGGTTCTAATCCTCGCCCCTTTACCCACGTTCATAACATTTCAAATTCACATTTATAAATAACATTAAAAATGTCAAAATCATGACACATGTCAATATAATGAAATGTCAATATTATTATGAATAATGTATTAAATATAAATTATGTCAATATGATTAAATGACAATAATAAAATATTATATTAAATGTGTCAGCGAACGAGCGCGTGCTGTTCATGCGGCTGTACCTGCTGCAAGGCATCGTGGCGTACCACCAGAACAGGCGCGAGGACGCGCGCCGGCTGCTCGAACGAGCCGAGCTGGAAATCAACGCGCTCCGGGTGAGCTGGCTTTTGTTATGGAAATATTGTTTTGACAGGTTTGGTGTTTGACCATATCTCACCTGATGTTAAGTGACGGTGTGGCCGAAGGTGGTAAATACACCTAGCCTAGAATGAAACTGGCTCTCAAGTGTGGCTGCTGGAATACACCGTTAGATGCTTGCGACTGATTTTCAACTTAAAGCTAGCCAGCCGTGTACTAGAAAGTACCCTACCACTATGATTTCCTCACGATGTTACTACTACTACCTACCTGGATATAGATATATGGAAATTACCAATTTTAGAATTGTTTTATATATTTTCAAATTATAGGCCTAAATTTTTTCAAATATTTACTAAGTTAAAAGTATAAAAAAAAATTATAAATCACTATACATTTATAACATTTATAACAAACTAGCAGACCCGGCCACTCGTTGCTGTGGTCAAACTGAACACACGCGTGTATCGTGAATTAAATTGTAGCGCATATGAATCGTTTGGACTTTTCACATAGCGCCATCTATTGGATACTTACTCAATCCACTTAATAAATTACCTTACACCGCCATCTATTGGAATTTTATGAAACTTACAACTTACATACCTCTTTGTTACAAATAATTTCCAATAAAAAGATATTACTATTATAAATTGAGATATAAACTCTCAAGTCGGATGAAACAGTTTGCAAGATTTGGTTAGAATCGGTTCAGTAGTTAGTGTTCATCGCGGACAAACAACGTGACATGTTTTTTTTTTTATATAAAGATTTACCAAACCTAAAAAAGGGCTCTGATATGTTTCAGAGGTAGCCCTGTTGGCTCTTTGGTAGTATGTCTGCCTGAGCTGTAGGGCGTGGGTTCGATTCCCACCAAGGACAAATATTTTATGGTATAAACAAATGTTTATTCTGTGTGTGGGTGTTCTGTATGTACGATAAGCATTAACAAAAAAAAAATTGTATTTATGTATCCATCAGTTATCTGACTTCCATCACACAAGCTCTGCTTAGTTTGGGGTCAGATGGCGCTGTGTGTAATGTGTCCTATGATATTTATTATTATTATTAATTTAAAAAAGCTGTGCTTGACCTTACAGCCTGTGCTTGTTTCTGAAGGTGGACGAAAGCGCAGTGACGGCGCTGGTAGAGCTGGGTTGGTCGTGCGCGGCGGCGCGGGCGGGGCTGCGGGCCGCGGGCGGCGAGCTGCACGCCGCGCACCACTACCTGGCCGAGCGGCGCGAGCGCCGGCGCCGCGCGCGCCACCTGCACTCCGAACAGAGGTAAAACCATCATTACACTAGTTCATATTTTTAACCCTCGACGCAAAAACGACGGGGTGTGAAATTACACTAATTAAAATAACCAGAAGTCTTTATATCCTCTTCTAGCTGCAGTAACCACTTGTTGTAAAACGACTGTTAAGCGGAAATAAACTAAATATATACTTTGAACATTCAAAATGAGCTTCCGCAAAGTAACGCCTGAAGCAATCAATTATGTTATGTTGATTTTAAAATTTTTAAGTATAGATGGAAAATTTATAGCTTTGGTGTTATCAATAAAATATTAGTATTAATAGCTTTGTTAATGTTTTGCAGAGATTCTCGCTTGCTGGGCGTGTGCTCCGACGGCAGCCTGGTGAACCAGCAGCTGGTGGACGCGCTGGTGGGGATGGGGTACGGGCGGAGGCTCGCGACGGCGGCGCTGCGGCGCACCGACAACCACGTGGCGCGCGCGGTCAGAATCATACAGGAGCAGCCGGAGCTGGTAAGCACGCCAGCACGAAATAACAAAAATTCACTTTAAAAGTACTTTTAGTACCTTTTTTTATGGCTGACTGACTAGGTGTTTGGCCACAACTCACCTGATGTTAAGTGACGGTGTGGTCGAAGATGGTAAAGCACCTTAGCCTGGAATGGAACTGGCTCTCAAGTGAGGCTGTCGGAACACACCGTTAGATGCTTGGCGGCACATTTTCAACTTGAGGGTGGTAGCTAGCCAGCCGAGTACTAGAAAGTACCCAACCACCGTGATATGGTTTTCCTCACGATGTTTTCCTTCACCGGCAGCTCAAGCTCACAGTTGGGGTTTGAACCCACGCCCTTCGGCATGCGAACCTACCGCGCTAACCACTGAGCTATCATTACAATTTTAATTTGCCATTACAGTTAACCATTTAAAAGTTCGCGTAAACATTCGGCGCATCAAGGATAGTAAGCTACTATAGTAGTACTTCGGTTGATTTCTAGTTTTGGATTTACATCTATAAAAAGTGTCAAGTAGTAGTGTGCTTCTTTTCGTGATCTCAGTGCGCGAGTTCTTCTATTCAAATACTTTATTGTTTTGACTCCCAAGTTGCTCTTGTACGTTTTTTTTGTGTTAAATAAATATTTTGTATTTTGTTAATGTAATAGTAATGAGACGCTCTCTCGATGGTGAGACCAGGGCCGGATTTTGGGGAGGGCACGCGGGGCTACTGCCCTTGGGCCTCCACAAGAGAGAATGCATGTGTGTGTGTGGATGCATAGATACCATGCCTTACAGATGCCACTGGACCTAATTGAAATGGGACCACACGGAAAGCAGCAGCTTTCAAATTAAAAAATAATCATCAAAATCGGTTCACCCAGTCGAAAGTTCTGAGGTAACAAATATAAAAAAATATACAGTCGAATTGAGAACCTCCTCCTTTTTTGAAGTCGGTTAAACACTGATTACGTGTCAAAGAACAAAGAACAAAAATGTCAAAATAAAGTACGTCAATATATTGCCAATATTAATTAGTGATTTAATAATCTTTTAGTTTAAAATACTCGTCCATGTCATAAAACAAGGAGTCCAGCAGTCAAGATCTTAACTTAGTTCTGATTAATTCTGAAGCACGTGATAGAAGGTGCTTCCCGGACGGAGCTGCGGGCCCCAGCATGTATACCGACCTCTCCGACTTTATCCGATTCTTACTCATAGCAAGTCTCGAAAAAATATTTTTCAATGACGTCTTTTTAAAGTTATTGACTAACGGCAATTGATTTTTAAACCGACTTCAAAAAGGAGGAGGTTCTCAACTTGATTGTTTTTTTTTTAATGTATATGCAACGATTACGCTGAGATTTATGATCCGATTTACGTGATTCTTCTTTAGTTTGATGCGGAATAGTTGCCATTTGGTCCCATAAAAATTTAACATAGTTTGGCCCAGTCGTTTTCATTCTATGAACATTTTTGTTTACGTGGATGATGTGTTTGTCTTTGGGAAGACGTTTATGAATCTTAGCGAGTCTAGCTAGACTCATACTGTTCAAGTGTTTTTTGGCGTGAACATAAATTAACTAAAAATTGAAAAATAAACAAACTTAAAAAAAGAAGTAAATCCGACTTCAAGAAAAAAACATCAGCATTAAAAAGGGAAAAATAAACTTACTTTACAAAGTATTATTATACCTGCTGATCTGTTTGAAGTCAGTGCCAAGCACCGACACCTAGGCTAGGCTAAGCACCTACTTCAAACAGTGCAGTAGGTACCTAGCAGATATAATCTTTATATAAGATGTTTTTTTTTCTTGAAGTCGGTTTTACTTATTTTTTTAAGTTTGTTATGTTTGTAAATAACAGAGTTGATATTGTTGTTGGCAGCTGGCGGAGGAGATGGCTGACTCGTTTTCCGAGGAATCTGAAAGCACGAGTTCGGACGAGTCGCTTGTCGAACCGGACAATCAACTTGTGGCCGAGGTATGGGGCAACTTCTTTACAGCTTCTACACTATATTTTGTTATTCACTTGCTAACGATCTTCAACGTTGCTGCATTTTCAAAGTCGACGTCAAAAGTCAAAAGCGGTGGACAAGGTCTTAAATGTTTTAAAATTATTCGCGTCCGTTGTCAACCATTAAGGTGTGCAAAGTTATTTAAGGACAAAAATATGAATTGTTTATCAATTATTCTACACAAAAAAGTAAAATTTTAACAAAAAAAACTGAATACTATTGAATATTCAGTTTTTTTTTGTCAGAGCCAGAACGGCTGAACGGATCTGGGTGAAATTTTGCATGTATATCTACATGCCTGCCATGCTTTAGGCGCTGGAATAAAACATACGATACTTTTCACGCGGGTATAGTTTGTATGTTTGGTTGTTTGCTACTCAATCACGCAGATGTCAATATGACATATGTCAGATTGACAGATATCAGATACACAGATGTCAGATTGGCAGATGTCAGATTGACAGATGTCAGATTGACAGATGTCAGATTGACAGATGTCAGATTGACATATGTCAGATTAACAAATGTCAGATTGACAGATGGCAAATGTCATATTGACGGATGATAAAATAGCGATTGATAATAAAATAGCGCAAGTTTCATGACTGTTCCTTATTTGTTATCTACAAGTTTAATTACTCTGAACCTAATTCTAAAATTAACGCGGCCGTAAGCTAGTAATATATATGTCAATCAATTTAAATGTGCCAACACCAGGCCTAGATGACGGTCAAACGCAAGTCGTGTAAAATGTGTCATGTTAAAATGTGCCTTATTCTGTTACAGTTAGCGGCGATGGGATACGCGGTGGAAGACTCCCGCCTGGCGCTCAGTCGTTCCCAGAACCACGTCAGCAGGGCCGTGGACTTGCTGGTCGCGTGCGGAGGGAACCTTGCTAACAGTAAGCTGCCATCTTCGCCCACACAAACACGAACAAAAACATTCACTCATAAGATACACGCCATGTATCGATTTGATGTTTCACTACTACGAACAGGCGGAGTAGTGCGTAACACGCACAGATCGTAGCGTCACCAAACCACGATATAACGTTAGAAAATAAATAAATATGCGATGATAGCTCAGTGGTTAGCGCGGTCGGTTCGCATGCCGAAGGGCGTGGGTTCAAACCCACTCCCATGTGGTCTGAACCCACGCCCTTCAGCCAGGCTAACCACTGAGCTATATATTTCCAGGTCCTGGACAAGCCGACCCGTCCACCAGCTCCGGCGCGGCCAACAGGACCGAACAGCTGAAACAGAATCACAGACACCAGAAGGACAAAAAGTGAGTGCTGTCGCAGTAATTATTCTAAGTTGGCGCAATAATAACCTTTTTGTAACGATAACAGTGTTCAGCTCAGTGGTTAGCGCGGTCGGTTCACGTTCCGAAGGGTGTGGGTTCAAACTCCAGCTTGAGTTGCCGGATTCATCATTATCTACGCCCGGGTTACATTTGTAAAACATATCCTATATCAAGAAATATAGAAGTTTTTTCTAGGAACTGCGGGCCTCACTAGTCGAGACTAGAGTTTTGTAGCGATGATAGCTCAATGGTTAGCGTGGTCGGTTCGCATGCCGACGGGTGTGTGTTCAAACCCCAACAATGAGCTTAATCTGCCGGTGAACAAAAAACATTGTGAGGAAACCATAGCGTGGTGGTAGGGTACTTTCTAGTGCTCGGCTGGCTAGCTACCACCCTCAAGTTGAAAATCTGCCGCCAAGCATCTAACGGTGTGTTCTGGCAGCCTCATGTGAGAGCCAGTACTATTCCAGGCTAGGTGAGCTGTGGCCAACAACTAGAGAAAAAAAACTTGACTGACTTAAAAACTGACAATGAGTTTGAGCTTTGCCGGTGAACATACATCTCCAAGAGTTCTTAAAAAAATGTTCTCGAAGTTTGAAGTATACCAACCTGCACTTAGCCAGCGTGGTGGATATAGTCTTGCCCATCTCTAACAAGAGGCTGAAAAGTTTGAAAAATGTAACAGCGCCCCTGGCGGGAGTAATCGGAAACTTGTTACTTTTTTCCACAAATTTATATGCTAGATCCTCTTTATTCTAACCCGTTGACAGTAAAATAGGATATTTGACACTTATTTTGTTAATTTCACACCAACTACTTACAAACGTCACGGTACATTTATATTGTATTGTATGATACAGAAAAAGAATTTTGAGAATCGGCCCAAATGGAGGAGAAATCGGTGAACACACATTAAAAGAAAAATACATACGATCGAACATAGAACCTCCTTTTCTTAAAAGACGTGCTACACATTTAAAAAAAAACATGACACATTATAAAGGGCTATTTTATTATTTATAAATCTGAATGAATTACTACTATTATTATTATTTTATGGAATTAAATAAAACTTTATTATTCATACTAATGTGTACATTATTATAAATCCGAAAGTTTGTCTGTTTTCACGCTGTAACAGCTTAGAATAGAATTTGGATGAAATTTGGAATAAAGATAAGCTTATGCTCACTTGTTGGCCTACGCCGTGGGATGTTAAAAAGCTGTTGTAGTCACACAACACGAAATGTACTTGGTATTTTTAAACCCTAATCCGATATCAAATGTATTTGCAGGCGTCAAGAGCGTCAGGAGGCGCTGACTCGACTGAAAGCCGTGATTCGCAATGAGGAGGACGAATATCTGGACTCCTCGCTGCAGGAAGAGGAAGACTTCCTCGTCCAGTACAAGTCTCTCCTTTAAATATTTTGAGGACTCACTTTGAAAGCTACTATAGGACTGATTTCATTTGCGGTCCCACTTCATAGCCTCTTAGAGGACTCGCTTCACTCTGAGATCTCACTTCGACGGCACCTAGAGGACTGATTTCACTATGTGGTCGCACTTCGAAGGCTTCTAATGAACTCATTTAACTTTGCAGTCTCACTTCGTAGGCTCATAAAGGACTTATTTCACTTTGCGGTCTTACTTCGAAGGCTCTTAAAGGACTCATTTTAATTTGCGGTCTCACTTCGAAGGCTCTTAAAGGACTCATTTTAATTTGCGGTCTCACTTCGGAGGCTCTTTAAGGACTTATTTCACATCGTGGTCTCACTACGAAAGCTCCTAAAGGACTTATTTCACTTTGATCACTACTAGAGGACTCATTTTACTTTGAGGTCTCACTTCGAAAACTCTTAGAGGATTCGTTTTATTTTAAGTACTCATTTTGAAGACTCTCCTAGAGGTCTCAATTCGAGGGCTACCTTCGAACATTGTCCTGAAGACTGAGGGAATAACAATGTCTTTTTATATAACTAAGTAATTAAAAAATCACGCTCACGGGAAAGTGAAAATTTGCTCTAACAGTGACAAGAAATATGTTTGTGTGTACTAAACACATTGTAGTTTTATTTATAAGGGATAAATCACGTTTAATTTTGACTTTCTTTATAGTTCTAATCACACGTATTGACCTTTTCAAAACCGGTCAAAGATTCTCTCTGCCTTGTCTTTATTTTAAGTTCGTTATAATACATATAGTGTAAATGTAACGAAAAGTTCGCCTAAAATAAATCACAATGGAGTCAAATTAAATCGATCGTGAGTAACAGTCCACTAAACAGCGAGTTGGAATTATTGCCAGGGCAACATTACACCGTTTTACGGAGTCTGAAACATTTCAGTGTTGCCATGTAAAAAGATTCTAATAAATTCACTGTCTACTTTTGTCAGACTATATACCGAAAAAAAAATCGCGTTTTTAATATTAGTGTGTAGTTATTAGTGAGAAGTTACAATCTGAAGTTACTGGGTTCAAAACCCAAGGCACGCACGTCAGTCTTTTCTGAGTTGTGCGTATTGCCGAATTCAAGCGGTGAAGGAAAACATCATGAGGAAACTTACATATCCAAGAGTACTAAAAAAAAAGAAAATAAGTCTTCCAACCCGCACTTGGCCAGCGTAGTGGACTATGGCTTTACCATTCTCACAATGAAAATGCCCACAGTGCGACAGTTTACAAAACGGCGGATTCAGAATATTTGATACAATTAAACGTGAGTAATCTCGTATAAATAAAAAGTACCTGGTTGACCGAGCATTGCTCGGCTGAAAACACGGATAAAACGACGTTTTCTGAAAATGAAACCTAGCTAGATCGATTTTTCGCCCCCGAAACCCCCTGGATACAAAATTTCATGAAAATCGTTGGAGCCGTTTCCGAGATTCAGAATATATATATATATATATATATGAGAATTGCTCGTTTAAATATATAGAGTACCTGGTTGACCGAGCATTGCTCGGCTGAAAACATGGATAAAACGACGTTTTCTGAAAATGAAACCTAGCTAGATCGATTTTTCGCCCCCGAAACCCCCTGGATACAAAATTTCATGAAAATCGTTGGAGCCGTTTCCGAGATTCAGAATATATATATATATATATATATACAAGAATTGCTCGTTTAAAGATATAGAAGATAGATAGATAAATGCACAAAAGGGTGAAGCGATAAAGCATCATTAAATTTAAAATGGAAAATTGTTTGTTTGTTTGTTCACTGAGCAAAAGTATATAAGAGTGACATGATTTTTGACGTGAGTGATGGTTTTTTTACACACTACTGCGTGGTGGTAGAATATTTGGTACTGCGGTGGTAGCTACGTAGACGACATCCAGCTAAGATCTACCACCAAGTAATATACATAAATCTTTATATTTCGTAGACTTTATTATCGTTAATTAAATGTGTTTTACGTATTTACTCTCTAAACTAAGATATAATGTAATGCAAAGATTTTGAGCGTCTACTCTTGTCGCTCCGAGGGAATATCTATAAGAGAACTCTTCAATATAACGTCATGGACTATAAATAAGAAAATAAATTGTGCCATTTATCTAGGTATACGAAATTGGTGTCTATTTACTCGGTAATTTTTCGATGATATACGTATACATTATTTACAATTCAACTTTTCTTCTAGTTAAGGTAATGATCCATTCATGCAATGGTAGGACAGTAGATCGAAATAAAAATATACTATATTTACAAGTGTTTTATTTCTAGTTTAATAAATAGTCATGATACGATTTTTTAGTATATAACTTAAATATTTTTAATTAAACAGCGGGTGCCGTGGTGGTGCCGGCGTAAGAATAGTACCCCACCTTTTCAACCCGTGGTTGCCGTAAGAGTCGGCTAAGGGATGTAATATGGAAGATGGGCAGCAGCATCTTCCTTGAACATTCATACTTAACTGCGCTCGCCAACCCGCCTGCCAAGCGTGGCGAGTATTGGCAAATCCCCTCCCCAGGAGGTGGCCTATGTCCAGCAGTGGACGTCCTATTGCTGATGATGTGATGTATGTGAAACAGCTATATTATTACAGGGCTTTCTTTTATGGTTCACAAGCTTGGTGTTTGACCACCGCTCACCTAATGTTAAGTGACGTGTGGTCGAAGATGGTAACGCAAACCTAGCCTGGAATGGAACTGGCTCTCAAGTGCGACAGATATCCAAGTTGAGGGTGGTAGCTAGCAAAGTACTACCACCATGCGATGGTAAAGCAAAAACATTGTGAGGACACAATGTCTTTGCTTTACCAGCAGCTCAAGCTCTGGAATTGAACTTACGCCCTTCGGCGTGTAAACCAACCTCGCTAACCACTGACCCATCATAGCAACGAAAAAGTATTAGTTTGTAACAATAATAATAGCTTTTAATGGTTAGCGTGGTCGGATGACACGACGAAGGAAGTGGGTTCAGACCTTACAATGAGCTTGAGCTGTTTGGTGAAATAAAACATCGTGAGGAAACCGTAACATGGTGGTAGGGCATTTTCTAATACTCCACTACTTAGCTACCACCCTCCATTCCCATAGTCAAAGTGCGCAGACCCTTTACTAAATTTATGGAGTAACACGTCTTTTTAGTAGTACATTACTCGCTACCTGGCCTACGAACGAATAGTCTCACTGTACTATCGCAAGTAGTGTGCGTGACATGCACACAACACCAGGTTTCTTACTCAGCTCACGGGATTTCTAAATCTCTATGAGTAGTACGTACCCATACTAAAAGTTATTCTTATTAACGAGTATAATGCCTTTAGGCGCAGTGAAACTCATGAATATTTATAATACCTATACGTTACATACTTATATGTTCAAATATTAGGGAGCAAGTCTTTACTTAAAATAAGTCATTTCATCCTAAAAGCTTTCAGCTTTTTATTGATTGACTATAAACTCCATAAACAGAACATCGTTCTTCACATAATCGAACTTGTCCAAGCTAGTGTGCGGTATGAAGATGTACTGTCGTTTCAACTGCAGCACGGACTTGTCTAGAGCTTCGTTGGATTTGGTCTTCTCGTCTGCGGCCTCGTCGTAGTCGTGCCGTTTGGAGGAAGATTTGCGACGGAGTTGCAGGGACTTTACGATGTCCATTGCCTGAACAAGGAGGGATAGAAAATATCAGTCTGTTTATTGTTTACCTTTAACATAGGAACATTCGAAAGATTTTATCCAATTAGGTACTTCTAATTGGATAGGATAGATTTTTGTAGTTTATAGTTTTATTATTTTATTTATTTATTATTTATTTACTTGGTTTAGCAGCCTAATTGGCATCCAATCGGGAATACCTAGTTGCCAATGACTTCAAATATCGATAGAAGAAAAAACGTGAGGAAACCCCCTTACCGGATTCTTTAAAAAAAAGTTCTCACGTATATCTAAGTCTACCAACTCGCTGACCAGCTTGGTGAACTATGGCCCTTATCCTTCTCACGATGAGAACAGCCCCTTTTTAAAGAAATGGCTAGCGACGACGATGCAGCCGTCACATTGATATTCGTTCTTAATCAGCTTGATACAGTTCGTGTATTGACTGCCGTTCCGCCTCAGACATACTGCTTTAGCTGCCCAACAGTATAACCATAATTAAGCATATTGAAACGCTATGTTGTGGTGGCGAACGCGGCTTCTATTAGCGAATTCAGTGGGTTTAGAGATATATTCGATAACGCTAATACTTAGAAAAGTTTAAAAACCTACGGGATTGACCTAAAATTGCCCAAGTGTCCACGTGACGTCTATTATCGTTATCGCTGATCGAATGTTACTTTGTCTAGGACCCTGCTTATACAGTCGCTACCGCAGGCCTTGTCTACATACATTTAAACAGAATATTATGTACCTGTCGACGATTAGCGGGTTGGTCTTTGAGCACGATGTTTATAGTGAGATCGCAAGGCCACTCGAGCAGTGCGTCGTACTGTCCGCCAACCAGCCGCACCGTGCACGTCACGTGCCGCCCCTTCCACTTGCCCATGCCGTTCAGGCTTAACTCCGCCTTGCAATGAAGAATAATAATCACATAAAACGACAACTTGCAATCTTCTTTCATGCTGTAACGCCCTGAACATGTTTTGTTACTCAAAGCCCTGGGCAGCACTGCAATGGTCACGCTATTGAGGAACTGGAAGGTTTTATCTCTTACAATCGTGAGATCATCTTGTTTGTCTCTTTACTTGCTAATAAAAGATACTGTGAGAAAAACACAGTGTAAGGTTACTTCCTGTCTTCCTTGTCCATCATCGAATAGCACTAAAAGTACGGTTATATGCTATTGTTACATTATGCAATATTTTTTAGTTAGTGGAATAAAGTCAGCTGTACTAATGATTTTGAATTTTTCCCGTGGAAGTGAGTCCTTGGGGAGAATCATACATAATTATTATTATTATTACATAAAACAATAAGCGTCGTTTTGTGTATCGTACTTGATTATTATGATGATTGGTTATGCCAGCACTTATCTATGTCCGTCTGTGTATAAGTTTTTTTAATCATTAGCGTGTGAACATTTTAATACCTATGATCTTTTGTTTGTTTCCTTGTCCAGTTTTCACGTGCGTCTACACAAGGTGTGGTAATTTAGTTACCTGTATGAAAAATATATAATGCTCTAGCTTTCCACTAAGATTCCCTTTCTCTGGTAAGCCATGAAACTTACTTAAATACGCAGAGAATTAAATTGTCCACACTACTTCAACTCAGAGTAATCCAGTCCATTTCATTCTGTGCAATCGGAAATCTACTGTTGACTTTTAAACAGACATGATATTTTACTTGGTGGTAGATCTCCTTTGCAGAAGGCTGTCTAGTTAGGTACCACCGCAGTACTAGATATTATGTCACCAAGCAGTAGTGTGTAAATATTACTGTGTTCTGGTTTGAAGGGTACAGCAAGTAGCGAAATAACAGGGCTATTGAGACTAACAATCTAATGTCTCAAAGTAATGAGTGCTAAAGCAGCGATGCCCTGGACTTTGTTTTGCCACTAAAAGTTCTTTGTAACGTTGCAATGGTAATCAGGAGAACATCTCGTTCGTTTCTTGACTTTACATTTAAAAAAACTCTGCCATAAAAGTTGTCGCGCAGGATATAGCCTACCTTAAGTGTGTATCCGTATCTACTAGTTCGAAACAGCGGACTGGTGAGAACTGCATCGTTTTCTTTTGCCTCTTTCATTCGTGACATAAACTGATCTATCCTCCATATCATGTGACCTGGGAAAAGTAATATTACATTGATATGGTTTTTGTAAAAAGGGTCCGGTTAATGTAAATCATTTTTAATTAAAAATACTCTTTACCATTGTCACTCCCAAGCTCCTGCCTATCGAAGCTGACTCTGGTTTGGAAGTCAGCCAGCTCTGACCGCAGCTTGTGATAGGACTTAGTGAGTGCTCGAAGATCGCGGGAGACCAGATCCATCCTGGAAGATAGCTCGGCAGACTCGGCGCGGGCGTCTGCTGTTGACACTTCGAGAACTGCTAGACGGTCTATGGACTGGAAATTAATAGATGATTTATCACCTCAACCCACGAACTGTAGTACTTATCTTTGACTATTTCTACAAGTGTTTTATTATCTGGTCCTTGTTATAGCGATAGAATAAGCTACTTAAGTTGTAGTCCATCTTGTTTATTACTTACTGGTCTCTCAGGAGCTGTATTCTGCAGCTGCATCCTCAAAGCAGCGAGTTGTCCTAACTGTTCTGAAGACCGTCGTGCCTCCATCAGTTCAGCTTCTAAAGTTGCTCTATTCTCAGCATTTCTCTCCCGTTCCTCTTCTACTGTCTGCTTAATGTAGACTATCACGTCCTCTGAAAAAAAATCATAAAACCCCTGAAAATATTGGTCTACCAGCTCTCATAGCTGGTACACTACTACATATTATTCCAAATGTAAAGTAAACAGTAAAAAGTTATCAAATTTCTAATTTCTAAAACAATAATTACTGCATCGATGTCCTGCTTGGGGTGTTTTGTAAATTTCCCTGTCATTATATACCTGAGCCAACCTGGCTCCTTGAAATATCGGACCGAGGTTCTAGACCACTACCATAAAAACTCCAGGGGGTTAAATGGAAGTATTTATGGTGGTTAAAAGCAGTCTATCTATTGCTCTGGAATGGATTAAAATAACGCTGCTTCATGCAATCTAGTGGCACCTATCTAGTTCTTACCAAGTTTGTCTACAGCCCGAATTCTGGTGTCATGCTGGGTTAGAGCCTGCTCCAGCAGTTCTCGTTCCCGCTGCTCGTGCACCAGGCTGCTGACAGTGCTCTCCAACCGCATCACCGTCGACAACTGCTGGCTTTGTAACTCCTGGAGGATAACGCAAGCCAACAAAACCATATAACCTTTGAAAATATTTTTTGACAGACTATACAAGGATTTGATTGCTTCGCTTATAATGCAGAGTTTTGTAAATATTTGTCTGTGTTCTTAGTACTGGAATACGAGTAGGTATGACAAAAAATGATAATTATAGAATTGATGTTAGTTGAGGTTGGCGATTGTGTGTATCACAAAAATGGGAAAAGGATTGTTTTCCTCGAGAAAAATCAAACCCGTCGAAACTACTACGAATGGTAATTAGATAGCATGGTACTTTCTTTCTAGTATTTGGTTGACATTCTTTCAAATGAAAAAGCCTCACTTGAACTCCAGTTCCCATTCCGGGCTAGGTGCGTTTCCCATCGACCGCACCATCGCTTAATGACATGTGACTTTGGTGTTATTGATAAAACATTGTATCTGATTGCACCTGGCTTGTCTAAACCAATGTAAAAGAATTAAAAATAGCTATAATTTTTTAAAGACAAGTTTAAATTACCGTCACTGTTAATTTATTCCAAATTAGTACCTGCTATTATATTTTTTTATAGCCAGGAACAAGGCTTAAGTATTTCAAAACATGTTAGACTTGTACCTGTAACGCTAGCTGCACATTCGACAAGTCGTGCTTGAACTGCGCGGCCCAGTTGGCGGCCCGCTCGGCTTCGTCGTCGACTGCGGCCCTCAGCGACACCAACGTTGACAGGAAGTGCTGGCTGCGCTCTTCCACCAGCACCAGTTTGGAGCGCAGCGTCTCGATCTCCGTGGCTTGCACGTCGCGCTGGCCCGACTCGTCGGTCAGGACCAGTCTGACGATCAAATTAGGAATTGTATTATTATCTGTTTAATGCCCCATGGTTTATCCACTACTTTTCTTGGTGATAGATCTCCTTAGCTGGAGGTCTTTTAGATAGCACCACCATAGCACCAGATATTCTGCCGTCAGGCAGTATAGTGTTTCGATTTGAAGGGTATCTACTTCAGCTAGCAAAATTACAGGGCTATTGAGACTAATCATCGAATGTCCTGGACTTTGATTTCATATTCAAAGTTCTGTGTATCGTTACAATGGTCATGGGCATGCGCTATCTCCTACCATCAGGAGAGCGTATCGTTCGTCTCATTACTTAACATCAAAAAAATATTTGGTTATATTTTTATAAATATATTTTTTACTGATAAGATTGTTCCCGTTCCATGTTAAGTTTACAGCAAAGTCAGGTGGGCTTCAAACAATAGTCAAAGACAAGCTAAATGATTTTTCTGATAAAATACCCTCCGTCACCACAAAAATCCATATAAAGCAAAGTGATATTGTGGCGGAATACTGAAATTGATTGTAGCGATGATAGCTCGGTGTTAAGCGCGGTCGCTTCGCATGCCGAAGGGCGTGGATTCACACTAACAATGAGCTTGAGCTGCAGATGAAGGAAAACATCGTGAGGAAACTTCTAGTACTCGGCTGGCTAGCTACCACCCTCAAGTTAACAATCTGCCGCCATGCATCTAACGGTGTGTTCCGGTAGCCTCACTTGAGAGCCAGTACCATTCCAGGCTTGGTGTGCTTTACCGTCTTCGGCCACACCGTCACTTAACATCAGGAGAGCTGTAGTCAAACACCTAGACTGTCAACTATAAAAAATAAATAAATTTGACACAACATCTTATGGTATTTGTTTCTTACTTGACAGTAGCAAGTTCTTTTTCGAGGTAGCTGACGCAGTCGTCGAGGGGCACCACCCTGGGAGACCAGGTGTGGTTCTTGACCGGCGTAGCCATGTAGTCCGGTGTAGGGGCCGGCGTAGAGGCGTGGCTGGGCAGGGTAGCATTTCGGCTCTATGGACGATATAATACAATTCATAATTGAACAGTGCGTACCTAGCGGTTCAACAATACAACATGATAACTATGGCATATGATCGATTCTATGTCTGGACAAGATTGGCGAGAAATAGCAACAAACTTTAAAAAAAAGTTAAACCAACTTCAAGAAAAAAAACATCAGCACTAAAAAGCGAAAAATAAACTTACTTTACAAAAAAGAATTTAGAAAAGATTAATTTTTGAAACAAATCAGTAGGTACCTAGCAGGTATAATAATACTTTGTAAAGTAAGATTAATTTTCGTTTTTTAGTGCTGATGTTTTTTTCTTGAAGTCGATTTAACTTATTTTTGTAAGAATGTTTATTTTTAAATATTTAGTTAATTTAAGTTCACGCTAAGAAACACTTGAACAGTATGAGTCTAGCTTGACTCGCTAAGATTCAAAAACGTTTGTCAAAGACAATTACCTCGTCAATGCAAACAAAAATTTTCATAAAAAAATGCTCGTAAAATGAAAACAACTGGGCCAAACTATGTTAAATTTCGTAATCACGTAAATCGGATCATAAATCTCAGAGTAATCGGAGTACATAAAATAAAAAAAATAAAAAACAAGCAAATTGAGAACCTCCTCCTTTTTGAAGTCAGTTAAAATGGGCGAAAGACACCGTAGAAGAAACCATAGCATGGTGGAAGGATACTCACTAGTACTTAGCTGGTTAGCTACCACCCTCAAGTTATCTGCTGCCAAGCCCCGGACAGCGTGTTCCGGGAGCCTCACTTGACAGACAGATTTCCATTCTATTTGAGGATGCCATCTGCTAATGAAAGTGCTTTCCATCTAGGACCACACCGTCACTTAACATCAAGTGAGCTGTGCTCAAACACCTAGCTTGTCAACCAAAATAGTTACTAGATCTGATTTTTAAAATTTCTAGGTTATATCTATCTCTCAGGAAACAAGAAAGCCGGCAGCTTGTTCCATTTCTTAGCCGCTCGGAAGATAAACGTTGAGAACGAAATTGATCAAAGGTCCAAACGCCTAGCACCCAAGATGTTTTATTTGCGTGTGTTTTTTTAAATTTTAGTAACTAATAATGTAATAATAAAAATGTATACACATTAGGTTGATGATTTATTATCGTGACGGTCACTACTGTTGACATTAATTCTTTATTACCTTGCAAACTACGTGCGAAAATGTGCCGCTCTTGCAATGACGATAAGTAGGCATTTAGCGACCTATGAACTAATTCTAACAACAATCTTACACATTTTAACATTTTTGTTGTTGTGACAGACACAATAGTTTTGTTTTACTTGTGCAGAATTACTCATATTTAATTGTAAAAATTGTATCCGACATAATTAACCGTAAGTTATCCCGCATAAACAAATGAACAAGTATAAATTTACAATTAAAAAAATACTCCATGCCCCTAAACCCACTACTGAATCGATTTTAATGAAATTTCCAATCTGAAAGTAAATTCTTTCAAATAAAAAATAAAAGAATGTTATTATATGGTTATATGTTTGACCACAACTCACCTGATGTTAAGTGATGGTGTGGTCGAAGATGGTAAAGCACACCTAGCCTGAAATGGAACTGGCTCTAAGTGAGGCTGCCGGAACACATCGTTAAATGCTTAGCGGCAGATTTTCAACTTGAGGATGGTAGCTAGCCAGTCGAGCACTAGAAAGTACCCTACCACCACGCTATGGTTTCCTCACGATGTTTTACTTCACCGGCAGCTCAAGCTCATTATTGGGGTTTGAACCCACGCCCTTTGAAATGCGAACCGACCGCGCTAACCACTAAGCTATCATCGCTACAGATCAGTACGTAATTGACGGAGCTCTAAGGAAGCAAAGACAAAAAATTAAAAAAATAACTCTCGAATTGAGTACCTCCTCCTTTTTTGAAGTTGTTTGAAAACGTGCCAAAACCACGGCAGTTTCCATAGTAAAACAATAATTCTGTATTCGTATTCATGTATTCAAACGATGCCATTCGATTAGACACGTGTTATGATTGGTCGCTTCCTGAAACCCGAGACCGCACACCTCACTAACCTTTTCCATTTGCGGGCAGTCTTTGACGTGAGTCTCCTTGTGTTTCCTCTGGATCCAGGCCCCACATCGCAGCGGACACTGCTCCAGGATGCTGCCGCATTGCTTCAGATGGGTCTGCGAACAGATCACCCATCAGATCATAACCTGTCCTCTTATGCTAGCAGATCTCTTGCAGGAAAACGAGACAGTTCCACATTTTGTAGGCGTTTTTTTAACCGACCAACACATCTTTAACCATTCAGGCAGAAAACAAATAAACGCAAAAGCATTGACTAGTCATAAATCAATAATATAATGAATATCTAAAATGTATCGTGATTTTGCGCGCGCGCGTGTTTTCTTGTGTGGGTATGTGCGTAGTGCGCGTGATCAATATGTGGGTGAGTGTGTGTGTACTTACACCCTTATACACTTATGGAACGCTGGAGTAGCCCGCTATCAGTTATCTGGTTCCCATGTTAATACTTTGCTAAGTTAGGAGCTAGATGGCGTTGTGTGAAAATAAACCGATATTTTTTTATTGTTCACATCAAAATTACAATTAAACTATTGTTGTTGTACAATTTTATGCCACAGGTGGCTACAAGACGGGCTGCCTGATGGTAAGCAACCACGAGTTATTCGCAGTGCGCGATTATCATAAATTAATTAAATGTGATTTGTGTGTGTATTGTTTTCAAATTAAACAATAGAGCGACAACCGGCGGTCTTATTACTTCAATTCCAGCCAACCTTCCCGAAATGACAATATTTATTTATTCAGTAAAACTGAAACCACGGAAAAGCGAACTAAACCAGAACATGAATTACCACGCCGATCTCGTATGCGCTGATTCATGATGTGTCACAAAATGATGAGCAGCAAGCGTCTAAACTCATTGTTGACATGAACATGGCCTCGCCTATAATGCCATGCATGTCGGGGCATCGATACCTACGATACAGGTAATATCACAGCATTTTTTTTGTTTCTGTAAGTAAAAGTAATGTCACGAACGAAACGCTCGCAATAACTCGCTTGTTCGGAAACGGCTCCAAAGCCTTGAACATCGTCGCAAAGTGTCTTGCCTGACGGTTTTCTTCCGGATACACTTTGGAGAGTGCGCTTAAAATCTACATGACATAACCGCCTATTTTACTATCGGACAACCAGAAGCTCTAAAAACGGACACTAAGTAGGTACTTCATGGCAGATATTACAAAACTAAGCGGTTCGAATCTACATTCCTTGTACGAACCGTTTAATGTAATAGTGAGTAATCCCTGATAGATACAATCTGGGTGCCTTCAAGTCGCGAGTGAATCGGTTTCTTTTAGGCGAGCGTGCTCCATCTTAAATTGCTTCTTCGCTTAACATCTGGCGAGTTGGCGGTCAAACGCAAGCCTATTTGTAATTTAACCCTTAATTTGCCCAGACCGCTTTTTTGTGAATTTAAATAAATACTATCGATTTTAGGGGTGTTGGGTTATACAGCAAGATGGAAAAAATGATTAAAAAATTCCCTTATCAATAGATTTGGTAATATAGGGCGGGAAGTATGCTGGACTTTTCTAAATACCTAGAAAATTAGGTGATTGTTGCACGTACACTATACTGGACAATATCTAAAGCCGTAGAATTATTGTTTTTGTGGATATTTATTGTGTTTTTAAAAATAATATTAATAAAAATTATATTTTATCAATTATATAATCAAATTTATTAAAACAAACATTAATTCAACATTTTCAGTCTGAAATAGGAACATAATTTCGTCTTTTTCATTGAGTTTTACCCGCCATTCTAATAAATTTATTACAATAACATATAAAGAGATCAGGGAGTCAAAGTTACTATGATTATTCTTAATTTCTACAAAAAATGACACCATGAAAATCCTTATACTAATTAAAACCCCGTATAAAAATTCAGTCTTCGAGAGGAAAGCATGCAGATAAGTCTTTTAGCAGTGTCAATAAGCATCATAGCCACTAAGTTACACGCATACGTTTTTATGAAATTGAGCTTTCGCGGGCAAAGCACAGCCTTTGGTTACACTTTGTGCAATAAACTTCTGTTTTATTCGTCTTGCAATGCTTGCAGCGTCCGTAAGTTGTGAAGTCCTGCCAGTGACCTGCTTTGTCATACCGCACAGCAAATGTTGGACGGGGTTTCAAACGCGCCTTGGTCTCCTTTTCAGGAACATCTTGTGGAAAAGGTCCATTTCTGGAGCTTAAAACCAGTTCTTGGGCAAGTTGGTTACGAAACTTCTTCAGGCACATATTTTTGCAGCTCTGCGCGTAAAATTCTGGCGATAAAGCAGCCAAGCATTATTAACGCATATGTTCAGCATTTGGGCGAATATAGCCATGTACCACCGTCGACTTTTATACTTTGTCCTATACAAAGCCAGCATCATGTCGCAAAGATCCACACCGCCCACGTGGGCGGTTTGTAGTGCGGTAACACACGTTGTAGTGTTTAATTAATTGTAGGCAGTTTACATCAACTTTCTTCTTTTCTTCTTTGCTGTATCGCTTGATCTTATCAACAGAATAAGACAAAGTGTGCTGTGGTGGTGCCGGCGTAAGAATAGTACCCCACCCTCTCTACCCGTGGTTGCCGTAGGAGTTGGCTAAGGGTTGTAATGCGGAAGATGGGCAGCAGCGTCTTCCTTGAACAATCACACCTAACTGCGCTAGCCAACCCGCCTGCTAAGCGTGGCGAGTATTGGCAAAACCTCCCCAGGAGGAGGCCTGTGTCCGGCAGTGGACGACCTATGGCTGATGATTTGATATGTGAGACAAAGTTGTGGCTCTAGTATGCTCTTGATAAGAGCTTACACAGTTCACAACTTTGTTATCATACCATTTTACAAAGGCAAGTCAATTTTGGAATGTTTCGAAATTCTGAAACCAAAATAACCAATATTAATAGTTAAGAAAAATTTTAAAAATATATATAAATGTATTGTAAAAACTGATATCGTATTGCATATTCATTATTCATTATTCTATGCATTATTCTTACTATTACTAGAGAAAAAAAAAATTTTTGTTCGCAAAAACGGTGATTTTGTCTTTTATTCTTGTTTTCTACATACCGAGAATACGTCTAGTATACTGTACGTCATACACGATGTCACATTACTACACATTTAGAAATGGGAAGAATACTGTACGTCGTCATTTAGACCAGTATACAGCAAAAAGTACTCAGTTTACTAACCTAACAATTATGTACACCGTTTCAAATATTCAATAACATGAGCATATCAGTTTATCAGATATTGTTGTCTAACAAAAACAATTAGAAAAAACATCACTTACCGAGAGCTCGCGCGACAGTTCTACTTACTCTTCATGTTGGCGGACACTGGCGAGAAATGCTTGCGTTCAAGATCTTGATAATTTTTGCCAGGAATATTGAATATGTATTGACCGCACCCAAACCAATATTTTTGGCGGCAGACCTCATCTTTTTAGCCCAATTTTTTTGAAACTCGACGTTCAGTATACTTCCCGAATCTAAATTAAGGGTTAAAAAAAAACAGCTCTCCTAATAGTAAGAGATGATGTCGTTGGAGTAATTCACTAAAGTTTGAGTAGCTAAACAAAAGTCCAGCTCCTGTCCTCTGAGTTTCTAATTGTAATATCGGTTAGATGCCCACGAAAAAGCTATACAACTGCGAACCTTATTACGGTAAATAAGGTTGGTTAATAAGGTAATATATTATGGTCCATAATAAGGTAATATATTATGGTCCATAATATATCATAATATGTTATGGTCGCGTATTTCCACTTGCTCGGATCCTGCCACACATCTTTCGTGTCTTATCACTTAATCATTAACGTTTTCAGACATGCTCTCTCATGTTTTTTTAGCGATAATAGCTCAGTGGTTAGCGCTGTTGGTTAACACGCGTGTGGGTTCAAACCACAACAACGAGTTTGAGCTGCCGGTAAAGAAAAACGTCGTGCGAAAACCATAATTTCACTATGTTATTGTTTTTGGTAGGGTACTATTTAGTACTCGGTTGGCTAGCTACCACCCACAAGTTGAAAATCTACTGCCAAGCACGGAATGGTGTGTTCTGGTAGCCTCACTTTAGAGTAAGTTCCATTCTAGGCTATGTGTATTACGATCTTCGACCACACCGTCACTTAACATCCGGTGAGCTATGGAAACTGACGTGTTTTTGACACATTTTTGTTTTATTTATGCGGGATTTAATTTTATCGGAAACTGAGACAACGCGCGCGCGGCCTATGCTTTGTCTCCATGATGAAGGCCACCGGATGTGGCCGAAACTATAGTCGGAGTTTCCGATAAAATTAAACGTGAGTAATCCCGCATAAATAAAACAAAAATCCGGTGAGCTGTCGACAAGCCTAGCCTGTCAAACAAAAAAATGCTCGTCGGTTGCGGTTATTTGTAGCCTTTCTTGAATAGTCTTTAATTTGATTTATGATATGTTCCCCTCTGTTGACCCTCACCGGTTTTCCTTCTCGCCTTATAAACCTGTTTTGTCCATCCCTCATCCATCCTGTGTACATGTCCAAACCTAAAGTTATGCTATAAGTAACGTGACCAAAATGTATGCTAAAAACGGGACACTTTTAAAATGTTGGCGTTATCGATACATAATTATTCACTTTCGTGGACAACATGGATTTGATATCTGAAACTGAGCGACAGCCTACCTTAGCAACTTGCGATGTGTATGCATAAGTAAGGCGACTGGACAAGCCCCAACATTTAAATCAAAAGAAGAAAATCCTTCAGGAGATTGCGTGATCAAATCACGTCGGGGTCACCAATGTCGGGGATGACCCGTAGTTTTCGACTGTTCTTTATAATTATCAGACGCATAATAAATTATTTTATTTAATGTCACAAATAGTACTTTAATTCAAGTTTACGGAGAAATACAAATATAACTTGCGGCGCGGGCCACGGTATGGAAACGAGAAAAAAGAGAAAAGAAAAAAAGAGAGAGACAGAAAGAACGGAGAAAATACATATCGGACTAAATCAGACACTTGCAACCAACTAAAATCATAATTCTAAAATTTGCAATTTTAGTAATTGAAATTTGATGTCCTGATAGTTTTTTGGGGACATCAGGACGGAGCAGTTAAAAAGAGGACAGTTCCGTTTAAATCGGGACGTATGGTTACGTTAATAATGAGGCATCAAATAAAGAAAATGAAGGTGAAGATACGACTAAACAAAAGTAAATATTAAATATTTTCGATATCCTTCGCAGAATGATAAATATAAACGTTCTGTGAATCTTATCACAAATCATTCGGCTCTTGCATTTCATTTTGTGATGTGCTTATCTAAAGACAGAGGCACAGGAGACGGGGGGAGCGAGGCTTAGAGACGTTTTTAACTTCCGATAATAATGCTTAGCTAGTAGTTTTGTTAGTAAAATTCTTTGAAAGGGAAAAATATTATAATTAAAAATATATAAAATATTAAAATATTATTAGTCTTATCTTTTTGTTTATTTGCTAAAATTAAGCAATTTGGTATGTAGTTTTGTCAGCGGTAGATCTCCTTACTGCAGCTAACGAAATTATAGAACTGTTAAGACTAACCATCGTAAGTCTTAAAGTGATGAGCGTCAAAGCAGCGATGCTCTGGACTTTGCTTTGTTTCTCAAAGTTTTGTGTATCGCTGCAATAGTCATGGACATATGTAAATACTTTTATTACAATTAACAAAATGTTCTTAAATCAAATTAAATTAATCAAGCTTGGACTGGACTGTAATTTACGTCATTTATATTTTTTATAACTTAATAATATTGACACTGGCATGTGTTTTTATTATTTAATCTTTATTTTTGTAGGTAATTGGTTGATTCAGGCGTTACTTTGCGGAAGTTCATTTTGAGTACTTATTGAATTCGTATTATATACGTATACATTATAAGTATATTTATTTTTAGTGTATTTCCGCTTAAAAGTCTTATTGATTATAATAGTCACGAAGATTTCAATTAGTTTTTTTTTGGTAGGTAAATATTTAAATTACAACCTCGTCACTGCTGTAACCAAAAAAAAAAAATTAAATATATCTCTTGACTATTTTGTTAGACGGTTTATTCAATGGAACTATGTCACCCTCATACTACGATTAAATATATATTAGTGATACAAACCTTTATTTTATATTTAAAAATAATGAGACTACAATACCATTGCAGCGATTCACAGAACTTTGAGTTGCAAAACAAAGTCTAGGGCATCGCTGCTTTAGTGTTCATAACTTTGGGACATTCGATAGTTAATCTCAACAGCCCTGAAGTTTCGCTAGCTGCCCTTAGTTAGTAACTAACTAAAACACAGTAATGTTTACACACTACTGCTTGGCGGCAGAATATCTGGTACTGCGATGGTACAGACCTACGACCTCCAGCTAAGGATTTCTACCACCAAGTAAAGCCAGATTAGTCAGAACACTGTTGCACCACCCCACATGCATCAAGTCGAGGTTGATTTTGACAGACAATTCTTACCTCTCAGCTACTGGCATGTGTAAAGTTTGCACAATCTCCACAAACATCAAAGAAAGTAATGTATACTAGTATCTACCTGCAGTTGTCCCATTTCAAACAGTTCATTGCAGAAGTAGCAGGGGCTTTCCCTCACGTTCCTGGCTTCGACTAACTTCACATCGTCTCGCTTCTTATTCCCATTCATTTTGATCTCTACCACCTTCCAATTTGTATCAAAGTACTATGGACTATAAATATTAGTCATTCTCAGGCTTAAGATTTCTAAATGCTTTCATTGGTGACATGTTCGAATTTTCTGGATCTTTCTGGATCTTTTTCTGAATGGGTATTTTAACACAAATCACATCTAAGTTTTAATTGAGTACAATGTATTTATCTTCAATATGTCTTGCTTTGAAACCAAGGTTGCATTTGTCCAGAATGTAAGTTTCAACGCAATGCGTTGTTTTTCTAATTTTGCATTGATACAACGTTACCACACCAGCACAAAGCACAACATAAATTAATCCATTCACGCTTCACCACTTTTGAGTTTTCATCTAAACTTGCTATTATAACTTTTACACAATAATTTCACAAATGTATTATGAGTTTTCCTTAGCCGCCATATCACAAACGATTCCTGTTTTCAGTCGTAGCCTCCACGTCGGTGTGGAGCGCGCGTGAGTCAGCCTTATCAGATATCTGGTGATATGTAATACTGGGCGTAGCTGATGATAACGCTCCGATGCAAATACTTCAACTTTATGGGTCAAGGCAGAGCCCCAAAATGTATTGATTTTATTTATTTGTGTTTAATTTATTTTATTTAACAAAACGGCTAAAAACCAGTTTCATTAAATAATCATTTATATTTTTTTTTAAATTGATCAATATAAAAAATAATATTAAAATCATTATTATTATTATTGTATAAGTCCGCATTTGACCACTAACTTGCCTGATGGTGAGTGATGTTGTGGTCGAAGATGAAGTACGCAGACTTAGGAGATACCTGATCACTATGAACTTAAAAGATCTAGATTATATTCCTTAGGAAACAAGGAAGCTGGCATTCCTTGGCCGTACGGATTAAACTTGTCCGGAAAGAAAAATAATAAATAATAGCCGAAGAAAATGGGGCACTCAATCAGATCGATTGTCAGCATTAGATTTTAGACGAATAAATTTCGTAGGGCATTACATACAGCCAGCGCCATCTGACACCAACTAAGCAAAGCTTGTAGGTACAATAGAAGTCAAACAACTGATAGAATAAATAGATATTTTTTGTGTAATTACATACCTATAATATAATACATACAGAACGCCCAGACACAGAACAATCATTTCTTTGTTCCACAAAATGTGTGTCCTGGGTGGGAATCGAAGTGAAGACTAACGAGCCAACAGGGCTGTCGAATGTGATGACCGCACTTCTCGTTAAATTTACTTTTAAATTCATCAATCTATCAAATCAATGTATTATATTCTTAAAGAAATTTATAACTTAAATACAAATTTCCGATGGATATGTCCTCGGTGTCTCCCACTCACGAGTGAATCGGTTTTTTTCCAAGCGTGCTTCATCGTAGAACATCATCATCATCATCAGCCGTAGGACGTCCACTGCTGGACACAGGCCTCCCCCATTGATCTCCATAAAGACCGGTTAGAAGCAGCTCGCATCCAGCGCGTTCCTGCGGTCTTTATTAGGTCGTCTGTCCACCTTGTGGGTGGACGTCCTACACTGCGCTTGCCGGTCCATGGTCTCCACTCTATAACTTTGCAACCCTATCGGCCATCAGTTCTGCGTGCTATGTGCCCCCATCGTAGAACGCAACGCGCTTACCATCAGGTAAGGTGGCGGTCAAACGCAAGCCTATTACACAATGAAACATACTCGTATACAGCACGGAGTTATGAATGATACAAATCCAAATAAGAATGCATTCACATTATGAAGAAACTTCATCTTAACACATCGACTTAACACATTACGATTAACGTTATTTTCAACCGATTCCATATGAACATAAAGTTGAATTTTAATCGTCTGCAATAACAGTGAGCGCAGTGACGGGACGTCAAACCTCTCGCTCTTGACCGGCCGCCGGTGCTAAAATGTCTGCAAACATTACGTTTATAACGTAATATGTACTGCAAGCGATGCCGGCGCAGCTCTGAGTGCCCATGTACTGACACGAAGCAACAAAATCTCGCCTACTTTTTTTTTATCGCTGACAGGCTAGATGTTTGACCACAGCTCACCTAATGTTAAGTGACGATGTGGTCGAAGATGGTAAAGCACACCTAGCCTGGAATAGAACTGGCTCTCAAGTGAGGCTGCCGGAACACACCGTTAGATGCTTGGCGGCAGATTTTCAACTTGAGGGTGGTTGCTAGCCAGCCGAGTACTAGAAAGTGGTAGGGACCACCACGCTATGGTTTATGGCTACTGATAAATGTTGGGAACGATGGCCGAGTAAGGTATAGTTAGATTTTTTTATTTTATTGTAAACAATAGGAAAAAAAAGTACAGAAACAAAATAATCTTATGAGCTAGTGCCACAAGTGGCGGCCTTATCGTTAAGAGCGATCTCTTTACTGCTGACCAAAGGCCTCTCTCCGTTTTTGTCAATGCCTCAGAGAGGCTATTGAGAGCCCTTTGTTGCTATTGCGTTGCCGGCCAGTCGGTGGTGATTTACAAAACATAACACAAAAAAAAATTCGTTGCTAATTGTAACATTAATATAAACGGCAGATGGTACAAGTTTGCGTAGGTAGGTATATAGTTACTATTTAATGTACCCGATACTCGGCATATACTTTGGAGCCGCTTTTTACCTTGGAGTTGGGTTTTTACAAGTTAGGCAGTAGGTAATTTTGTAGTTTGTATAAATAGGTTGTATAAATATATCAATTAAGTTGTTTTTATGTGGCGACTTATATTCTTATAAGCCCACAATACCCGATTGCACGGTGATTGAAATCATCTTATTGAAAATAAAACCTTTTCCGCAATCTGGTTCAACCGGTATCTCTTATCAGAGGGCGTCTGATTCGTCTGATCACTTTAACATTTTAAAAAATCTTAGTTTCTCAATTGAAATCGAACCTTAAATCAATTTTTAAGGCATCCGCTACTGTTGAGCCATACAGGATACATACCCCAGTCAAACAAGATATATCCTAAACACAAAGTAGACAGAGATACATATCCTTTGTTGATAACATCCAAGCTGGAAGTCATATTTCTATACCTATAATTATCTCAAAAATGGTAATACATATAACAATTAGGTAGCTGTTGTCTGGGGCTTCGCTAGCGTGGACATAATGTATTGATATAAAATTATAAAAAGTACCCCTAGTAGTAGTAGTAGTAGTAAGTAGTAGTAGTAGTAGTAGTAAGTAGTAGTAGTAGTAGTAGTAGTAAAGTAAAGTAGTAGTAGTAGTAAGTAAGTGTATTAAACCTCATGATATAAAATATATCATTGTTAGATTATACGTATAGTTGATCAAATCAGCCGCTTAGGCGCGAAAAGGTAACAAACAGACAGATGTATAGATGTATATATGTATATATGATGTATAGATGTATGTTTGGTTTATGTATGTATCTTTTACATGTATGTAAAATAATATATATACATTTAATAAGATAGTAAGCACGCCGTGTCTGTACATTAAATATTTAAAAAAACAGTTTATACACATTGCTTATGTTACCGAAGCCTAAAAAATTGTTTTTAGAATTTTTATCTGTTTGTCGGTTGTCTGTGTGATTGTGCCACTCAGAATCGGTTCACAAACAAAAAAGATTAACTGAAATAATACGCGCTATTCTAGAAACGCGCTTCAATCGATATGCTCAAACATAATTTCGCCCTTACCGATTATCCAAATTGAGCGGAATAAGTCGCGGGCACAGCTACTCTTAAATAAAAATAATGTAAAATAACGTTCTCACAATCGCCAATTGCGCAGCATCCTTGAGCCGAGCGGTCTTGTACGAGATGATGGTAAGAACCCGGACGGAATGACTTTAAATCTTTCCAAAACTTTCCAAAAGACCTCAAAAGGCGCAAACAGTACCCTGGACAGCGGGTACATATTTGATCCTTTTGGGGCTGAAACTTTAGGACAATGGGGACCGCAAAGAAAATATTCAAAGAGTTGTTATCTTATCTGTATCGCCACACGTGAACAAAACACTGACGTATATTTTGCCTAACGTTCATTATTCTCTACAACGCGACAATGGGGCGAGCGTTTTAGGGACTATTCCAATTGATAGGATTGCCTTTTCGAGTGCTTAATTACATTTAAATATATTTCTTGAAAGAAGAAAAAAGTAAAATAAAAATGTTTTAATTTTGTAACACTCAAAACACAAAAAAACAAACACATAAAGACAAAACAGGGAGACAGTTACAAAATAGGGGCTTCTGACATTAAAATTTCACATTTATGTACACACAACATTACATCATCAGCCATAGCTCGTCCACTGCTGGACTTAGGCCTCCTCCTGGGGAGGTTTTGCCAATACTTGCCACGCTTGACAGGCGGGTTGGCGAGCGCAGTTAGGTGTGATTGTTCAATGAAGACGCTGCTGCCCGTCTTCCGGATTACATCCCTTAGCCGACTCTTACGACAACCACGGGTAGAGAGGGTGGGGTACTATTCTTACGCCGGCACCACCACGGCAAATGTATTTGCATTTATGTACTGGTAATACATATTGTTATGTGTATCTAATTTGATCATGTATTTGTCTACTATATCATCTATATATAGTGTATCTAATACCTCAGAGAGTGGTTGATACAGTCACTTGGCGACCTATTTTTAATTAAACCACTCTTTATGGTTCCGACTGCTACCTAAGTACATATTTTTAGAACAATACAAAAACTTACTTAGGAGTTATGTAAGTACTTTAGCTGCCTGGGTTTTAACTTGCGTTTGACGTGACTGGAGTACTGTATTATCAAACGTCGAGTTCTTTGTTATTAACTACTTATTTAAATCTAACATTTGCGTACAAACTATGCGGTAAAGTTATGTTCGTTAAGGAGCATTTATAAAAAAACTTGTGGCCGACTCGGTTTAACAAGGGCGTGCTTTACAAAAAAGTAAAAAAATAATTTCTGTTAACCCGATCCCTACCTTTCACAGGATCACCTGCTAGCCTAATCTGAAAATTTCATCAAAATTGGTCTCGCCGGTTTGGAATCCGTAGGGAAAATAGATACACACAACGATTTTATATATGTATACCTATGTAGGTAGAAGATTGGATTGAAGCATTACTACAAAAGTACCTATTTTGTGGCAATACCCATAATAAAGAAAAAAGATTGTCTAGTCCTGCAACTGTGTAGCAAACAAGTGTAGAACTATTATTAATTATTAAGAATACGTGTTTATGACATATTATAAAACAAATTCGTCCGCCGCGTTTGTCTGTCTGTTCGCGATAAACTTAAAAATTACTGAACGGATTATGTGAATTCCTCCAATAGATAGATTATGAGGAAGGATTGGGTAGTATACATATAATTTGTCAAGGTTTTGTGTAAATTGGATGAAATATGATGGTAAGTGTTGGAAGTGTCGGAAAAAGTCAAGCCACCGGGAGCTTTCATCGAAAACGCTGCCTAATCCCTTTGAGATATAACAAAACAATGCATGGTGGGATATTCCTCTTTTACCTTTTAAGGATAGCTTACTATACTCATTCTTACCACCCGTGCGAAGACGGGGCGGGTGGCTAGTATCAAATAAAAACGATTTGGTTTATGTGAAATATTTCGTGCATGCAATACAATACAATGCGATGCGGTGCGGTGCGGCGTGGTGCAGTGCGATACAATACAATTTATTTATTCATATAAATACAATACAAAACAATACCGTGTATACACATGTGTTTTATATCCATTTCAAGCAGATCTATGAATGAGTTATATCGACAGATTGTTTATAATATTAAACATCTCTAAAATCGTATTCCCCCGTGGAAGCGGGAAGACTTCTATCAGGGCTCGCGATGAGTAAGGAACCTAAAGTGAATGTTGGACGATCTGAAACAAGTGATTGGACTGAGAGACAAAGAAATCTGCCAAATTTTCCACTAATACCAGTTTTAGCCAGGTGTCAACGTCATCACGAATGGTTAGCGCCGTCCGCTGCAACCTTTGATTGTGAGCTTAGAAGCTGCGCGTACGCAATCAATTTACGATTTACCTGACGAGACGAGCCTTAGTTTAGTATCACTCGGTCTCGCGGAGCGTACGTACGTCTCTTGCCCCTTCATTAGCGGAATACGCGACGTTCAGTGTTTGTTCGACAATTTACAGTGCCAAGACGTTTTATCTCGAAGGGTTGCGTGTGTGAGTATTTTTATTCTGTAACGTAAGGTGGACCTTAGAATGTATTCTTCGTTCTAATTATTGTAATAATCCTTGGGAGGTAGTATCGCTGATGCAAATGGCCAGTTGCAATGAATAAAGTCTATGTGTATTTTTGGTTCGCAAAATACGTTAGCACGATGTTTGATGGATGAATTAAATAGAAATGTTAATACTTATCTTGTTGTTCTCTATAGGTTTTGATTAACTACTACAGGAAAATAGTTATTTTATTACGGAAATATCTTCTAGTCGATGGTTTAAAATCTATCCCGCTTCCATTCGGGATGCACTTACCATCGCGTGCTTCAGAAGCAAGTTAAGATCTTGGCTGGAAGAGATTTTGTTTTATGACTTTGACAATTATTTAAAAATAGGAAATTTTATTATTTATTAGCTTTTAACTATTTTTTATTCCACATAATATTAAACCAATTTATTCCTAATTAAATTTAAACATATTATTATAATTAAAATGATAAATATAAAATAACTAAAATATATTATTAAAAGGAGTCCCTTTAGGCAAGGTTCCGAAGATACTGGCAGCGTTCCCCCTTTTTTTATATTAAGACATGTTATGATTTTGATATTTTTAATGTTATTTATAAATATGAATTGAATTGTAATTGTATCTCTAACACAATAATCTCTAATGTTTGGTTTAGCAAACTTTTAATGGTGTCTTTGTTATTATGTTTCAATTTATGATTATGAGTTTCTTAATTGTTATTATATCAAAAGTAAATAAAATGTCAAGTATTTTGACATTTCAAGAAATGACTACCCTTCTTCTTGGGCAGTTAGATAAAAATATCAAAGGTCATGGCCAAAAACGAACTAATTTTTTTATTTATTTACATTTGAAAATGGTGCCACGCAGCCGTAATAATGAATTATTTTCAAAAAATTTAAAGCCAGTATCATTTGGGATGATATAGAAATTCTAAAGATACAAACACTGAAACACCGAAATCTGTACAGGCTTTTAAAAGATATGGTGCTCATTTATATACAAAGATATACATGCATTTTAGGAACCAAAAAAAAACATACAATATTTTGGGCAGTCGTGTAAAAATAAACGTAAATCTTCATGTAAGTCGTACTAACAATACAAAAAATAATACAGATCGAATAAAGAATGTACCTACTCGTTTTTGAAGTCGGTTAAAATTACCAGCTAAGTAAACAGAGACTTGTCTACAGAACACGAACACGAAACTTTAAATAAAAATAATATTTTTCGTCATACCTTTGTTATTTTCTTGATTAGGTATCATAGTGTAATGGCAGCTGTTAATTTTTTTATACTTATAAGTAAGTATACCTACTATTCTATTTACTTAATTTAAGGACAAATGGTCAAGTGCTAAGTAGTCATTGTAAAAAGAAGAAAACATTAATAAACATGTTTCGTCTAATACCTATAAACGAGCAATTCTTGTATATATGTATATAATAATCTGAATCTCGGAAACGGCTCCAACGATTTTTATGAAATTTAACTCATATAAGTACAGGGTTACAAGCTTGGTGTGTACTAAACCTAGAAGAGGATGATTGAATTATTTTTTCCAGATTTCGTATCAAATGAATATAAAATAATATAAAAAATGTATAGTATTCTTATTTTTCTCTACTATCGGCAGCGTCCTGAAATCGTAAAAAATCAGCTGTTACTTTTTTTCATTAAATTAAATTATATTGTTTCTTTCGAGTTTTTGGAACGACGTTTCATCGATGTCGCTTTTTTGAGCTTCTGGCGGTCCGATAGAAAAATGGGCATGGGGGAATTAAGCCATATAGTTTTGAAGCACACTCTCCGAAAAGAATCCGATAAAAAACCGATAAACTAGCAACTTTGCGACGTTGTTCTAGGCTTTGTAATTTAGCTTGAACAGAGTCGTTGTAGATGAGCCTCTTGGCACGCTTCTCTATGTTTATAGAGAAGCATACCAAAGGTGCGAGCAGTACTCCATGCTTGAACGAGTTCTTGGCATTCAATGGCATCACGTTGTGGGTGGCGGGTTCATCGCGTTGCAGGGACAGAAACCCGTACTGCGCCTAGAGCTTGCGACTCAGGTGTAAGGGGCCCCTTTAGCTATGTATTAACGCTCACCTTCACACTTCACACACACTACCCAAATTTTATATGATACTCTTTGCAGCAATGACTTTATAGTTTTTGGCAGGCCGGTGTCTTTTAGTAGATTATAGAGAGATTTCGCTTTCAATCCTCACCCTCGCACTTCTACAGTATTTATTATACAATTTAGTCAAGTTTTAAGGTACTTTTTTATAAAAATCTTCACGAGCTTACAAGCTTAGGGGATCGAACCGAAAGGGATAATTTATAGGGATGATTCCTGGATAACACAATTAATCATCACCATAATCAACCTATCAACCAGGGGACGATTTAGCAATAAATTTACATACTAGCTACCAAGGCTTTTCACGAAACACGCCTCTCGGGTCGGGCTTTGAGTTACATAGCACTGGACGCCCCGAAACTCGACGGAGTGACGATACACGAAGGCTGTTGGTAGTGGCTAGAACCGAAATGCCGAAGTTTCAATATCGTACGAAAGACGATTACTTATACATTTGGCGAACTAAGTTTAAAATAGCTTATACGCCTCGCGGCGGCACGGCCGACTCGTCGAAATGTTTGTAATACATCGCCAGTTGGTCGAAACAATGAACCTACAACCTGATCTCGTATTGATTCTCACAACATTACATGTCGTCACGAGCTCTGTGCGATAAAACTGCATTGTTGGTGCAACACACAATAGTAGCATTTTGTAACGATAGCTCAGTGGGTAGCGCGGTCGGCTCACACGCTGAAGGGAGTCGGTTCAAAAAAGTGTGTAAAAGCCATATGCGGAGCTTTTCCACGAGCAGAGCCACAGCTGCAAACTACTACTTAAGAGACTTAAAGTCCTCATTTCTTTGTTGTAAATAATGGACGCGTTTTGAAAGCGCTAAGTCCAATCGATATGACAAACTGATATTCCCGAAAAAAGTCAGTTTTGTCAGCGAAACTCATATAGTGTTTGTAGTCGTGTGAACATTATTTACGAAAAAGTTGTTCTGTTATTGTATTCTTTTCTACTTCCTTAGGAATCCTTCTAGAATCGTGCGAATAAATGTAATTACCATCATGGAGTATATACTTATATATATATGTGAGTAATTAAGTGACGCATGCGCTCTCTAGCCGACGACGGCGGATTTAAAACATCAAATAAGTGCAAAATGTTATTATGTACAGGAAACAAAACTCGAAACTACTGAATGATGTTGCAAATGATATTTGTGGGTTCGATTCTCAACCACGACCACACTATTATGTGTCTGGATTTTAAGAAAAAACAATTAATTATTTGTTCTGGAGGCGAAAATCGGTCTAGCTTGATTTCATCTGTGGCAAGTTTTCTTCAGACAAACGTGCGTGCGTGCAAACCCCAACAATGAGCTTGAGCTGCCGGTGAAGGAAACACCGTTTTTTTTATTATCGCTGACAGGCTAGTTGTTTGACCACAACTCACCTGATGTTAAGTGACGGTGTGGTTGAAGATGGTTAAGCACACCTAGCCTGGAATAGAACTGGCTCTCAAGTGAAGCTGCCGGAACACACCGTTAGATGCTTGGCGGCGGATTTTCAACTTGAGGGTGGTAGCTAGCCAGCCGAGTACTAGAAAGTACCCTACCACCACGCTTTGGTTTCCTCACGATGGTTTCCTTCACCGGCAGCTCAAGCTCATTGTTGGGGTTTGAACCCACGCCCTTCGGCATGCAAACCGACCGCGCTAACCACTGAGCTATCATCGCTGTAAAATACACCATCGTGAGGATCATGTACATCGTGAGGAAACCATAGCATGGCGGGGTTACTTTCTAGTACTCTGCTAGCTAGCTACCCTCAAGTTGAAAATCTGCCGCCGTTCATCTAACAGTGTGTTCCGGCAGCCTCACTTAGGAGCCAGTTCCATTCCTGGCTAGATGTGCCTTAATATCTTCGACCTCACCATCACTTAATATCAGGTAAGTTGTGGTGAAACAACTTGTCAACCATAAAAATAATAATAAATTTTGCATACACCGAGGAAAGCTCGGTCTCGAAGTAAAACAACCATTATTACTATTTTTTGTATAGTCGGCTAAAATGGCGATAACTTTAATCGTGTCATAAATAAATGCAACGAGTTAAAACTGAATCGGAGTCTGCTCTCACAGCGACGCGGCGAGTGTTGCAACATTCGCGACGATCGGTTGGCCAATTGATCGTTACGTCACGCAGCCTGTCTTATCTACTTTACTGATTATATTCTAATTACTTGCTTTTATCCTGCTGTTCCGGTCGCGCGGCCAATTCTAGCTTTTTTTATAATGTTTGATAAGCTAGGTGTTTGACCACAGCTCACCTGATGTTAAATGACGGTGTGATCGAAGATGGTAAACATACATTTGGCAGCAGATTTTCAACTTGAGGGTGGTAGCTAGCCAGCCGAGTACTAGAAAATACCACCAAGCTATGGTTTCCTCACGATATTTTCCTTCATCGGCAGCTTAAGCCCATTGTCGGGGTTTGAACCCACGCCCTTCGGTATCGCTACTTTTTGAATATAGTCTGGATTTCTGAAGTGAAAACTTTTTTAGCCGCTTTGAACCAGTATTGTGGTAGGGACAAAACTCATAGGTTCGCGAAACCGACGCGTGGCGGGTTTTAAGAATTCACTTCTGTGCATTGTTTGTAATTTTTCATATGAATTTGTTCTATAACGTTATACCGGACGGGCAGACACCACCATCAGCCTAGTACTAGGTCCAGCGATCATTGCAATCACTGACGTCGATCTAAAGGTCTCTAATTGCAATTCTCTTCTTTAAATATTACACAAGTACGTCTCGGTTTTGTTGACGAATGTTTTTAATGGCGAAGTCTCTTAAGATTCGATGGTGACTACATCCAAATGCGAAGACTAAAATGATCAAATGAGAATGGGTGATAATAAATGTTGGAGAATATTTCATACAGCGCCATCTAGCCCCAAACTAAGCAAAGCTTGTACTTTAGAAACCATTATAACTAATAGAATACTTACTCGTAATACTGCATGGTTTGCATGGTAGGGTATTTTCTAGTACTCGGCTGGCTAGCTACTACCCTCAAATTTAAAAATCTGCCACCGAGCATCTAACGGTGTGTTCCGGCTGCCTCAATTGAGAGCCAGTTTTATTCCAGGCTAGGCGTGCTTTACCATCTTCGACTACACCGTCACTTAACATCAAATGGTCAAACACCTAGCTTGTCAACCTTAAAAAATACACACCCAGACGCAAAACAAACATCTCTGTTCATCTCATAACTGTTTTACCTGGGTGAGAATCAAACCCACGCCTTAGGGCTAAGGAAAGAGAGTTGCTCAACAGGGAAGTCAACCATAATTGTTGATATTTTGGTAGTCTAGGTCGGTTTATAGCAGATATCCATGGATCGTACCGTGAGCTTTTACAACGGTTCACTTTAGACGAAAACAAACATTATTGCGCGGACATAGGCTATACGATCGCGTAGCTTTCGTGTTCGCCTTACTTGAATGGAATTAAGAACTTACAGTATAGCCCCAGGAAGTGTATGAAGAAGTACGAGTACCTACTGCTATCTTAAACCAAAATGGAAAAAAAATATCAAATGGAACTTCAGTTTAGGTAGCTAACAAACTCGTTATTAATTAAAGTATAATGGACCAAGTACGTCACCTTGAGGAAGCCCGTCTCGGACAGCCCTTTAATTGTACTACAAGATAAACAATTATAATAAGTTATTGTAGTTATATTGTACGTAGATCGTGTTCTCGCAAATTACATATTGAACTATTACCTGCTAATAAATCCGATTACGCTTCTAGGTAGCTAGTTTTTTTTAATGATGAATAGCGTTGCGTTTGGCGTATGACATCTCATCTAATGTTAAGCACAACAAAAATCTGACATCTTTAGAGATCAAAGTCACAGTAAAAACTTTTTTATAAGTGACTCTTTCGTCATTAAGTGAGATATTAGTTTAAAAATTGAAGGTGAACTCGAGTAATCTGTTATAAACAAGGTAATATGCTTCGCGTAGTTTTGAACTTCTCACAAACGACAATAAATAATCTTTCCTTGACGTAGACATTTTTTTTAATTATTCATCTGCAAATAGATACGGAGTTCTTGATGTCTATCTTTCTATGTTTAGTTTTTGCCATTTATATCTATCATATTTCATCATCATCATCATCAGCCATAGGACGTCCACTGCTGGACATAGGCCTCCTCCTGGGGGGGTTTTGCCAATACTCGCCACGCTTGGCAGGCGGGTTGGCGAGCGCAGTTAGGTGTGATTGATCAAGGAAGACGCTGCTGCCCATCTTCCGGATTACATCCCTTAGCCGACTCTTACAGCAACCACGGGTAGAGAGGGTGGGATACTATTCTTACGCCGGCACCACCACGGCTATCATATTTAGTTACAATCAAAGTCCACTCGTGGTCAAATCCAGTCCGTGCCAGTCCACCACACAAAACACCACTATTTTTGTTTTGTAAATATTCGAGAAAATACAAGTTTAAGAAAAAATACAATTGGGCGACACGACTTTTTCCGCATTCCTGCCATAATTCTACGTAGATAGTCATTCTTCAAAAACGTAAGATAAGAATAACCAAGTTTTTTACAATATCATCTAACGAGTTTATTAAGTAGAATTTAGAAACGGTCTACACTACAATATTCGGCAATTCCGGGCGTCACGGAATGAACCAAAATACCCATCGACAGGGGCTTGACCGACTCACTATGACATAACCTGCGAGCTCGGGTCCGACCAGGCCTGCCTTGTTCGGTATTTGGTTTTATTAGTTTAGTTATGCGTACCTTGACCCTGTTACGTTTTTAATAATATTTTAAAAGGATTTATTCATTATTTATGATTTGATTATTCCATAGATATAGACTATTTATTTCTCTATCTGATGAGTTCTCTTTATTCAGATTAGATTTGCATTTGACTGCATCTATACAGGGTTAAGCTTGGAGTAAATTAGGTCATCATTATGATTAATATGTATTATGAACACATTTCTGAAATCGTGAATAAAAATCTTATGTTCCGTAGAAAAAATTCGTTGGACCTGCACTAAATGAATATCAATTTATTCTTTTTTACGTAATTTCACGATCAGAGTTGTGCCCAAAAGTCGTTCATAATTATGAGTACAACGACCCTCTTTTGATTTAATAGATCCCAAGCTTATAACCCCAGTGCTACTATAAACAAACAAGCCGTGATTGTCGTTTGACGTTTTTAGTAAACTCGTTTGTGTAACCTAGATCTAGATACGTCAGCGATTCCCCGGTAGTATCAATACATACCTTTTTTTTTTTTTATGTAACAGTAATGAGACGAACGAGACGCTCTCCTGATGTTAAGAGATAACGCCTGTCCATGATCATTGCAGCGATACACAGAACTTTGCGTAGTAAAACAAAGTCCAGGGCATCGCTGCCTTGGCGCTCATTACTTTGAGACTAGATGGTTAGTCTCAATAGCCCTATAATTTCGCTAGCTGCAGTACCCTTCAAACCGGAACACAGTAATGTTTACACACTACTGCTGGCGGCAGAATATCTGGTACTACAGTGGTACCTACCTAGACGACCTCCTGCTAAGGAAATCTACCACCAAGTATACACTACATGCTTTCAAAAATCGACTTTGTTTTATGGTTGACAAGCTAGATTTTTGGCCACAGATCACCTTATGTTAAGTGACGGTGTGGTCGAAGTTGGTAAAGCACGCCTAGCATGGAATGGAACTGGCTCTCAGGTGTAACTACAGGTACATACTGTTAGGTGCTTTGCGGCAGATTTTCAACTTGAAGGTGGTAGCTAGCAAGCCGAGTACTAGAAAATACCCTACCACAATGCTATGGTTTCCTCGCAATGTTTTCCTTCACCGGCTCATTGAGCTTGGGGTTTGAACCCACGCCCCGAATCAACCGCGCTAATCACTGATCTAACATCGCTACAAAAGTAAAAAATTATAACGTAGGAAGTGTTCAAAAACCAACAGGACGTTTTAATATCAAATTAATAACAATCAATAAAACAACGTGCGCTGAATGCTAACTACTTTGTGAAACAAGTTTTATTTTTAACGTAAGTACCTACTAATTACTTACCTATATATTTTATTATGATTTTAAAGCTCCCTGAAACTGCCGCCCGTGGAACGCACCCCAACTACCCGTTTTTGCCCAACTAGATCTGGGACAGATCTGTTTTACTGTTAATCTTACAAAAAGCGCATCTATGAACTTACTGCAGCGGTAAACTTTATATAGGTACTGTGTTCCGGTTTGAAAGGCACTGCAGCGACATTACAGGGCTGTTGAGACTCAACATCGAAAGTCTCAAAGTTGTGAGCGACAAAGCTGATTATAAAATTGGTTTTAGTTATTTTTTTAATACGGATACGTCCGCGTTTGCCCTCTATTCGCCTGATGGTAAGCGATGAAGATCGAATATGAAGCACGCAGACTTAGAAGATACCTATTCATTCTGACCTTGAAAATATCTAGTTATATCTCTCAGGAAACAAGGAAGCCGGCAGGTTGTTCCATTCCTTAGTTATAATTTAGATTTTATTTTAATTTAATCATTTTGAATTTAAGAATTGCATGTTGTGCTTCCTCGAAAAAGCAACGCATTTAGCATTAATTTAGTATATAATTTGGTGTGTTCATTACTGTAGTTAGTGTTGCTAATGTGAAGCTTCAATAAATAAAGTAAAACAAAAAAAGCGGCGACGCCCTGGGCTTTGATTAGCTGCTCAAAGTTCTATGTATGACTTGACATGCTTTACTTTTTTCTTATTAATTAATGCATAAGTCTGTGACATAAATGTAACTGTGTAACGTTTTTATGTCAATAAATAAATAATAATAATAATAATAATAATGTATCGTTGCAATGGTCATAGACAGGCGTTATCTCTTACCATTAGGAGAGCGTCTCGTTCGTCTCATTACTACTTACTACCATTGTAAATTAAGTGATTTATTAATTAACTCTTAATTATACACATCAAAAAATATACAATACAAATGAAATAAACTTAATTACCAGGGGTAACAACTGGCTGCCTTTCGCTTAAAAGCGATCTCTTCCAGGCAACCTTAGGATGGAAAGGATCAGATGAAGAAACAGACGGGGTGTGTCAACAACGAGAATATACATACATATAAGGGAATACGTAACTATAACATAAATATATCTACATAACGAGTGAGTGCATAACTCGTCTCATGACTTAGTTGTTTAAAAAATATTGTGTTTGTCGCACGTCCCATCACTACCTGCCCTTGCCAATCACAGCACTATATACATCACTAATATTACAACTATTAAAACTAGTAGCGATTTGTAGCGATGATGGTTCAGTGGTTAGCGCGGTCGGTTCGCATGCCGGAGGGCGTGGGTTCAAACCCCAGCAATGAGCTTAAGCTGTCGGTGAAAGAAAACATCGTGAGGAAACCATAGCATGGTGATAGGGTACTTTCTAGTATTTGGCTGGCTAGCTAGCTAGCACCCTCGTGTTGAAAATCTGCCGCCAAGCATCTAGCGGTGTGTTCCGGCAGTCTCACTTGAGAGCCAGTTCCATTTCAGGCTAGGTGTGCTTCACCATATTCGACCACACCGTCACTTAACATCAGGTGAGTTGTGGTCAAACAACTGGCCTGTCAGCCATTAAAAAAAAATATATATAATTGTGAAAATTGTTATACGAGTATAATCATACAAAATTATTTTAAGTACTGATAGATTAACAGCTAAAAAAACCCATTCATCGGTCTCAACTAGGTACTTCCTAAAAACAACAGCGTGACGTCAATACTAGAAAAAAAGTTTCGTAATTACGACATTATTAATCAAGCCTATATTTCATTATAGGCACAGTATTTACACTCTAATAAAACAACGATTAGATAATAATAGTACCTACAGGTAATTATTAATTTTAAATATTAAATTACTTGGTGGTAGATTTCCTTAGCAGGAGGTCGTCTAGGTAGGTACCACCGCAGTACCAGATAATCTGCCGCCAAGCAGTACTGTTAAACAGTACATTACTGTGTTTCAGTTTGAAGGGTACTGCAGCTAGCAAAATAACGGGGCTGTCGAGACTAACCATCGAAAGTCTCAAAGTATTTCTTTTTTTTTTATTGCTGACAGGCTTTCTGTTTAACCACAACTCACCTGATGTTAAGTGGTCGAAGATGGTAAAGCACACCTAGCCTGGAATGGGACTGGCTCTCAAGTGAGGCTGCCGGAACACACCGTCAGATGCTTGGCGGTAGATTTTCAACTTGAGGGTGGTAGCTAGCCAGCCGAGTACTAGAAAGTACCCTACCACCACGCTATGGATTTCTCACGATGTTTTCCTTCACCGACAGCTCAAGCTCATTGTTGGGGTTTGAACCCACGCCCTTCGGCATTCGAATCGACCGCGCTAACCACTGAGCTATCATCGCTATAAAAAACTATGAGCGCTAAAGCAGCGATGCCCTGGGCTTTGTCTTGCTACTCAAAGATTTGTGTATTGTTGTAATGGTAATTGATAGCGTTATCTCTTATAATATAGAGCGTATCATTCGTCTTATTACTTTTACATAAAAAATAGGGATTTTTAATTATTATTTTTTAGGGTTTCGTACTCAAAGGCTAAAACGGGACCCTATAACTAAGACTGCGCTGTTCATCCGTCTATCTGTCAGTCCGTCCAGGCTGTATCTCATGAACTGTCATAATTAGACAGTTGAAATTTTCACAGATGATGTATTTCTGTTATCGCTAAAACAACAAATACTAAGAAACAGAATAAAATAAATATTTAAGGGACTCCCATACAACAAACGTGATTTTTTGCAGTTTTTAAAGATAATGGCACGGAACCCTTCGTGCGCGAGTCCGACTCGCACTTAGCCGGTGTTTTTTTCTTTTTGGACACTGTCAATCTAGGAAAATTGACCATACATTAAAAAACCAATAATAACCCGACTTATTACTATTAATTTAATTTATTAATAACTTTGAGGGCGAGGTGTAATTTCATCTGTTATTAATAACTAATTTAGAAGATCGATAATTGTAGCTGGTTTATGGCGATTTCAGTTCATTACACTTGGAAATTTCTGTTATAAGGTGGAGTCTTAGTTTTTGTTGGAGTGGTTCAGCGGCCAATGAACTGAAGAAGTGTTAAATACCTTCATTATTAAAACTTATTACCTCAACCTTTGTATTGTTTTTTAAAGAGTATAAGAAAATAGCAAACGGGAAATTAGTGGAGGTCGTCATTATCGTAAAAAGGTTTTTTTTTATAGCTGACAGGCTTGGTGTTTGACCACAACTCACCTGATGTTAAGTGACGGTGTAGTCGAAGGTGGTAAAGCACACCTAGCCTGGAATGGAACTGGCTCTCAAGTGAGGCTGCCGGAACACACCGTTAGATGCTTGGCACCAGATTTTTAACTTGAGGGTGGTAGCAAGCCAGCTGAGTACTAGAAAGTACTCTACCACCACGCTATGGTTCCCTCACGATGTTTTCTTTCACCGACAGCTCAAGCTCATTGTTGGGGTTTGAACCCACGCCCTTCGGCATGCGAACCGACCGCACTAACCACTATCATCGCTATTAGGTTATTGATATCGTCACGATTCCCAACAGTGAAGAAATCACAGAAAGAACAACAGTGGCGATTTAGCAATGATGACGCCGAAGGGCGTGGGTTCAAACCCCAACAATGAGTTTGAACTGCCCATGAAGGAAGACATCGTGAAGAAACCGTAACATAGTAGGGTATTTTCTAAAAATCTGCCGCAAAGTACCTAACGGTGTGTTCCGGTAGCCTCACTTGAGAGCTACTTCTATTCCAGACTAGGAGTGCCTTACCATCTGCGACCACGCCGGCACTTAACATCAAGTTAGCTGTGGTCAAACACCAAGTTTGTCAACAATAAAAAAAGCTATTGATACCCTTATCAATAGCTTTTTATCTATCTCAAACCCATAGTAAATGATATAAAACACTTCTCCATGTATACCAAGCCTTTATGGCTTCACTAACACTGTCTTTGACAATGACCTCTAAGTGATAAGATAAAACCAACATAGGCGCAGTAACACATGTCGAAATTAGGTCACACGTGACCATGACCCCTTAATAAGCAATATGTAAGACCTTGATTTTAAATCTATAAGCAATCGAAATGCTAAATTTTTGCATAGATATACATACATGTCTAGGTTACGCAAAGTGTTGGTGTGGCCGGTTAGTGGACCGGTCCCGATTACGGGCTCGGAGGCCCTTTACACAAGTCATTCATACGATTCGAAAAGCGTCGTGTACGCTAAGCAAAAATAGTAAAGGTGGAACTCCTTCACTGTCATTAATCTATTTCCACTTATTTACGAAATATATATTAGTAATATGAATTATTACGTGATTGTGTGAAGTATGCAATTTATATTAGAGTTTCGTTTTGTTTATTAACCCCCGACGCAAAAAGAGGGGTGTTATAAGTTTGATGTCGATGTCTGCCTGTCTGTATGTGTGTGTGTCTGTGGCATCGTAGCTCTCGAACGGATGGACCAATATCGATGCGGTTTTTTTAATTTGAAAGCCAGTTTCTAGTAGTCCATTAAAATATTACATTTTTTAGGTCTTAGTGTGCAGACGAGGGACAAGTGTGGCGACCCCCAAAAAGATTATAGTACCCCCCTACACATGAAAAAAATTAAATTGCATCCTCTGAAAAATGCAATGAAATAGCAAGTCTGTCAATTTTCTATAGGATTTTACTTCCTTGTTTACTTAGAGATGTTTACTCAAGCTTTGAACCCACGCCCTTTGGCGTGTTATCCGACCTCCCTAACCACAGAGTTGTAAACGCTATAATGAGCTTGACTTCATTGAAAGTTTGTTTTTAATGTTTGACAGGCTAAGTAACCACAGCTTACTGTATAGTAAACAATGGTGTGGTGAAGCTGCTTGAATATACCGTTGGCGGCAGATTTTTTCCTTAATACTACATGTACTTGCCGAGGTGATTCCGGCGTAAGAATATTACCCCCTACCCGTGGTTGCCGTAAGATATATGTAAGATAGATGGGCAGCAGCGTCTTCTTTGAACAATCACACCTAACTGCGCTCGCCAACTCGCCTGCCAAGCGTGGCGAGTATTGGCAAAACCCCCTCAGGAGGAGGCCTATGTCCAGCAGTGGACGTCTATGGCTGATGATGTGATGTGATACTACATGTACTTTACCTGGGTACCCAGTCGAGTACTAGAAAGTACCCTACCACCACACTAATTACCTCGCTATATTTACAGGTGTATCTTAATATTTTGCAATACTAATTATTGCAGATGAGAAACTATTTGCTCAATGCAAAATAAACAATGGTAACGTGCAAGATCAATATTGATGCGACACCACCGATCGAGTCGCAAAAACTTGTCTGTGACGTCATAGTCCAATTAACCCACTTTTATGTACCTACTTCGAATTGTTTCAATAAATTTTACACAGCGATACGATGATAGCCAAGTGTTTGGCTAATTTTAAATTGTGAGGATTTTTACCCGACTGCCAATGAAGGGTTATGTTTTTCGCGCGTATCTTGTATGTATGTATGTAAATTTCTTTATTATCTCGTATCTTCCAAACAGCTGGAGGGATTTCGACAGTAAAGGTGTCGTTATATTCGTCTTAAATATCCAAGTGTTTATTAGATAGGTGTTTAAAAAAATGGCGGATTTTTGGGGCGAAATAGTAATAATTTAAAAAAAAAACAAACCTATCGAGTAGGGTATCAAAATAAATAAATTTATATACCTATGTTATATGTTTAAATTTAATTATGAATAACAAATTAGTTAAGCGGTATCCTTTGCCGGCAGCTTAAGCTCATTGTTGGAATTTGAACCCACGTCTTTCGGCGTGTGAAGCTACGCGCTAACCAATGAGTTATCATTACTACGAATGTGTGTGTGAACGTGTATGTATAATTGTATATGTCCGGGTATAATGACTTAACTGCCATCAAATACAGAATGATTTTTGGACAGGGCCATAATAAAATTGGTACCTATAATATTTTTGTATGCTAATTATGCTAAGTCCTCTAAATTTTATGAGTAACCATACAACTCAGACGACTATCTTAATTGGCGTCAACTATGTATGTATGGGGACACCCTTTTTTATTTTCTTGTTTCTTTCTTTTATTTGTGGTGTAAAACCTCGCTTTTTGTCAAATTTCATGATTCTAGGTCAACGGAAACTACCATGTAGGTTTTCGACCCAAAATCTATAGGGTACTTCCGGTTGACCTAGAATTGACAATTTTTAAAAGCAAGGCAAATAAAGGGAACATTCAGAAAAATAAAAAAGTTGAAAATTAAGGTAAATTTTGGTACTTACAAGTTTTCGAGAAAATATAAATTTGCCATATCTTTTTATTGTGTACTCAGGACGTTGATGTTTATTTTTATTTTTACTTGATTATACACCTAAATACACACTATAGACCTCAGTATCTGGTATAAATTTCAAATTTCCACCCGTTCCTGAGAAAATCGGCGGTGACACACGGGCAGACAAACGGACAGACGAACAAGTGGGTGATCTTAAAAGGGTTTCTTTGAGGTACGGAACCCTAAAAACATCACAACTGATGTTACACAAAAATCAACTCTACAGACAAGGCTTGCCCAGAAAAAAACGTTTACAACTTGAAAACACTTGAACTGTGTGGATGGATCTGTTGGCGGTTTGCACGATGAAAGTAAAGAAATGCTTTACGTAGACGGATTTTTGGACAACCATGCGACGAGAGCTAATGTATCTTACGACAAAACAACCTCTTGTCATCAACAATCCGAAAATAATAAAAAAAACACTGTAGGTTAAAAAAAAACCTTTATTTACGCCCGTCATAATTACCTTTATTATCATCGTATAAGCGGTCTGACTGGTTTGCGACTATAAGCCATTTTAGCCTGCAATTAGCATCACAACTAATAGCGATTGGTATCTATTGTTACAGTAATGTGAATTGTAATAGTGGGATTTTTTAAGCTAAACATCAGCTTAGGGCCTTTATCAAGTCTTTGCTACTAATTTTTGTAGTTGTTTTGAACAAGATTTTTTTATAACTTTAAACCCAAAAAATAATATACCCAGTTTGTCTTTATTGTAATTCTCACAATGAACAGACCAACGACTGCATAACTATCGTGTAGGCAATTCTGCTTTGAAACAGAACTGTCTTACATGCAGGAGATACTATTAATTAATTAAATGTTACTTTGAAAATAGGACGCACAAAGCGTTTTGATTACGGACTTATTGATTTTTAAGGAGTTTTACGTTGCTCAAAGTTAAGTAACCTGCCTCGTTCCACGCGCGACATTCCACCTCTGCGAGAAGTTGACAAACATTAATTACCTAAGTATAAATAAAGCCCTTAGTGTAAAGGTAAACTTTGTGGACAATAACTCGAAAAGGTTAATGTTTTTTTTATGTAAAAGTAATTAGACGAACGACACGCTCTCCTGACAGTAAGAGATAACGCCTGTCCATGACCATTGCAGCGATACACAGAACTTTGAGTAATAAATAAAAGTCCAGGTTCGGCGCTCATTACTTTGCGACTTTCGATGGTTAGTATCAACAGCCCTGTAATTTCGCTAGCTGTAGTACCCCTCAAACCGGAACACAGCAATGTTTACACACTACTGCTTGTCGGCAGAATATCTGGTACTGCGTTGGTACCTAGACGACTTTCAGCTAAGGAGATGTACAACTAAGTAGATATCCAGAACAACATTACAGTCTGACAAGTAACAACTAAAAAAGATATATTTAGATAAACATATTCTACCTAGCCTATTATATAGGAAGCCACTTTTGGTACGACCAACGATTCACGGAAAGAAGGTCGTAGCTAAAAGTAATGGGGGCATTTACCTAGATCGGCTCAAGAGTTCAAATCCTGCGAGATGGCAATGTTATAAATTGTGTAAATTAACTTTAACTTTTTTTTATAGTTGTCAGGCTTGGTGTTTGACCACAGCTCACATGCTACTTTTTTTTTACTAAATAGGTTTGTTAAGTAACGGTGTGTACTACGCTAACCACGCTATGGTTTCCTTCACCGGCAGCTTAAACTCATTGTCGGGACTCGAGGATACAGCCGTTTATGCTGCAATTTTTCGACACTGGCAAGGGAATCAAAACCTACAGGATACTTTCCGTGAACACAGAATCTTGAAATTTGGTATAAAGCAACGTCTTATAAATACAAATATTTTATTGACAACACCAATGTTACAGGTCAAGTCAATGTTATAGCACAGATAAAGAAAAAATTGCGAAAAGCATAAATTACCATTTAAAAAAAACATAACCTTTACTTATATACCTACAGGTTTGTACGGAACCCTCGGTGCGCGAGTCCGACTCGCACTTGGCCTGTTTTTTTTAAAATAACACATATGCTTGCGTTTGTCCGCTATCTCGCCTTCTGGTAAGCGAAGATGCGGTCTACGGTGGAGCACGCTTGCAACTACCAATTCACTGCGACGTGCCTCTACTGACCTATTCTCTCGTGTGTATTGTCCCACTACTGGGCGCGGGCCCCTTGTTATTGTAACAAGGGTAAGGCATAATCCACCACGCTGGCCAAGTGTACGGGTTGGCAGACTTCACATCTTCGAGTTCATTTTGTGAACAATCAAACAAAAAAAAAATACCATTTAGTTTTCTCTCGTTGTTTTCCTTCATCGTGTAAAGTCAGCGACAATATGTACATAACATAGAAAAGACAGATGTGCGTGCCGCGGGATTCGAACCCAGGACCTCTAGATTGGAAGCCAGACGGTCTCCCAACTAGACTGCCGGAACTTCCTACATGAACTTAACAGACACGAGACTAGTTTATAAACCGACTAATTAATAAATTACCTATTTAATCTACGTTAGATTGGAATTAATCAATTGATTGTATGACATTGAACTTCTTACAAAAATGAGAGGTATCATTTATTATTAGCCGATTAATCATATTATGGATCGCTTCCGCGTATTTGATCGAGGTTAAGGGCATATTCAAAGCTACCGGTAGATGAGCTAGGATAGTTAAGTAATAAATAAATATTGTAGGACGCTTAACTCAGCATCATCTAGCCCCAAATTAAGCAAAGCTTGTACTATGGGAACGAGATAGCTGATAGAATACTTACATACTTCTTAGGGTAAAAACGGAACCCTTATAGGATCACTTTGTTGTCCGTCTGTCTGTATGTCAAAACCCTTTTTCTGAGGAACGCGTGGAGGCATCAAGCTGAAATTCATATCAAATACTCAGGTCTACTGCCCTTGGAGCTGTGAAAAAATCAAACTTCTAAGCCAACGCAATCAAAAGATTTTATCAGCCCTTTACGCTGCAAATTTTCGACACTCGCAAGGGAATCAAACCCTACAGGGTACTTCCCGTGAATTCAGAATCTTGAAATTAGGTACAAAACAACGTCTTATAGCACAGATAAACAAAAAATTGCAAACAGCATAAATTACCATTTAAAAAATATACCATAACTTTTACTTTTATATCTACAAGTTTGTACGGAACCCTCAGTGCGCGAGACCGACTCGCACTTGGCCGGTTTTTTTGTATTACAACTTATAGCATTTCTAGTCAAATATTGGTCCAGTTGTCGAACGATAGTTCCACTACAAACGCCATCTATTGAAATTAATCTGATGAATTAAGCAATTCCCATATAAAAATACAGTTTCTATTTCTTCGATTTTTCGGCTGTTCCTTTGGGGTTTTCCTAAGCCACCCCACTATTTACACGTAGTAGAATAAAACAAAAAAACAACCAAATCGGTTTACAAATTTTTGCTGTTTTATTGTTTGTTTACAAGAGCACTGAGCTACGTCATCGCTACCTACGAAAGCACGGCAATAGATTTTTTATATTTATAGGTAGATTTTATTTGGCCATGTTATGTAGTTTACGCATGACGCGACACGATACAGTCGATATCGAGCAGATCGTGAGATGCAATTACAAGTCAATAGTCATGTTCACTTTATTAGTAGACGATATTGAGAGAAGAACCGAAAACCTGTTTAGTATTTATCTATTCAAAAGATACCAAAACTTCATGCGCATTATGTAGAAACTGTCCAAATATGCTCTTACTGACAAGTTAAATACGGTTTGATATTGCTTAAATTGGTAAACACAAATAGCCTTTTGGTTCTTTAAAATTCGTCAACACCGCATGCATTCAAAGTGGAATTTTTTAAAAACTGCATGAATAATAAAAAACCGGCCAAGTGCGAGTCGGACTCGCGCGGGTTCCACACCATTATCTATAAAAATGCCAAAAAAATCATGTCTGTTGTATGGGAGCCCCACTTAAATACTTTTTTTATTCTGTTTTTTAGTACCTATTTGTTATAGCGGCAACAGAAATACATCATCTATGAAAACGTAAACTGTTTAACTATCACGGTTCATGAGATACTGCCTGGTGACAGACGGACAGGCAGACGGACGGACAGCGGAGTCTTAATAATAGGGTCCCGTTTTACCCTTTGGGTACGGAACCTTAAAAACTGCCCAATGCGAGTCGCTCGTGCACCGAAGGTTCCGTACAATCTTGTTGGTTTGTAAATAACTATTTACATCCATCACGGAAACTATAAAAGCATCATTGCTGTAACAAAAAGGTAAACTGGGTTGAGAAGCTTTTTAAAGAAAAAAAATCGTTACATCGATATAGTTTAGCACCTGTAAATAAATTTATAAAAATAATCGCAAGAATAATTATTTTTGAGATTATTTTAACGTGACTTCGTCCACGTTTAGTTAAAGATTGGGATCCGAAAAACAAATAAAACATGTTTTTTACAACACTTTTCCAGAATACTTTTTCATAAGGTACATAAATACCAATTTTCAACTAGATACGTCCTGTAGTTAGATTGTTTTTTATCCCACAGGAACCAAACATTTTCCGGGCATAAAAAGTATCCTATATGTTAATCCAGGTAATAAACTATACGTATATGTGCCTTTCATCCAAACCCGCTCAGGTCTTTTGCGTGATTGAGTAACAAACATCCAAACATACACATGTATAATATTATAGTATGATTAATAGGTTTTTTTTTGTGATGTGACATATATACAGTTTCCGGATTTTCCCCTTTATATTTTTTATTCTAGGTCAACGGAAAGTACCCTATAGGGTTTGATTCCCTCGCCAGGGTCAAAATATTTTATTTCTTTATGTAAAAGTTATGAGACAAAGAAGACACTCTCGTGATAGTAAGAAATAACTCCTGCCTATGACCATGACAGCGACATACGATGCCACGCTGCTTTGACACTTATTACTTTAAGACTTTCGATGTTTAGTCTCAACAGTCCTGTAATTTCACTAGTTGCAGTACCCTTCAAACCGGAACACAGTAATATTTACCACTACTGCTCGGCGGCAGAATATCTGGTACTGCGGTGGTACATAAGTGGCCATATCTTTTGATTGCGTTGACTTATGATTTGTTCACAGCTTCAAGGGATTGCAGACCTATGTATTTGATATTAATTTTAATATGACACCTCTACGCGTTCTTAAGAAAAAGGGTCATAAAAGACAGACACACAGACGTACAACGAAGTGATACTACAAGATTTATATAGTTATAGTTATACACTATGAAAGTTTGAACATCAGCAATATTGATACAGGGGGAACAGTACTCGCTTATTGTTACAAAAAAATAAAAAATAGGTGGTTAATATTTGACCTAATTATCCTGAGCAAACACAAAAATACGGACACTCAAATCACGCGCACCGAAAATGACATGGTAGTCGCGCGCGGTCCCAGATTAGATAACAGTTACTTCGTAGTTTACGTATGGTAGTTATTGTGCTAGCTCGGTGCGTAAGGCTGCGCGCTGTCCATAAATTCTGGAGTGTTAGACAAAACTTTATCCAAGGTTTTCTTAGTATTTTTTTTATTTGTTTCGATTTTCTTTCTTTATACGTTTCATATGACCACTAACTCAACTAATGTCTAATAATGTAAATGCTTGTTCAGAGCGATTTCAATTCTATAAGGTCACTAGCAATACCATTATCAAAACCTTTAAATCTATTAATATGAAGAAATCGGAAGATCTTTGGGGAATGTCAGTTGGCTTCATCGCAGAAATTATTGTCAACTTGGCACCATATTTGACCCACATATTTAATTGTTGTATAGATAGTGGCGAGTTTCCTGATCTTATGAAATGTAGCAAGATTATACCTTTGTTTAAAAGTGGCAGTAAAAAAGAACTTAGCAATTATAGACCTGTTTCCATCTTACCTTGTCTTAGTAAAATATTTGAAAAAATAATTTTGAATCAGTTACTTGCCTTCTTCAACATAAATAATTTATTGTATAATAAACAATTTGGATTTTCTAAGGGACGTTCCACTATCGACGCTGCATCAAGCCTCGTAGAAAACATCTATGATGCTTGGGAGTCGCATCATGATGCCTTCGGAGTTTTTTGCGACTTATCAAAGGCATTTGATTGCGTGAACCATGAAATTTTGCTTCACAAACTTTCTCACTATGGTGTTACAGGCGATCCTTTAAAATTAATGAAATCTTATCTGTATAGTAGAACACAAAATGTAGATATCGAGAGCGTGCGTTCAAAGTCAGCTCGTGTATCCATCGGAGTCCCACAGGGATCGATTCTAGGCCCATTCCTTTTTCTAGTCTATATAAATGACCTACCTTTTTTAGCGCGTAAGCATTGTGAAATTATTTTGTTTGCCGACGACACATCTTTGTTATTTAAAATAGATACGAAAAACTGTAATGCATCCGAGATCAGCAAGTCGCTCAGCGCCATTGATAGATGGTTCAGCGTCAATAATTTAATGCTTAATGCTAAAAAAACTAAATGTATAAAATTTACTCTGACAAACAATCACATTATGCCGAAGGTAGTAATTAATAATGAACAACTTACTTTGTCCGAAAACAGCAAGTTTCTTGGCCTCACCTTGGACAATAAACTCCAATGGGGAGCTCATATTAGAGAGCTATCTAGTAGGTTGAGCTCGGCTGCATATGCAGTAAGGAAGATTAGAGAATTGTCAGATGTAAAAACTGCAAGAATTGTATACTTCAGTTATTTTCATTCTCTGATGTCGTACGGATTATTACTCTGGGGTAATGCAGCTGATGTTAGAATTATCTTTATTTTACAGAAGCGTGCTGTTAGGGCTATTTTTAAATTAGGATATAGAGAATCTCTAAGAGAAGTTTTTGCACAGGTTAAAATCTTGACATTGCCGAGTTTGTACATTTTATTAAACATTATGCATGTACGTAAAAATATTAATAAATATAATAAAAAAAGTGATATGTATGACTGTAATACACGGTTCAAGTCCAAACTTGTTCTACCGAATATTAGGTTAGCTAAAACTGGCAGCTCGTTTGTTAGGAATAGCATTACTTTCTATAACCTATTGCCTGATAGTCTCTTAAATAAGAATGAGACGACATTTAAAAGAATTCTTAAACATTTTTTAATTGAAAAGGCGTATTACAGTATTGCTGAGTTTATTAGTGACAAGTCTTCTTTGCGCAAATTATCTATAGACTGTAAAGATAATTAATTGGCCAATTTTACTTAAGTTATTTTAATATTATTTGACATTTTATTTTAATTATTTAATTTTATATTAATCACCAATGATATTTATATTTATATTTTTTTTACATTTGTATTATGATTTCTGACATTCTTTATTACTTGACATTTTAAAAATATTAAATAATTGTTCTTGTTGTTGACGTAAATAAGTGTACATTTATGTACCAATATTTAAGAAATAAATTGAAATTGAAATTGAACTAATATGTCTTAGAATATTGCTAATGTTCAAACAGTCCGCTAAGATGAACTTCCACAAGGTAACGCCTAATCAATCAATTAGGGATCCTTTTTTTGAGGTGCGGAATCCTAAAAAGTGTTGGTGATATTTCCTTTAAATATTTCTTAATTAAATGTTAGTTTACAAATCATAGCTTGCACACAACATCATTCCACGTCTAGCAGGATGTGGGAGCCGAGCCAGTATTTCACGTGATTTGTAGTTACGAGTTGATATATTAGTACATGCGTATATATTGGCTACATGACTAAGTAGAAACGTAATTACATAGGCTCTGTATCAGCGCATTAAGCAGGTTTACAGAATTGTTTTGCTGGTTTTTATACAAGTTCTGGCTACTAGAGAATTCTAGAGACCTTGTTTTGATTTTGCGCTGTGTAATCTTGCCGTACACATGAGATATTTTTGTCGTATATATGGGATGTTCGCATGTTATTATTAGTTTGCGTTTATAAGAAAATGTCTTATAGAATTTATATGATATGTATAGCTCTTTTGGTAAAATATCTGCTTCAAAAGCTAAGGTAAGATTCCCACCAGAACAAACTTTTATGCGACGATAAATGTTTGTTCTGCGTCAGGGTGTACTTATGTATTTACAAAGTATTCTATCAGTTACCTAGTTCCCATAGTACAAGATTTGCTTAGTTTGGGGCTAGATGACGCTGTGTGAAATGTCTGACGATAAACCTGAAAAGCTTTTGAACCAACGAATGAAAAATGAATTGAAACAAATGATTTTATTTCTTTTCTTTCAAAAAACCAAATTTATGAACAAAATTTAGACTGCGCGTAAATATGCTGTGCGGTCGGTTTGCTCGCCGAAAACCGTGGGTTCATATTCCAACAATGAGTTTGAGCTGCCAGTGAAGTAGAACATCATGAGGAAACCATAGCGTGGTGGAAGGATACTTTCTGGTACTCGGCTGCCTAGCTACCACCCTTAAGTTGAAAATCTGCCGCCAAGTACTAATGATGTGTCTCGACAGCCTCACTTGAGAGCCAGTTCTAGGCTAGTGTGGTTTACTATCTTCGACCATAGCGTCACATGAGGTGAGCTGTGGTCAGCTAGCATGACAAACAAAAACATATTTTAACACCTTCTGTAGAGTCACCGAACATCCCGTATAAACCATTTTGGCATTCTCATAAAATGATTTAGTTATTACCACAATTATAGTTAGCAAAAAATACATAGTTACCTATTGTGTATATTAACATTTATTGCTTTGTCTGGTATCTCAATTAGATTTTATAAGTCTGATGATAATAAAGATTTCACAAGCTTACTTAGGGGAAACCTAATTTACATTGGAATATATTTTAGGGAAAAACGAAAATTCATTCAGAGTTGATTGATTGATTAATTAACTCTTTATTGTACACACCAAAAATTATACATTACAAAAGAAATAAACTTAGTTAACAGGTGTAATAACTGGCGACCTTATCGTTTTTAGGATGGAAAGGATCAGAGGAAGAAAAAGACGGAGTAAAACGAGGGGCACAAAAAATAGATAAAATCTAAGCGCTTTGTGCATAACTGAGAATATCAAACATACTAGGAGGGATCAAAAAGTAGTGAGAATGAGATAGAATATAATGACTATTGATAACTTCATAATTAATTTTTCTACATAATCTCCGAGTCTCTACACACCGAGTACAGCACATTTACAAGGCTTCAATCCCTTTCAAAAAAAAAGTTTTGTCATGGTCCTTTTTTTTTTTTTTTTATACTAAATAGGTTTGCGTTTGACCACGCCCTGCCTGATGTTGAGCAGGATGCAGTCTACGATGAAGCACGCTTACCTAGAAAAAACCTGTTTACTCTAGATTTAAAGACACCCAAATTGTACTTAGCAGGAAAAACAGACGTCGGCAGAGAGTTCCACATCCTCGCTGTGCGTATTAAGAATGTGGAATCGAAGCGTTTAGTCCGTACGTGGGGAATATCCACCATGTAAGGATGGCGCTTTGGCCGTGTCTGCTTCGCCGTCCGGTAATAAAAAGGGGCAGGTGGAACCAAATTATGTAAGTCTAAGGCACACTCTCCGAAATGTATCCGATAGAAGACAGACATACCAGCGACTTTACGACGGTGCTCAAGGCTTTGCAACTGAGACGTGGCCAGAGTGTCGTCACCTATAAGCCTCCTAGCACGCCTCTCGATCGACTCCAGAGCTTCAAGTTGATACTTAGCAGAGCCGTCCCTAAGAGCAGCAGGTGAGAGCAGTACTCCATACACGACCTTACTTGCGCTTTGTACAAACTAAGCAGCTGATCTGGTGTGAAGTACCGCCTCACCCTAGAGAGGATGCCAAGCTTTTTAGCTGCCATTGCTTTCATGCCAGGTCCTGCCAAAAGCTCTCCACGGCATCCATCACGTCGTTGTCGTCTTCGTACCTGTTTCCCCTTAAGTATTCTTTCAATTTGGGGAACAGATAAAAATCGCTAGACGAGATCAATGTTTTTTTAAAATTACAAATAGTCTTGTATTTGTGCACCAACTCAAAGTCTACGGTGGAGCGCGCTCGCCTAGAAGAAACCGATTCACTCGCGACTTGAAGGCACCCAGATTGTTTCTATCAGGGAACACCACTCGGGCAGCAAATTTCATTGTTTAGTGGTTCGTACAATGAAGGTAGATTCGAACCGTTTAGTTCGAGTTTTTGGAATATCGACCATAAAACGGTGTCGCTTCTTAAAGCTCCTGGCTGTTTGACACTATAATGGGCTGAGTGGAATTAAGTCATGTAGATCTGAAGCGCACCTTTCAATGTGTGTCCGGTAGAAAACCGACAGACAAACCACTTTTCAGACGATTTTCAAGGCTTTGGAGCCTTTTCCGAACAAGCGAGTTCCTTTCGGCTTTGTACACCCAAAGGTAATAACCCTGAACATAGGTGGCGCTTTGATAACATATCTCTCACTACATAATTATGTCACATAATAATCTCTGTTCTGACCGCCCTGTTACCTCATTTGGTAGAATATCTGCTTCAAGAGCTGTAGGGCGTGGGTTCGATTCTCACCAAGACAATCATTTGTGTGACGAGCATAAATGTTTGTTCTGTGTCTAGGTGTACTGTATGTATTTATAAAGTATTCTATCAGTTATTTGGTTCTTATAATACAAGCTTTGCTTAGCTTGGGGCTAGATGACGTTGTATGAAATGCCTTACGATATATATTTGTCACGATTATTACGATATATTTTGGGTCACCAAAATACAGGCTACGCCTAGTTTGGGGCCCGATGAATTACGAATTTATATGCAAATTTTAAATAGTAATTAAATATGTGAAATTGTGCTATTGTTAAACTGCAAATTTGTATATATGGTAATTGTATGTATGTATGTTAATAAAGATTATTATTATTATTATTATTATTATTTTAAAAAAGTTTATCATTGGGTCTTAATCGCGCAATCGCAAATTAGTTAGACCCGGTGATAGACATAACTATGCCTTCAAGTCGCGGAAAGTTTCAAAAATAACACGTATCTCTGACCGTCCAATAAATCGGAATGAAGCATTCGGAGTGTGCATTCCACCATCCAGCATTGGCCATGAAAATGTATGTAGTCTATTTACGTATTCAAAGCCTGACTACTAATTAGTAAAGTCATTAATGTTAATTATTGTCATTCAAGTTCCAGCTTCCTCTAATCATACGCTGGCAAAAATTACTTCAACAATTATAACCATTCCTACATTGTTTTTATAAAGTCGCTTGGTCTCGTTTATCTTAGATATTTTTAGGATTTCACACTTAAAAACTTTACTTAGTGGTAGATCTTAGCAAGCGGTCGTCTAGGTAGGTATTACCGCAGTACCAAATATTCTACCGCCAAGCAGTAGTGTGTAAATATTACTATGTTCACGACATTTGAGGCTGTTGAGACTAAACCTTGACCTTCGAAAGTCTCAAAGTAATGAGAGCCAAAGCAGTGAGGGCGGCGTAGTAAAGTTTGGTGAATCGCTGCTATGGTCATGAACTGCAGGAGTTATCGCTTACCATCAGGAGAGCGTCTAGGTCGTCTCATTGCCTTTACATAAAAAATATCCTCATTTCACATTGCAGAATCGCTTGAAACGGTTCTGCATCTGAGGTCTTCTGTAACCCATTACCCAAGGGGCATAAAGAAGTGCATCTGCTAATACGGAGTACTCCTTTACTAGACATCAAAACCAAAATAGCAAAGCCCAGGGCGGGCTTTGTTTTGCTATTTAAAGTTCTGGGTATCGCTGCAATGGTCATGGAGATACGTTATCTTTTACCATCAGGAGAGCGCCTCGTTCGTCTCATTTGTTTTACATGAAAAAAAAGAACCCTCGATGTTGTCAGGTGAATTAAATTAAATTTATTTATTGAGATAAAAACGACTATTCTAACCAATTATACCTATCTCACAATTAAAAAAAAATATATATATTCAAATGACAAAATAAATTAGGTTTATAAAAATTAGGTTTATAAATGTCAAAGGTAATACAAATGTCAAAATATGGTAAATCTAAATGTGAAATAAATAGCAGTGTACTTACATACTTATTGTTATGTTTACGTCCGCAATTCGTGAATTGGACATAATTCCATAATGCGCTGATTGCCTGTTATACGATGACGAAATAACCATCACAATGAGTCGCCCATTTGTCCACTAACAGATTGATGTGATTACTTGTATCTTATATTCACAATACCATAATTTGCCGTGAGAAAATTAGCACAATCGATTTACATAATATCTAATATTTTGACATTTGATAGTAGCTTTGCATCTTGGACCGTAGGGCTTAGATGCAATTCCCACCTAGGATAAACATATACGACGTACATAGATGTTTGTTATGTTTGTGTGTTTTATGTTTTTTTTTTATTACTTATTTACAAACAAATGTGTTTTTACAATATAAAAAGGTGATCAGCATAGCATGAGTAACTACAGACCAATTGCCTTGATCCCAGTTATTTCAAAAATATTAGAAAAAGTCATATATGACAATATCTACAACTTTTTTGAAAGGGAAAACCTGTTTGCTCCGGAGCAGATAGGTTTTCGTAAATCACATATTTATTATATGTGATTGTGATGATTGTATTTATACATTTATTTTTAAATTTTCTATTATGGCAGGATTTGTTTTGACGAAAATGATAATTTGTCATAAGGCGACTTTATAACCTTTATAATAACAAACTTTTGACATTTATTTGAATAATTTTGCTCTTGACATTGTATATTTTTTGGTGTTGTATTTCGTAAAAAATGTTTAAATTAATAATAAAAACTTAAAAGATGATTGGCAAACAAGTATAAGCGTGAACAGATTGCCCCAAAACACGTTTGACAGCGACGTTGTTTATGTATGCTTTCAATGACATTTACTTTTTTTAGCTTAAGATATGCATGCCGAAAGGCAGATTATGGTGTTCTAGACCTGTACTCCTTCCTCCTTAGCAGTTCTATAACAGCGTAAATAAACATAATTTTTTTGCGAAACAAAGTTTTTTGTGCTTTTCCATCCATTAAACTCATGTTGCATTACTTTTTTTCCACCAAAAGCATTCATTACGTTTTAAACTCTACCTGTATTGAAGTATCTACATATGTAGGTACCTATATCGACAGACAATAAGTGAAGTTTGATGTAGCCGTGAAGGTCGAAAACAAAACTCAGGTTGGTGATTAGCTGATTAGAATGTAGTATTGTGTTCTCAGAATTTAAGTATAATTTTTAGTTTACATACTTTGCATATCATCTACTCGTGTTTATTTTTAAAGTGGTCATTCTTAGCGACTAGATATATACTTTTTATTGTTCACACCATTGTTACCGCTAGGTAGGGTAGGATTCGCAATTAATGCATAGTACCTGGATGACCGAGCTTTGCTCGGCTCAAAACACGGATAAACGACGTTTTCGAAAAATGAATACTAGCTAGAGCGATTTATCGCCCCCGAAGCCCATTGCCTACTAAATTTCATGAAAATCATTGTAGCCGTTTCCGAGAATCAGATTACATATTATATATATACGTACGTATATATATACATATGTACAAGAATTGCTAGTTAGGTATTAGATAGATTAAATTATTATTGGTTTCTTCCTTTCACATGCTTAATGAGCGATTGCTATACTTTTCTCCACCTCCGATTCTTAATATTTTCCAACCACCACCATATGAAAAATCAAACGCAACGTGGCCGAACGTCGGCCGTTTTCACTCGTGCGAAATATAACTACAAACTACTATGTGAATAAACATAAAAACGGTAAATCTGTGTATCAAACATTACTTCAGCCACGGGTGTATAAGGTGGATGAAGTGCATTTGTTGTGCTGCGCAGTCAGGACAACGAGGACAGCGAGGACGAGGTCAAGGTGCGTGGTCTCCCATTCTTCTTTTTGCCTTTGTGTTATTGCTCGTCGTATATACCATGTAATCAGCGTACCTAGCGAATTAACAAAGATACAGTCCACTTAATATATTGACGCTATGAAGCCTTCGGGCACATAACGCTTCCCGCTCCCGGAAAAGCTGATATAAATTTCGGCGCTTCCAACCATAGATATTATAGCTAATACAATAGAAAAAAAAACACCTAATGTATTTAATATGGCACTAACTATAGGTATGTATTATTTATAATAGTTTTAATTTTTATAACTTTGTAGTGGTATAACAACGAGGTTCGAGCTGCAATTAAACATCTGAAAGAAGGGAAAGCTATAGGAGTAGATGTTATATCGACTGAAACCATCAAGGCCTCTTGAGAGCATGGTGTTAATATTTTGCATACCCTGTGTAACAAAATATGGCAATCTGGAAATTGGCCAGTAGATTGAGCTCATACTGTCTTCATCCTGTTGCACAAAAACAGCTCGACAAAAAGTTATGGAAATGACCGCTTGATAGCCTTGATTTCGCATGCAAAATGTTACTGCATATTTTAAACGAAAGGCTTATAGCGTACCTCTCTAAGGAAATTGTCCCGGAATAAGCCGGTTCCGTAAAAGGAAAAGGTACCCGTGAACAGATTCTAACTGTTCGGCAAATCATCAAGAAGTCCCGAGAATTCAATAAACCAACCTACATATGCTATGTTGATTTCTCAAAAGCGTTTGATTCTGTCAAGTGGCCAAAATATGGGAAACTCTCCTTGCCATGGGTGCTACTATACATCTGGTCTGTCTTTTAAGGCGACTGCATTAAAATCAGACCAGATGTATATGGGCAGCTTATACTATATACTATCGCACCACATCCATTCCAGTGCTGAAGTTCGTCAAAGATGTATTATTTCCCCGCTTCTGTTTAACAAATATACAGAGCTTATAATGAGAATTACTCTTGAGAACTGGACAGATGGTATTAATATTGGTGGAGAAAGATTTCAAATCTGCGATACGCTGACTCTGTTTGCGTCGAATGTCAACTATCTGGGGAAGTTTCTTATTAAGATGGAAAGTGTCAACCTCGAATTTGACCTTAAAATTAACCGCTGCAAAACAAAGGTTATGATTGTTAATCGTGCAAATAATAACTCGCCAGAGATCACGAGAATTGCGAACTATGATATCGTCCAATCATATATCTACTTGGGTGCATTGATTCAAATAATGGAAGATGTGTTGATGAAATCAAAAGGCGCGTGACTATTTCGAGGTCAGCGACGGACAAGCTGATGAAAATATGAGGAAACCGAAATATTACAAAGGCCACTAAAATACGACATGTAAGGGCGTTCATGTTTCCCATTTTTCTTTATGCTGCTAAAGCCCTCAATTTTTAAATAGAAACATTTTATTGTACACGTCACATCAAACCGCCAATAAGCGACTTTTTAACGGTTTTAGTTATTTTAGAGCATCTTGTATTTTGCTCTTGTTACCCTGGGAAACAATTTCGATTAATAGAGTCAAAATTAAACGCGCTTCTTGGGGTAAGAGATGACATTTGATCATGATTGCAGGAACTCAGAACTTTGCACGAAACAAAGTCCAGGGCATCGCTCAATTGGCGCTCATTACTTTGAGACATTCGATAGTTAGCCCTGTAACTTCGCATCAGTGCCCTTCAAACCGGAACACAGTTATGTTTACACGCTATTGTCTGATGACATAATATATATACTATAGGTAAATATTTTTAATTTTATCTTGTGCGCACGGAATGCCTTGAAACGTGGAAGATGGTGGAAATCACGTTTCTGCATTTACACTGATAAACCTTCAATACCACACGTAACAATCTGGCGCCTACTACTGCACGGATGCATTGCTTTAGGAAAACTTCTTAAATGTGTTTCTATAAGTTTAGTAGTCTTCGACTGCCCTGTTAGAACATTTTGTAAAACATATGTTTCAAAAATTGTTGGGTGAATGGCGGTGAGTGGTGGGCGTTCCAGGATAAACATTTATATGACAGTAAAGTAAATGTTTGTTTTGTCCGGGTATTCTCTATGTATTATAAGTATGTATTTACAAAAAAAAAGTGTACCTATAAGTATTCTAACAGTTATCTGGTTCCATTGTACAAGCTTTGCTTAGTTTTTAAGCTAGATTGTGCTGTGTGAAATGTCCTAGGAATTTTTATAAACCATTGAATATCTCAAAGAATAGGCGCCAAAATGCGATGCCCTGTTTTTTGTTATGTAATAGTCATGAGACGAACGAGACGCTCTTCTGATGTTAAGACATAATGCATGTCCATGACCATTGCAGCAACACACAGAACTTTGAGTAACAAAAACAAAGTTTTATACGCTTACGCTACGATAATGCTTAAAGTAAATCAACGCTTCAAAATTATTCTGTATCATTTTCGACATTTCACGTCAGCGAGAAGTTGATAGAGCATTATGAGTATTGATTAACTTTAAGTTACGTTTACAAGTAAAGCCTGCTTGAGAGTAGCGTCGAGCTCGTCGTCCTAACTATTGAGAAATAGTTTGTCATGATTTTTAATCCAGATGGCGTGTAGCTGCTTGCAGTAATGCGTCTATTTTTATTCGTTTACCGCACAAAATATAGAGAAAAGATGCGTTAATAGGTAGCATCAAATCTTATTATTCGCATCCTTCATGCGCGACTGCGATAATCACTATATATAATAGCAGTGCGTCCGTCCAACCGTGTTGTCACTTCCTGTCACCCATCTCGCGTGACACTTATCAATTTGACAGCTCGCGGTTTGACGGTCACTGTGGTTATGTCTTTTATGGACAAGAATACCTAACTTCGTCAACGTCATAATAACATACTTGCAGGTTTTTTATGGCTGACAGGCTCATCATCATTAATCGCAGCTCACCTGAGCCTTGAGCACGAAAATTATCGAACACGTATCGTAAAGGTATCGAGTCCTCGACACGATAACGAAGTGTTACGATAGGCAGCAGCACGAAGCACTCTCGTACGACTCGGTATCGAGGGCTCGGTACGATTACGGTAGTGACGTCATCCTAACGTAGTAGGGACCGAGCCCTTGTGAACGAAATGAACGGCGCCATCCTTAATAAATTATACGTTCAAAAACTAAATGAATTGGTGATCTTTTTAGTATCATTTATTGTTAATTAAATCAAAACATAAACAAACAAAAACAAAAAATACACAAAAATACATTTGAAAAAAAAAACGGTTTGTGAACGAGAAAACTCCACTTGACATAGCGTCTTATGTTTCACCGTTTTTGAGATATAACGATTCAAAAAGATGGAAAAGTTGTAATCGATATAATATGTGTACACCACGTATATATACATCACTGAGGCTGTAATACAAGTAAATATATTATTGTATCGGTCAGTGTAACTTACATATATAAAATATTATAAATATGAGAATGTCAGGTAAAAAGAAACGCAGTCTCTCATTTTATACGCCAATGTAACCTTGAGCAACTTGAGCAAACAAGATTTAGTTCAATGTGTTTAAGGTTTTAAAAAGAGTAATTCAAGTCCACAAGAAGTTATCACCAACGGAATTCACTTTCTTCTCTCTACGTATGGAGCTTTAAAAAAACTACGTGCTTAGATAAATTTCCATATGCATGTTTCGTTAAAAATACTCGAAATAAAAAACAAGTGTAATTAGCTTGTCTTTCTCCAACCTCAACGGCTGTTCATCAACAACTTTTTCTGGTACATTAGATCCAGTTCAGACTTTACTCCTTCCTGCCCCGGAAAAACTGCTGAACACGATTTTTTGCAACTGTTTAAAGGGATGTAGTGCTAAATGTAGTTGCAAAAAATGTTGGACTGTTTTGTTCTCTAGCGTGTACAAATTGTCAAGGCCGGTCGTGCTTCAATGTTGAATCACCAACAGTTGAGGATTCGTTTGATACCGACGAGGAGACATGCGATGTATCATTATTGAGGCAATTTACTTGCACCCAGGGTGAAGAAAAAGAACAGGAAAGAACGCCTACCGGGAAAACCATGTTAAAAAACCTACCTACCTACCACCTACCTCAAAGATGGCGTGGAAACGTGTGCATATTATGACGATTACAACTCTTACAACTTTTTGAATCGTTTTATCTCAAAAGCGGTGGCTCTTAGGAAAAGGATTTAGATTTTTTTATTGATAATTATTTGATCTACAATATTTATCTGAACTAATTTTATGATAAAACTTATCGTTTTGCTGAAAATTGCGAAAAACCCGTTTTTGTGACCTTTGACCCCGAGTAAGTTTTTTCCAGGTATCGGATCGATAAGGACTTTTTATATTTCATTTATTTCATTGAACAATCCTACCAACTCTAAGTTGGGTGCGATTTTTTTTACCTTCACTCCTATTTTTTGGTCTAATTTGATCGGACTAAGTTTTAAGTAGCACTGCATTTTTACGCCAACAGTTATGTAAAACCGGATGAGTACAAACATAATCGACACACACTCTCAGACACACTAATATTCGCTTTGACGCTAGCGAGCTAAAACGCTTATTAAAGCCTATGACGCGCTATAAATCACTCAACATACATATTCGCACTCTTGCCAGCCGGCGCGGCGCTCCAAGCTCGCGATACGATAAGTAAATTTGTTACTTTAAAAATACTTTCCCAATGGACTACCCACTTTATGTATGAGAAATTATTACCAGATATCTTATTTATTTCTAATTATATAAATATTTACGAGGAAGTCACTGACATAGGACACAAAACTCCACTAGTATGAGGGTCAGGGTAACGCACCACGGACGACAAATATTGTTACTTTAGTTAATAAATAGTTTTGTGATATTTTAGTAATACTCCTGTTGTATTTAAAATTTATTACAATTTTTGAAACAGAGTTTCTTATCGCCCGTTATCGTTCCGATTTGCTTCCGGGCTGAAGAGCTAGACTGAAAAATGTGTTACATTGAAAAAACGACACCAAAAACCGACATCTTTTTGTAGTGATTTTTGAGGCACTTCCCAAACACCTGAGAAACTAAAACATTTTTCAATCGGTTCATCTTGCCGTCAGTTTTGAGAATATGCAAAAATATTTTATAATTAAAAAAACCTGTAAAAGAACTCCGCAGTGTCCTTAAAACACCTCTCAACTTTTTATCTTGATTCACGAAAATCAATGAATACCATTAGGTACATTGTGAAGAATTCCCAAGTAAATGACTGCATTCCGTGAAGCCGCGAACGCAAATTAGTGACCAGTGCTTGCATTTTGCGGCAAAAATATAAGTACTGTGAGAAACAATGGCTTCACTACCATACAGTTTACAGATTTAATATTTATACAATGCACACAATGGGAAACTGTTACGTACACGACTATTAGTGCCTACTTACGTACTCTTCCTTATTCGTTTTTATCTTAAGTCGATTTATCTCAGAAAAAAACTTGTTGGTCATTTTAAGTTCACAAAAAATTTTTAGAAAAAATATCCGGTTCAAGATTCGATTTACAAATATATCAAATGGTAGTTGAGAAATTATTTTATCATTCTGTGTTTTTTTTTTTTGTGGTTGACGCTCGTTGTCTCAGCTTTATCCCCATGATGAAGGCCACCGGATGTGGCCGGAACTATAGCCGGAGTTTCCGATAAAATTAAACGTAAGTAATCCCGCATAAATAAAACGAAAAGCTAAGATTTGTTATTATTCTAGGTACATTTTTTTATACGATCATCTGTATGTACATACATAAAATTATTTTATAGTATAGAATGTTTTTTCTAGTAGCCATTTCTTTAGAGTGTTTTTAAACTTGTTTCCATTTAAAGATTTTATATTTAATGGTAGGCTGTTAAATATTTTTATTGCTGTGACAAATGAACTTTTCTGATACATTTCGTTATTTGACTGTAAAGTGCTTAAAATGATTAGGATTGGGTAGTTCTTTACAAACAAGCAAATTTCTAATATGAATATACTAGTCAGTGTCAACAATTCATTTTTTTAAAACATATTTTTGACTGAATCAGTCATTCTGATCTGATACTTTTACTCGTATCGTATATTGTCGTGTAAGACCTTGCCAATTTTCATGATTCTAGGTCAACGGCAAATATGGTATAGGTTTCGTTTTTTTTTTTTTGGTCTTGACAAACGAACAACAAAGTGATCCTAAACGGGTTCCTTTTTTGTTTTGCAGCGGCAAATTACAGGGCTGTTGAGACTAGCCATTGAAAGCTACAAAGTAATGAGCGACAAAGCAGCGATCGGGACTTTGAAACTAGTAATAATTGATGTTGTGATTGTTGCAGTGATGCGACTGGCGCGGGCGCAGCATGGCGCGCGGCAGCTCGCAGCTGCGGCTCCTGCTGTGGAAAGACTATCTCATACGGAAACGGAATGTTGTAAGTACACACAAGTCTGCATGTTTAATTGCTTCCACTGAATAAAATTGCTCAAAAATAAACGTGGAAAGGTTACGTTACAAGTCCTATATTGTAGCATGAAATCACACTAACATTTTAAAGGCGAAAGTTTGTTAGTGTGTTTGTATGTTTGTTACTATTTCGCACTCAAACGGCTGAACCAATTTTGATTAAATTCGGTATGGAGGTAGCTGATACCTTGGATTAACACATAGGCTACTTTTTATCCCGAAACAATGTAGTGTTCAATGTGTGACAAACGAGTTGAATAAAAACATTTTTAAAAACAATCACACAAACAAATAACGTAATTATTATAGTGCTCTTTGAACAACCTTCAAGAATGGAACTTTTTTTAATGAAAAAGTAATTAAAAGTCCGAAGAGTTCTCCTGATGATAAGAGATAACGCCTGTCCATGACCATTGTTGCAATACTCGCAAGTTTTAGTAGCTACTTAATAAAATAAAATCAAGGACATCGCTGCTTTTATTAGCGTTCATTACTTTAAAACATTATATGGTTTGTTTCAACAATTATCTAGTAGGTAACATTTTTTCTGTGTCGATTTCAGATAACATTAGCCGGAATAATATGGGCAACGGGCATACTGTTAGGATTCTACATAGTGCGAATCAATGTCGACAATCAAGACTTCCCCACGTGCCAGTTCGCGGCACGGGCTCTGCCCAGCGCTGGGATGCTACCTTTCCTGCAGTCATTCGTTTGCAGCGTGGGAAATGAATGCGAGCCGATGAACAAGTTTGAAGAGATACCCGCATACGAAAAGGCCAAGTAAGTTATAAATATCGTACGACGTTTTACGCGGCGCCATCTAGCCACAAACTAGCAAAGTTTGTGCTATGGGAACCAGATAACTAATAGAATACTTATATACTTCTTTTTGTAAATACATACTTATAATACATAGAGAAACACCCAGACGCAGGACAAACATTTATCGTCACATAAACGTTTGCCCTGTTGGTAATCCAGAAATTCTACCAAATGAGCAGTCAAAAATAATGACTAAATAATTAATCACATTGAAACAAGTTTTAAAACAGTAAAGCAATTTGCCAGAGAATTAAACATACCTACATAGCTCAGCACATTAGCCAGCTGAAGGGGCAGTGGGCTGCCAGAGTCGAACAACAGTTCGAACGAGTTACAATACGTGATAAGAGATAGAAGAGAAAAGCCAATGATAGCCGTTATGTAGCGTGCTGTTGTAGTTTTTTTGTGGTCCTTTCCCATTGATCTCTCTTTATTAAGAATATTTATTCGTGTTCACGAAGATATGTTTGTTATATTCCAGGTTTACCCAAATGCAACGTCAGTTCGGCCCGCTGATGAATGACTCAGTGCTGGAGCTGGCTTCCTCCATGCCTAATGCTATCAAGATGCTCGCCACGCTCGCAGACGTTGCTGACGAACCCACCTTCAGGGACTTCAGCAGTACGTATCCTCAAGCATCTTATCTACTCTTCGTGTTCCCACACCATTACCTGCTATAGCAAAAATGTGTTCATTCAATTCTGACATGGAATATTATGTTCCTTCAGAGTTTTTATCAAAATTTTATGTTTTTACAACGTTGCCATGGATTATTTGAGTTCTCAGTATTCTCATGAAACATTTAAAAAGCATTGTTTTATTACCAGTCTTCGTCAAAAGGTTGCAATTGTAGTTAAGGCTGAGTGATAAATTCTCACGCTGCAGGACGTGGATTCAAATTCCAACTATATATAACTATGTTCAAATATCAAATTAGCTTAAGCTGCCATTGAAGGAAGACATTATGAGGAAAACATAACATCCGGCTACTTCTTAATTTGCCTGGTTAGATTGCCTGGCGAGCCTTCGAGTCACAAATCTGTCCAAGTTTGATGACCATATTCCAAGCTGGGGGTTTCAAGGGGTGTTTACCGTCTTTCACCACACCATCATGTAACATCACAAACCTGTAGGTCTAATAGTAGTATAACACCCGTGAACTATAAAAAAACGAAACACGTCGGTTTCCATGATGTAAACAAGCTGAAGAGTTTAATAAATCTATAACTCGACTGCGATTAAAATAGCTACAATAAAATTAAAGGTTTTTTTTTTAATACAGATTTATTATTCCTAATTAAATGGAAACATATAACTTATAATATTTTTATAATCTTCTTTTGATTGCCTTTATTTAGATACCCTACTTGATAGGTTTGGTTTTTTTTATTTATTATTGTATTACTATGTCGCGCCAAAAATCCACTATCTTGATTTTTTAAGGATACTTGGGTCATTGAGACAAATCTAACGATATTTTTACTGTCGTAATGCATTTGGCCTTTTGGAAGATACGAAGTTATAAAGAAATTTACATACAAACATACAGATACGTGTGTAAAACATAACCCTTCCTTGGCATTCGGGTTAAAAAGGTCAACAGCCTGAAGATCTAATCGTGCTACCAAAAACCATCCCTTTGTCGAGAATACATACCTGATTCAATTATAATTATCCTTGTGATTTTTTAACCTGTTGTTTTTTACCTCAGAACTTTAGACGGAGTGAACCGATTTTGATGTTTTTTTTTATATTTGAAATCTTGTGTTTTCCATTTAAATTTGGTCCAGTTCTGACAGTGGCATCCATGAGAAAACCACATACAGGCCGTTTTTTTTTGTGTAAAATTTTACGTATATTTTTTCCAGGAAATGGCTTGCGATTGTTTGACTTATTCAACAATCCACCGAGAGTGAAGCGATATTTCACATCACACTTGCAGCTAGACGATGATGAAGCGCAGAGCTTCATGACCTCGGAGATCAGTTTTCAAGGTGTAAGTTTATACTTATTTGTAATTATGCTAAAGTAATTTTGAAACTCGATTCGTGTTTAGCAAATACGAAGATGCAAATACTTTACAAACTTTAACTTCATTTCTAACCAACCTATCTTTACTGGATTTAATAGGGCAATGTTGTTTTCAGCTACTCAAAAAAGATCTAGACAGATGCAGCCCAGATTCCATGTCACGTACGTTGGTAATAAACAACCCAGAACATTTGAATTCCATCGTGAAGAAGCTCTGTAAGTTGACTCTTGAAGACTTGCAAGGAATGTTCAAGGACTTAATGTATGAAATCAACTTCAGTAAATATATTAAAATGGTAAGTTATGAGACAAAATACATGCAATACCTAAGCTACTTAACGTGCTGCACAGAACACAGATTTTCCAAATACCGATAACACTATACAATACCCACATAGGTCTGCCAAAAGTAAAGCACATTTTCAACTCGATATATACTTTCTAGTATTCGGTTAACTACCGCCCGTAGTTAACCGAGTACTAGAAAGTATTCAACCTTCCATACTTTACAAGCGTGTTACATCCAAGTTCTTATCTTCTCTTGATAACAGACGAGATGGTGGTCAAACGTGAGCCTGTTGTTTTTGTATTTTCATTTGTAGAGGGATATTTTGGGAGAAGACATTTGTTTAGTTTTAATTATTATACTTATTTTAGTTATGTATTGTATCATGTATTGTTGGTAAATTATTTTTGGTATATTTATGTTTATTTTGCTTTACCCACAAGGACTCACTGGAAGACCAGCGCTGGTCTATGGCTATGGACTATGGGCCCTATTTTGTAACTGTCTGCCTTTGTTGTTTGTTTTTGTGTTCAAATTAAAATTCTTTTCTTTCTTTCTTTTTTTATTTAGTTTCCTCACGATATTTTCTTTCAACGGTAACTTATATTCATTGTAGAGATTTGAACCCTTCAACGTGTGACCCGACAAACAATCATTGCTAAAAAAATTGTACTAACGTCTTATTACATTGAATCGTAGAAAAGGCATGATGATATGTTTAACCGCAAAAATAGCTTCGAAACCGCAAACTGATAAAACATGATAGTAAGAGTTGATTGCTTTAAGATATTACAATAACAAACAAAATGACACGATTTCACTATAGAGTAATATTTCAATATATTTTTGTATTGAACATTTATAGCTTAGTGTTTGTTCAGGTAGTTCTTCGTTGTTTCCTATTTCGTCTATTTTAATTAAAAGTCATAATTAATAAAAAGAATCGACTCCATTCCATTAAGGCCAATTACGGCTAATTTTATGTTTGATAAGCTAGTTTTTTGACTACAGCTCACCTGATATTAAGTGACGGTGTGGTCTTAGATGGTAAAGCACTCTTAGCCTGGAATGGAACTAGCTCAAAAGTGGGGCTGCCGGAATACACGGTTAGATGCTTGGCGGCAGATCTTCAACTTGAGAGTGGTAACTAGCTAGCCGAGTACTAGAAAATACTCTACCAGCATGCTATGGTTTCCTCACGATGTTTTCATTCACTGGCAGCTCAAGCACATTGTTGGGGTTTGAAGCCACACCCTTCGGCTTGTGAACCGACCGCGCTAACCACTGAGCTATTATTGATACATCGCTATTTTTAGCAGGCCGTGGTCTTTTAATATATATTTTCGGTATTCCTCACGCTTGTTCTTCTACTGTATAAAAAGCCATTTCAATCATATTTTCATCTGAGGGCCTATAATAGTACCGTAGCAATAGTAAAATTTTGGATGAAAGTAAATCACGCTTGTTATTTGATTTCAGCTAGGGAACATGTACTACAAACTGTCAGGGGACGATAGAATCACCCAGCTCGGTGACTTCCTCACAGCTTTCCTTCGCATGACCAGGCTGCACCACTTCCTGCCCCAAGAAGTCACCAGCCTTCTTGGCAAAACCAGTGAATTCAGTTATTTGAAGTTGAACATGTGAGTATTTTCACATGTTGTAAGTGTACTTATTAATATTCATGGTTCATGGTAGTTTTTTACTTGGTGGTAGATATCATTAGCAAGATTTTTTATGTAGGTACCACCGCAGTACAGTTAAATATATATATAATTTCAAATTAATTAAGGAAAAAATAATACATTAGAAAATAATGTAATCATTCATCAAATAAAAATAATATAAATAAAAGTACACTGTACTGTTTTCCAATACAAGTGTTTTTTCGATGATGTCCAAGAAGAGTGTGGTGTTTTATTCATAAAGTGACAAATCAAGTACACGAATGTGAGAAAGTGATATAAATAATATGTTAAAAACATTTCTTTTCGTTGCTTCCAAAACTCCGTCAAAGCTTAGTAAAGTTATCAGTAAATACATACTAGGGCATTACCTTTGACTCTTGACGTCTGACTGATCTTCACTTTTACTTATTTTGTGTAGCTTTGACTGCGAGTTAGGCTTGTTTAATTTGATTCATTAACAAGAAACAACATACATAGTTTTGGAATGTGATACAGATTTAAAAATATGAACTGAACTTAATAATAATGAAATGATGAATATTATTACATTCTGTTCTTCGTGTTATCAAATGAATAAAATAAAAATAAATGCTTGAAAATATCGAATAGCTTCACACTATTAAATTTCATAAAATGCAGCCCAAAAACATAACTGTGCGTCTGTTCCCTGTGCGACGCGCTAAAAACGACGGGAATTAATGTTGATAATATATAAAAGTCATTTCAGTTTAGACATTTCAAACAATAAAACCTCTCGTTAATCTGAGATATGCTTTGTCTTTTTATTTCAATTTAATTTCTCATATTTTTTATATTATATGAGTAATGAGACAAAGTCCAGGGCATCGCTGCTTTGGCTCTCGAAGAGACTTTCGATGGTTAGTTTCGACAGTCTTAAATTTCGCTAGCTGTAGTACCCAACTAACGCGAACACCGTAATATTTATACACTACTGCTTGCCGGTAGACTGAGGTAATACCTACCTAGACTACCTCTTGGTAAGGAGATCTATCACCAAGATCTGATAATTTTATATACAAAAATACTTTCCCCCTTGTCAAGTTTATTGTATGCTCATAACCCTTTCAATAATTAAGTTTGCTGTTTTTATTTTATACAGGATACAGAAATTTATAGATCTATTCCAGCCAACATTCGGCGATACAAAAGAATTCCAATCGATCAAAGAGTTTGCTGACACCGTCGTTATTGGCGTCCAATATTTGGATAAAATATTTGGTAATGTGTCCAGTAACGATACAACTGAAGACGTTACAGACTTAGTAGTATCCAATGTTGGCGCCAAACTTGATGTTAATGAAGGATTGGATAAAGTAAACAAAGTATTAAGCAACGCTGCTAATGCTATACATAATTTGAATGACAAAAACTCTCACATTGACCCTTATAATGTGTAAGTACTTAAGTATAATTCATATTTAAATACTTTAGCTTAAGTCGGATGACTTGTTGCCGAGTAACTCAAATACTATCCACTTATCTAATTTTCGTGTTTATGCCATTACTAATGTATAGTTTTATGAAAATTTCCGATTACTAATGATTTCAATACTTTTATTTGTCTTTATTATATGTATTTCTAGATTGACACAAATAACAAAACTAATCTACAAGTTACTGCCAAATAACTACCAGCATGATGTGCTATTCTACTCAACTCTAATATCCAAATTGATGGAAAGCGCCCACCATGTGATAAATATCAACATGCATATAGAAGAGATTACCTATAACACCACCCTGAGGCACCCCAAGGCTATACAAATACTTAAAAACCTGCCACCACAAATTGTTGGAAAAGGTTTCGAAGCCTTAGTTAGTCCAGAAAGAACTCAGGTAAGACAAAAAAACATAAATAGAAATGAAAATTTGTTTAATTTTACAGACATGAATTGGACAATCTACGCATGTAATTAGTTAGATAAATCTGACTGGAGGTAGGTCACTATTTGAGGTTTTCCATTAATATTTAAATTATATCATCACTATTATTATTAATATTTTTAATGCTTAATGATCCAAATATTATCATTTAAAATTATTTCACTATCATCTATCTAACGAGCTTTGGAAAGAGGTATGTTTGGCATTTCTCTGAGGGATCGTATCCGGAACGAAGTAATTTGCCAGAGAACCGATCGACACCGACATATCTCAGCGTATTAGCAAGCTTAAGCAATGAGCTGGACATAACTGTCGCAGAATTTATAACCGCTGGGGTAGACGTGTTGTAGAATGGAGACCGCGAATTCGCAAACGTAAGCGACAGCTGGCGGTGAATGGCAGTAAAAAGCCGAAGATCAGGCTGAGTGGCGTGCTTTGAGAGATGTCCGGCAGTAGACTTCGTTAGGCTGATGATGATGATAATATTCAACAGTTCTACTTCCGTTATTTCTTCATACTGCAAAATGATTCCATAACTTTTTTGAGAAGGAAAATTCACGTTATGGCACATTAATGTACATTAAATATCTAACGCTATACATTGAGGCATAGCGGCCACTATTATAGTAATAAATAGCCTAATATTGACAACTTAACAATTCATAATTATTTTTCAGATCATAACTTCCAAGCTGAACTCCCCCGGTCAAACGTTCTGCGATCTCAGCAAGGTCCAGAAATTCTTCCTCATCAAGAAGTCTGAAGCCGAATCCGTCTTGACGCTTTTCTGTTCTGATGCTTGGAAGAACTACATCAACGACTTAGTCAACTCGTTTGGCATATTTGATATTAAGAACAATGTAAGCAGTTTATAAAAATCATTGACTTTAAAACAAACTCGACCTTATTCACTTGAATCAGCGAGTAAAATATACTCGAAGGTCACACAGTGAGTGAAAGATAACACTACGGCCCAGACGTACTTACTCGTAATGTACGTATTATTATTTTACTGCGTTACCATTACTGCGTCCCTGTTTTGGTCAAAGTGGTAACCTCTTTTACTTTGCTCTATAGAAACCCTTAATTACACTTGAAAGTTTAAATCTACTTTCAAGCACCTAACGGTGTGTTCCGGCAGCTTCGCTTGAATGTTAGTTCCCATCATATGCTAGTTGATGTTTACCATATTTGAACGTTACTTAACATCATGTGAACTATAGTCAAACATCTAGTCAAAAGTAGAGAAACTGAATCTAGCGATATTACACGTCTAATAAGACCTCACCATTGAATCAAAGTAATGAGCGGCGATGCCCTAAACTTTGTTCCGTTACTAAATTTCTGGGCAGTCGTTATCTCTTAGGTCAAGAGAACGTTTCATTCGTCTCACTGCTCAAAAGCAAAACTGTTTGCCTAGTCAGACACAAGTAACGTGCCTAACAAAACAAAACGTGTCTTAAAATAAAGCAGTTTTCATTGGACGTGCACAATTTCCTATATTCATATATTAATTTTTCAGATAAATGACATGGCTGGCCTCCTCATTCAAGAGACCCTGGGCAAGGACACATCATCCCAACTTTATAGCATAGAGAAAGACTTTCAAATATTGAAAAACTTCACCAGTACATTGGTGACGATGGAAGGCGAAAAGCGGCCGCGATATGACTGGAAGAAAGTGCTGGGTGTAGAGGAAGACTCCATGTTGATGAAAACTGTTAAAGAGAATGCACATTTGGGGAAACTTATACTGTAAGTTAAATTATTAGTATCAAGATGAGAAAAGCTATTTTTGACTATATTATCTTGAACAAGCAAATTAACGCTGTTGGTGATTATAAATTACACTGTGATAATAAAAGGTGAAGGTTCTAGGTTCGAAGGAGGTGCTGGGTTTTAATCTCGGGGCGCTCACCTCTGTCTGTCTTTTCTAAGTAATGTGCGTACTGCCAATGACTTCAAACAGTAAAGGAAAACATACATGTCCGAGAGGTCATATAAAAAAGTTCTCGTAGATATGTGAAGTCTGCCAACCCACACTTAGTCAGCGTAGTGGACTATGGTCTTACCCTTCTCACAATTAGAAGAGGCTCGCGCCCAGTAGTGGGACAGCTTATAAAATAGGGTTGATTCGGAATAAAGTGTACTGATAGAATCTTGCACATATAAAACTTCATGGGATCGATGGAACAATATTAGGTACGTGTTTTGGTAGTATCTAAATGCACCAACGTTTGTCCAAAAACGAAAATAATTATTTTTATAATTGACTTTCTTGTCATTATACCTACTCAATGTTTTAACTTACAAAGCCTTAAAGTAACAAACACTTGGTGGTAGTTCACTTTAGCAGGACTCACTTTCACTTTAGGTAGGTACCACCGCAGTACTAGATATTCTGCAGCTAAGCAGTAGTGTGTAAGCATTACTGTGTTCTGATTTGAAGGGTACTGCAGCTAGCGAAATTACAGAGCTGTAGAAACTAACCATCGAATGTCTCAAAGTAATGAGCGTTGCCTTGGACTTTGTTTTGTCACTCAAAGTTCTAGGTGCCGCTCCAATGGTCATGGATAGCCGTTATCTCTTACCACCAGGAACGTTACGTTCTCATTACTATTACATTTGAAAAAAAAAAACATTTTCACAGAATATCAGTCCACGGAGCCATGGCAAAAGAAATAGTGAAACAAAACGTTATACTTCAATACAAGATCACGCCTCTCCTATTGGATGCCACTACTCTTATCACAGCGTTTAATGAACAACTAGAAATTATCCCCTCGGATGTGTCTCGGGGGTTAAAGAACAGCTACAGAGATATGGTGAAAACTATTCTGCTTACAGCACTAGATGAGCAAAAGGTAAATATTGGTTGTGAACAATTTAATATAAACTAATTATACGAAGATACTTGAGACTGTAATACTAAACCAAAAAAAGATTTTTGTTCTCAACAGTACCAACAAGTTTTACTATGGGAAGTCCTAAATTTGCCAAGAAAAATCGTCTGTCCCATAAAAAAATAACATTTACCCGTGATGAAATGTATGAAATAGCTAAAATTTTCGCAATGCAACTCGTTGTAAAAGTTGTAATTGTTTGTTTGTAAGTTTCTGGTGTCTTAATCTGTCTCATACACAGTATAGGTACACGATGGCATGATTATTTAACGTTTTTGAGTTTGTCTACAATTCGTTGATGTCGGAATACTTATTACTTACTTTTATATTCATATTTTTTTCATTATAACGCTTAAAAGTTTCGCAACATCTTTCGTCTGCACCATGCAACCATGAAAGTTAGTTTTCATTTCATGGTTGCATGGAAGAGATCGTTTATGACGATAAGACACCACTTGTGGCACTAACTAATCAGTCAACTATGTTTTTGTATATTTTTAGGTTTATAAATCTTTATCAACCTATTGTGAAGACATACTCTGTCATGGAAGTGATCACGCTGCAAGATATTTGGAATTCCCGAAAAGAACAGATCTCGAAAAACTGTCATCTACACTGTGTAACGCCTCAAGAATCATTGAAAAAGGACTACGCAATGATTCTCTTGTAGCGAAAGCTGTAAGTGTCGTCTTTCTATTGTCAAGTAGTTGAAACCCCTATTCTTATGTATCAAAGTCCATAGATTTCTTAGTTAAGTAAAATAATGTTACTTTCTAGTTTACTAATAAGAAAATTGGCGCCCAAATTGGGTCTGGGTCAAATCTAGTACCTACCGAAAACCGTGTTTGTTCAATTTGATTACATAAGTTTTCTGCTCGAAGCTGCTAAACTAAATTGCCAGGAATACTTGACTTAACTAGCTTGGGACTTTGACATGATGTCCAAAATGTGGCTAACTGCAACAAACCCATAGGAAAAAGCATTTTATAGTTAAGCGTGTCTATTATTTTATAGATTGCTAAAATTGGTAATACAACTCACACAATCTTACAAGAAGTAAACTGGACAAGACTGATAAGCAACATTCAAAATCTATACGTTAAACTAGAAGAAGATTACCCCTACCTTTTCGAATTCTCAACCTATGACATGGACAATGCTACGCAAGAACTTGTGTGGACGTGGTTCAAACAAGCGAAAGATAGTTGGTTTAGCATTAAGAATATACAAAAAGGATTGCATCTAAGGTAAGTGGTGACTCCTGTACCTATAGACTTATGATAAAGATCTATAGACAATGATTTTTCATTCCGCAAAACACTGACACTGTCCGCGGCAGGTGGAACATTCTGCTTTAGTTAGAATGAGAAAAAGAAAAAATTCGCTTGCTTTTTGATATAAAGTAGTACCTATCTCCACCCTTATATCTTAGCATTTTTTTTAAGTTGCAATTGTTATTTAATCAAGTAACTAATTATCTTTGGTAATATTCATGGAATGCTATGCCATTTTAAGAATACATTCGTTTATATAATGTTCTATCTCTATCAGACAGTCACAGTCCTTGAGTATTTTCAAAAGCAGAGTGAAGTCAGATAATCATATGTTACTTCACTGCTTATGTCGGTATTTTATTGTATTCTATCTATCCTACTTCCTACTATTAATTATTTAATATTATAAATTTTATTGTGTAAGTTTGTATGTTTGGATGTTTAGATGTTTGGATGTTTGTTACTCAATCAAGCAAAAACGCCTGGTCGGATTTGGATGAAATTTGGCATACATATAGTTTATTACTTGGATTACATATAGGGTACTTTTGATCCCTAGAAAATGTTAAGTTCCTGTGGGATTGTCAAAAAACTAACTACAAAACGTATCCACTTCAAACTTTGTTTAGATGTATCTTACGGAACATTATTCCGGTATGAAAGGTATCCTTTACATTAATCTAAGTAAAGCAAGTTTCATGAAGGATGAAACTGTTTTTTTTTTTTACTTGGACATGTTTAATTTCTCTTTGAACCCAATTCTCATGTCAATGCGGATGAAGTCGCGGGCGCATAGCTAGACTATTTGTAGATAGTCTAGCTATGCGCCCGCGATTTAGCTGTGTAAATCAGGTCTCTATAAAATGTCATCAATGTTAGATGGACTATACCTATACAAGTTATCGTTAAAGGAATAACGACTCAGAAAAGACTTATTAACCGAAAAATATTTTTATCGTAGTGTGAAACTAGGGTTCCGGTTGCTTGACATATTGGACCATGGACTCTTCAACATGACAAATGAGCACTGGCTGAGGATGAAGTTCGTCGTGTCTTCGTCAATTGGACCTTGCAGTGTTATCGATGACATTGTCAAATTTATTACGGGTAAGTTTTGTGTAATTTAAAAATTTCAATTAATTGGAAATTTATCAAATAACATAGGCTTTATATTTTTTTAATTGTAGATTTAATGAGACGAACGAGATGCTCCCCTGATAGTAAAAGAGAATGCCTGTCCATGACTATTGCAGCGATACACAGAACTTTGATTTACAAAACAAAGTCCAGGGAATCGCTGCTTTAGCGGTCATTACTTTTAATAATTTTTTTTATATCTGACTAGGCATGCTATTGGCCATGATCACACCCGATGCTAAGGAAATCTACCACCAAGTTGATTGCGAAGCTAAAATTGTACTTCTTGTATTCTTCTATAGATAATTTTCAACAAAAAAACATTTATAGGGGTTCCTCTAAATGTTGTGAAGTATTTTTTTATTTATTTCAGCTCTACTTACTAATTCAAATTATGCCACGGATCTTCCTCCGGTCACCGTGGACTATATGAGCAAGATCATTCCCAACCTCCCTGAACTAATAGTGAATGCTGTTGACATTATGATCAATGATAGTACTGATGTGAGTACAATCTCGCCAAAATATTCCAACGAACATCACATTCTTGACATAGGTCCTAACAGAAAAGATAAATGAATTTTTTTATATTTATTTAGTACTAGCTCCGTTCGTGTGGAGTTTCGGTTATGGCGAAATTATGTTTTAGATAAATCGACCGAAGCGCGTTTCTAGAATAGAGCGTATTATTTTTATTAACTTTTTTTGTGAACCGATTGGAATAAACATACATTAAATATTACGGTAGCCTTGCCACACGACATTAGTGAAAATCGCATTCAAATAGGTTAAGTTGTTTCTGAGATAAGCGTGCACAAAAACATAGACAAACCGAAACATAAGCTAAAATTCTAAAAACATTTTTTTTTATGTTACCAAAGTTATTTTACTTATACGTTGTAGGTACTTATGTTATGTAACATAAGTACAACGTGTATACGTTGTATTTTGAAAAAATATTCAATGTGCGTCCCACGGCATGTGCAAGTTATGTGCGTATTGCCGACTTTAAGCGGTGAAGGGAAACATCGTGAGAAAACTAACATGTCTGAAAGTTCATGAAAAAAAGTTTCCGAAGATGTGTGAAGTTTGCCAACCCGCATCCAGCCAGGATGGTGGACTACAGCCTTCTCACAATAGGAAGAGGCCCGCACCCAGCATTGGGACAATTTATAAAAAACAGGGCGGATTCGGAATCCTGCATAAGTAAGACAAAAATGTGTCAAAACCACGTCAGTTTCCATTATAAAATACTCATATACTTTAAAAGAAAATGGCGGTTAATACTTTGGTTAAATCTGTGTCAGCTAGAGGCAGTAATCTCGCTTCTGAACTCGGAGCCTCCCTGGCCGTGCTCCGCCACCAGTCTCTCTCAGCTGCTGCCGCTGCGAGAGTCGTCGCAGCAAGCGGTGCAAGCGCTTGAAGCGCTGCTTTGCAAAGAAGAAAGGGTTAAAGAAGAGTGGAACATATACTTGGACGATAAAAATGCGAAGATTAATGTGAGTATATCCTAAAAGTAGTTTTTACCATCAAATGGTGCAATGCCCGTTAGGTTTGAATAAATAAATTTAGAAAGCGCCATCAAATACAACGACAAATATTTTATTGATAACACCAAAGTTACAAGTAATTTTTCCATTCTTATTTAAAAATAACATGAAAAGTGCAAAATCATAACATATGTCGATACAATGAAAATGTCAATATGATTAAATGATCGTCGAATTTATGTGGAATTTATGTTTGTCCATTTTTGTCGTCATAATATTATGTTTTAGTTTTGCGTCGATCCTAAATATATTTATTTACAATATCATGACCAAAATCATGTTTAATCACGCAGCCTCTTAACGATGTCAGTTTTCAGGACTCCGTCGTTCAATAAGAATGGACAAGGTGTACCGAGATCGTGCAAATCTGTAGCGCACTCTCCAAAATGTTTGTGGTAGAAAATCGAATATATGTATAAATATTCATAGCAATACGACAATATAATTTAAAAATTTAACTTAATTCCTTATCTTGGTTTCATAGAAAACGTTGACATGGAACAACACCGCAATCGAACCCCACTTGTTCCTGAGGTTTTCTTCAGTCTTCGACGCTCTAGTCAACGACACCATAGCCGTGAAGGAGATACTGCAGTTTATCCTCAACGGAGATGCTGCCGAAGACCATACTGGATTGAAAGCAGCTTGGGAATACGCTATTAAAGCCTTTAATACGACAGAGAGAAATACTATTTTAATGTAAGAAAAACTGACATCTATTTCTAAGGAAATATTTTGAGGCCAAAATCAACACTTACTACTTATTACTTGGTGGTAGATATCCTTAGCAGGAGATCGTCTAGGTTGGCAACACCGGAATACCAGATATTTTGCCGCCAAGCAGTAGTGTGTAAATATTAAAAGGTTTGAAGGGTACTGCAACTAGCGAAGTTACAGGGCTATCGAAATCCTAAGAGTAGTGAGTGCCAAACAGCAGTGAAGCCCTGGACTTTGTTTTGTAACTCCAAGCTTTGTGTATCGCTGCAATAGTCATGGACAGGCGTTATCTCTTAATATCAAGAGAGCGTCTCATTCATCTCATTACTTTTACATAAAGTAATTAAATTGTTTATGATCAAAGCTTATATCGGCCTTATTAGAATTAAGATCCACACTTTGTACATTTTCAGTAAATTTTTACACAAGTTGGACACCGTCATCAACTCCATCGCCGTGGCGCCTATTCAAGACGCGGTCTCTTTAAACTCTGTTTGGGACAAGTATATGAAATGCAGCAATGGTAGTGCCATTTGTCATACTACTGGTCGAGCTACCTGGGTCCATACCTTCCAGACCATGTCCGTCATATTCGACACCATGGCTTTGGATCTGACTACCTACTTCACTGAGGCCAACGGTACTATTACAATATTTTTATGAACCATGTTATCTTTAGTATAATCGGATGTTTTCAATAAAAGAGTGACATTTTTGTGATGAAATAATCTCCGTAAGTAAGTAAATAAATAACAATAAATTTCGTAGGAATTTTCATACAGCGCCATCTAGCCCCAAACTGAGCTAAGCTTATACTATGGGAACCAGATAACTAATAGAATAAGTACTTTATTTTTCTTCAAATCTCATCACAGCGTCATTGACGACCGCTTGTAGTTTCAAATCTATTGTATGTAGCGATCCTCATTTTTCCTCCTACCCTCATATTGGTCTATTGCACTAACTGTATCAGCAGACCGTTCTGAAACTACACCGCGATACGAGCACTTGTTTATGACCGGATTCCACGACAACCTAAATCTTCCCGTTTGAAATTTTTTGCTCTCAACCGTTCTTGAACCATTTCTGAACCATAATTTTGTTCAGTGGAGAGGACTTTCAGATCGTGGAGCCCAATCCAATGTTCATCCGGATTCAAGCCGGTTCATCCGGATCGAAAGCAGATCAGTCAACTCTTGACCGCGGCTATCGCAATATGACCAAAACGTCGAGATAGTAAACAAAACTAATTTCATAGTACCTATTTTGTGTGCGACTCAGACCCGGTAATAAACATAATTACGTGTTCAAGTTACGAAAGTATAAAATAAGCAGCAGTATGTAAACATCATTTTCTATTTCTGGTGTGAATAATAAATAGTTTCTATCTTCCAGCGCCGGATTCGAACATGCTCCAAGTGCTGGGTTTCACGAGGAACACCACGTTGTACATGCTGTACGAGCGGCTACCTGAGTTTGTGGCTGTGCTGGTCAACTCATACTTCGACTATGGGTTCATGAGCCAGGTTGGTACACTCTTGAACGCTGGACCCTGTTTGATGTTTGACATAGGTCCTGCATAGACTGCAAATCATAATTCTTCTTTTCAACTACGAAAAAGGAGGAGGAGGAGGTTTTCATTCTTAAATACATTATAATACAATTACGCTTCATTATGAAATACTTCAAGTAAAATTAAGCTATGTAACTAAAATCGTACTTTTTTACCAGATCCGCCGTTCGTCCCTAACCCAGTTCTGGGACTGCGACGCCGTTGTGTCAGCGCTTGTCCCGGCACCGGATAACTTCCTCCAGGTAGCAGATATTAACCGGGTGAAGCCATACGTCTGCCCTTCTTTCATATACTGGATCTCCTTACCTAGGGGAGATAATGTGCTGTTTGATCTTGTGGCTAAACCTGTAAGTATATTAACTAGATTTATTATAAAAAAAATGTTTTACAAACAAACAGAAATAGAATATCACATTTTATTTTTTTTATTTTTGACAAGCTAGGTGTTTGACCACAGCTCACCTGATGTTTATTCATGGTGTGGTCAAAAATAATAATACACACCTAGCCCGGAATAGAATATTTCTTACTTTCCACAAAATAACAAGCCAAAAAACCGTCTATACATTGTTTTTATTTCAGACTAACTTTAATATAGAAGCATGTACAAGAAGCAATTACTAATTCATTTTTAAATTTTATTTTCAGCAATACTTCTTCTACTCCATGCCAGTGCAAAATGCAACGAGTCGGTTTGAAGGCGCCTTCACCAAAGCAACTGATTTAGCAAATTATCTCACAAAAGTAGCCAAAGAAAACAAAACAGAAATTACTAATGAACTAAAACAAGACAACATAGAACGCAATCTTGCCAACTTTATTGACAAAGTACTAAACTATAAGCTCAATGTGACCGACCGACTCTATAGACAATTTAATGAAGTCAACAAAAAGCAAATCATTTCTAAAATATATTTGACGAAAGTTGTTGCAATAGTTAACAAATTGGCTACAGCATTGAATAACGCAACAATAGACGAAAACACAGACTTAAATCCAAATGAAATTGATAAGCTAAATGCTGATTTGAAAATTATAAGAAATATTTTTAGAAGGAAGGCCATAGACTCTATATCTATACATTATGATGTATTAACAGACTTATTTTGGACGAATAATCAAGACTACACGCTTGTAGACGCAGTGGAAACAAGGTGTAAGAATTTGAACCAAAGCGATAACAGCAAAACTATATTACTAGAAGAACAAAGAACAGGAGTTCAACTCTGTTCGAAAAACTATAGTTATTTATATGGTCTCGTACAGGATGGTGTTAAAGAAGACTATACAGATGCAAGACAAAGTTTAATTAATTTCGTTGATGTGCTCCAAAACGAGGATAAAAACAATGTGACTGATGTTTTTGAATTTTTACGAAACAGGTGACCGCTAATCAACCATTTTTAAATTTCTAGAAAAATATGAAATTGAAAAGTTGTAGTTTTTGACAACGATAATATAAACAAAGGGTAAGTTTATTTACCGCGAGTAGTTTTTCCTAACGTTTTTTATTTCTTCCAGAAAACAACAAATGCTTTCACTAAAGCACTCCATCAAGTATTCCTATGACCTCGGTCTACCCCTCTACCTGAAGTTCCTCCACTCCAACCTTCGAAGCTACAATATCCTTATCACATTCCTCTCTGGAGATAACTGGTGGAAAGAACTCCGCAATCAATACAATGGACCATACGCTTCAAAGTTCTTTGGAATCTTGGAGCAGGGTTTTGAAATAGCCCACGAATTTTTGTATAATTTAGATGGTGTTCATGTAAGTTATATTTCAATACTTTAAACTTATTTTTTCGTTTCTTAACTTGACAATTTAGGTTTTGATTATTCAAAAATCATTTATTTATTCTTATTTTGAATTCAAAATACCACGTACTCCATCTCAGACTGTAGATATCGGAGATTTACTTTCATCGTAAGAATGGCGAAATAAAGGAATTTGCAACCAGAGTTTGTATTCTCCAATAGATACAATATGGGTGCCTTCAATTCGCGAATGAATCGGTAATTTTATAAGTAAGCGTGTTTCATCGTAGACCGCATCATTGCTTAACAACAAAGGCAAGACAACTTATTTAAAAAAGAAATAGTTTACGGAATTCAAAAAGTAATTGCAACGCTGCAATATTACCTATGAATTTTAGTTCCAAGCCGCAAACTTCCTATCTTTCTTAACATTCCATTATAGAATATTATTCTATTCATACACAATAAATGATCACAATTCCTCTTAATCATAATGTTATCATCTTCACAGTTGGTCCGCCTCATACGAGACTCGAACCAGAATAACTCGTCGACGTTTTGTGGACTGAATCTCACGCTATCCGATTACATCCCAGATTCGACGCATGCGCTCACAGAGCTGTACGCACAGATTTGTTCCACTGATATGGTAGAATTGTTTAGAGAGATACCACCGCTGCTGTATGCGTCACAAGTCAGTATGGTTTTTTTTTTTAAATAAAGCTGCTTATTGTTTGTAGAACTGAAAAGTCTTACATCGAGACCGATAATTATTTTCTACGTAAAAGTATAGTTTAGTAGAACTATCACGAATTCTATTTTACCAACCAATAACGGCAAAATATTACTCAATTATTTAATTGTCATGAATTTTTTTAGTGCTTTATTAAACACCATAAGTATAAACGGCGCTTTTACTAGCTAGCTTATATGAATCTATTATATATTTTTCTCGAGATAAAAGTAATAATAATCAAGGGGTTAGTTTCCTTCAATCAAAATGAACAAAACTTTTGTATACAATAATATAATAGTAAATTTGATATAATTTCATTCACAGGGTTATGAAAGCAATCTCACGCAGCCCAAAACCATTGACTACCAAATTCTCAAAGACGACATATCCGTTACAGCTTCCAAATTAGGTTTCATTATTAAGGGTCCGTCAGACCCACAGAGGCCTTTGTGGATCACTAAAGAGAAGCTGGCGTTCTTCAAACGAGATGTCATGGGTCTGGTGTCAAAAGAAAGTATAACGAAGATGGTGTTTGGGTTCATTAGCAATGTGGTTGATGCAGGGACGTTGTTTTTGAACAATAGGTGAGTAATCCAGCTTCGACTCTAAAAATCATGGAACAATTTATAAGGGATAGATTTTAAAAGTCTCAAATACTGGTTTCCTTCCAGCCAATGCCATGCTTGTTCTGAAATGACGAGCTGGTTGAAGCAGCTGAATCTTCAGCTTTTTAAGAAGCAGGAGTACGATACGCTGCTATGTCATCTTCACACTCTTTCCCTAAGAGAAGTTTATCAGACGCTGAAAACTGACTTCCACTGGGATATGTTCATCAGAGAGGTGAGAACTTCAATCACTGTGTCGTTCACAAGCGAGCCTAATGTACAAGTCAGTCAAGTAAACTCATTCAACTCAACACAATATGAAATCTAATACGGTACAAAAACGTATTTTTAGTTCAATTACATATAATACTTTTTACAGGTGATATCAAGTCGCAATTATACCAAATGGGAGCTTAATAAATCGATGAATCAGTTCCTGTCGCTAGTGGAAGATCATCTGCTGGAAGACATGGCAGCGCCTCGCACCAAACTTGCCGAGTGTCTCACTCAAAATGTCACCACAAATGCTTTTGGATATAGCTCACTGTGAGTGATTTTGTAATCTTCTTTAACATATTTTCTAACGTGAGAATACACAACGACCGAAATATTTTACTTTTTGCGATTTAAGCACAAAATTATGTTTATCAATAATACTTGATTGCGTACAAAACATACTTACGCGGTGGTAGATCTCCTTAGCAGGAGGTCGTCTAGGTAGGTACCACCGTAGTACCAGATATTCTGCCGCCAAACAGTAGTGTGTAAACATTACTGTGTTCCGGTTTGAAGGGTACTGCAGCTAGCGAAATTACTGGGCTGTTGAGACTAACCATCTATTGTCTCAAAGTAATGAGTGCCAAAGCAGCGATGCCCTGAACTTTGTTTTGCTACTCATAGTTCTGTGTATCGCTGCCATTGTCATGGACAGATGACAATTGCAGCGATACACTGGATCAGGGGAACGTCTCGTTCATCTCATTACTATTACATTAATAAAAAAAAAAACACAAAAACAGACCATCATAAACATAATTATGTAACAGAACAATAAATAGCTGTTGATTATTGATTATGACAAATACACATACGAGTACGTATACGTCAGAGGAGCTAACAGTAATAACGTTTGTCGAATACATCCAAAGGATTTGACATCTATATCATCAACATCTGCCATGCAATAATGCAACAAATTGTAGTAAACCACCTTTCGTCAAACCATTGAGCTGTATTTTGCATCATGATCATCCGTAATAAAAATAAAACTTTATGCATTTTTCGCCTAAAAATATATATAATATAGCTTAGTCTGACCTCTGGATCGTGTTTCCAGTGCTTTATCCGTCCTAGCTCACACTACTCGCCTTCTCCGCGCGGAGACACCCCACGTCCACGAAGTCGAGGGGATCAAAAAGCTTCCATACCTAAACCAACTGTACTCCGACGTGGCTCATAACATACCCGTATGGATACCCCTCAAGAGATACGTCACCAACAGAGTTCACAAGGTGGTGATGGAAGTGGTAAAAGATGATGAGGTTGTTATAGATATTGAAGATGCTGATCTTAATCTATTAGAGGTAAGTTGTATCAATTAGTATTTGTATGTACTTTGTATAAAAAGACGTGTATTACAGCAACGAGCTTATTCCTCCTTATAGAATAATGGCGGTAGTACTAGTCCCGCGTTTGATTTCAGGGCTAAGTTTTCTAGCCAAAATAAGAACATAGGTAAAATGTTCGAAAGGTTATATAAATCGGGAACGGCGTCCAAGTGCAAAGGACGACCCTGCTAACCTTTGGATAGGTGTAATATTTTCAAGTAAAAAAGACCGTACGTCGTGCAAGGCAATTTCTCGGACTCGTGTTATTTTTTCTTGTTCTGTAACAACAACAACAGTTAGAATATAGTTAAATAATTTGATCAGCAAACTGTTGCCAATTTGTTTATGGGTGAGGTGGCATTATTATATTTCATCATATTCTCAGGCTCGCAGAGAAGGCAATTTGGAAGAATTGTTACACTTGCGCACCAACAGCTGGGAGTATATCTGCGAAGACCATAACTGCAGTGACATTTACACAGTGATTATAAAAAACTTAAACATGACGAAAATTAAGAAAGATGTAAGTTATGTATTATGACAGGAATATGTGTCATGCCTGTTTGGGTTTGTTTATGTATATGTATGTGTGACCATGTGTGTCTTTGTATATGTAGGTATGTATACTACTTAAATCATCTTTTTTTATTTTTGTTATTTGCCTGTAATACATAATTATGATTACTCTCATAAATAAGTAAATATTCTATATCCTAAGTAGATTTGTGAGTAGTTTTCATCTTTGTCAAGGTAAACAGAATTAAAATTAGGAACTAAAAAATTTGGAACATAACAAGATATTTCTATTCCCCAGCTACCATCTCTACAATCTACTGAATTCTGGCGGTTTACATTCGTGCGGAATATTCTCGACCACGTCGAAGAACTCCTGTCTCACACAGCGCGTCTAGTTGGAAGTGCGAGTACGCTCGGCATTGAAAATGCTGCATCTGGGTCGCTTACGGGGATTCTTGACTTAGCGCTTAACATACTTGGAGATGATACTTTCGACAGCATTTTTTACAGGTAAGATAAAATTCGACCGTGTTTCGAATAAAAGGTATCGTTATCTTATATTCTGAGCAAAACAAATGCAAAAACTGATAGCCTTACCAATGATTTCGACTTCTCCAACGCTTTCGATATTGTCTGGCACTATAGCATCATCATAGCGGCAAAGTCCATGTTAAGGGCTGCGTTTTACTCTGTGCTCGTCTAGTGAATTGCAAGCCTCAAGTTGCTAAATCTGTCATTTATAACAAAAAATATTAAGACTAATATGTCTGATATATTTTAGACAAATATAATCAGATTTAATTACCACATTATTTTTATTTTTTCTTTCAGTCTTCAGGGTTTGTTAGATGAATTGCGTCCACTTCTGAAAGGTACCCCGCTATCAGGTGACTTGAACGCTATCGCTTCTGGTTTGAGGATATTCTACCAGTTCAAGACTTACTTGCTTGAAGATGAAGATTTGAAACGTAAGTATAAATACTTTTCATAGTCAAATTAAATAATACTGAATTTTGTAGTAGTGACAAATCATATAGTTAAGTTTGTGGGCATAATTTAGAGAACAGGACATTAAAATCTCAATAAAGGTGTGATGTAGTACCATTCTGTGTTACGTTGCTTCCTTTTTTTTCTAAATTTTCTTTAATCTACTTTCTAATTTCAGTGCAAGTATCTCAGATGTTCTCTGACCCGGAAGCAGTAGAAGCCGATCTGACCGCCCTGGGCATCAACAATACCAACTTCTGGTCACTAGCTGCTCCTAGGATTCACGCCGGGTATATACAGCTCAAGCCGGTACGTCATTATGCCATGTATTGCTGTTAGTATAATTAAAAGCGGACTTTAAACTTGAATTTATATCTTGTAGACTTTTAATGGTACATAGATAGAAACATTCATTTTGCACACCAGATATAGAAAAATGTACAGAAAACAAGAAAATCGTATGAGCTATGCCTCAAGACTCTTCCCGGCAACCTAGAATGAAAAACACGTTACTGATTAAGAACAGACGGGAGATGTTGTAACGCTATTAAGTTCTATTATCTATTTATATATTCATACATATATAGGCTATAATTTACATATATCTACATAAAGAAAATAAATAAAAACCTACATCAGTAACAAAATACAAAAAAGGTGTAGTGTTGACGCGAGAACTTGCGAAGCAATTTTTAATTATAGAATGCACTCATTACAATCCTTTTCTAAAATATTAATTCCAGGTTTTGTCACCAAATGCGCCCAAGTTCCATATATCGACTTATGTATGCGACATGGATGCAATGGCATCTGTTCTCGTCCCAAACACAGACAGCGTGCCAACCGTGCACGAAGTGACAGTAGAAGACGTACTAGCGGCTACCGTCGAACAGTTCTGCGAGCTTTCTGATTCCAGGGGGAAGGAAGTCTTAATGGTGCTATTAAGGAATATGGAATTGAAATTCATTATTGACAAGGTAATTTTTCATTACATTTCAATACTAACCGGTCAGTATTTATACACAGTTAGACTGAAATTCTTTAAAAAATCCTTCCTAAATATAAAAACGCGAGTTTAACCGATATGCTATCTTAATTTTCGTGTGTTTCTCCTACAAATGATAATGGGCAGTCAGATTTATTGATGCATTGAGACTGAAGAGACGATTGACATCTTCTAAGATATCATTGTCAATTTTATCACGAGCATCTTTTACTATGGGACATGGGAACAGAACCCCCTATTAAACTATAAGCTGATCCACATAAAAATTTGGTTACTTTAAAATTTAAGGAAACTGGTTCTTTTAGTGATCTACTCCACTTATTTCATTTAACGTTATTGTGTAGTTTTTTACTCGTCCTTAAGGAATGTACGTTAGCGATCAACTTTTATGTTGTAGGTGAAAAATCATCTTCTCACCATACTATACTCCGCATCAGATCTGACTCCGGACGAAGGGTCACAAGTGATGGAACGGTTCCCTCGCATGGCAGCCTTATTGCCGTCCCTTCAGGACAGCCTCGGAGGAGCTCTGGAAACTCTCAATCAGGAACCTCTGTTCGCAAGTTTAAAGGACTTTACCTCTGTCGGCAGTTTAGTGAGCTGTAAGCTATAATTTTAACATATGTATTCAAAAAACTAATAATTATAATATGATCATGATGTATTACTACATTATCAGCGGAATTAATAGAAGTTATTAAAGAGTTTCACTAACTACTTTCTGGTTCCGTTACTATCAATTAATCAATTGTATTGTCGACGGAACCAATGTTTTTTTTTCATATAAATACATCAGACGTAACATTCTCCTGATGGTAAGAGATGACGCTTACCCAAAACTATTGAGTAGGTAATAAAATACAATCTAGGATCTTCCTTAGGTGTTTATTACTTTTAGACACTTGATGGTTAGTTTCAATAACTATGATGTCGCTAGCTGCAGTACCCTTCAAATCAGAATACAGTAGTGTTTACACACTACTGCTTAGCGGCAGAATATCTGGTACTGAAGCGGTACCTAGGCGACCCCTTGGTAAGCAGAATAAGTGTATCAAAAAGTCTTTTACTCGTAATAATCGAATACGAGTATTTTTCATAAAGTAATTTTGATAACTCAATGAGTCTGCCGGAGGGACTTGTCGGTAGCCAAGAACTACTGACTGAAGAGGTGGGGAAGCGGCGGGACTATATTAACTCCGGTGCATCCAAAACCGCTGACAAAACGCATTCCTTGCCCCCACAGAGTCCAAATGTGAAGCTCTTGCTATTTGTGTCTACATCTAAATAAAAACTTTTATCTTCCATAGCGCCTCAATTCCTAGCTGATGTTGGTACCATGCTTTGTGGGAAACCCTTCTCAGCTGCGACACCTCGCATCATACGCAGCATCATCAGCGCGCCTGACCTCACCACCACGCCTGACCAGGCACAACTTGACGCTCTACCCAGTAAGTAAACTCTAAACTTAACTTACTCTGTCACCAGCACGCCCCCTAGAGTATAGAGTTATCAAGTTTTTAAATGATATTAGCTCAAACCTGAATCCCAATCGCTATACTTCTATAAAAAATCGGCGTGTGACCGCACTAACCACTGAGTTAGCATCGCTACAAATTGACTACTTGACACTTTTGGAACTATGTTTTAGCATCCTTCTTAAAGCAAAACGTCTTAAATAGACCGATTGATTGCGCGTGATCTCTACAAACAGACTTGGCCATTTGTCCATCTTTTTTTAACCAGTATTTTCCTTCTCCAGCCGACTTCTGCCGTAGCATGTACAAGGATGTGATCAGTATGGAAGGCGGCAAGATTTTGTGGAGTTTCGTAAAGCCTTTAATCATGGGCCGCATACTGTACACCCCGCCGCGTCCCGCTGCCACTAGGATTATCCAGAAGGTATAAATCAAACTTTTATCAGGAACAATGAAAAAAAAAGTTGTGTTAAGTAGTGTAGTTTTTTTTTACCTACCTAAGCTTTAAGCTTTTAGGCTTAAATCTTGAGACACTACCCGTTACAGGTTACAGGTTAGATACTTACTATACTTCTGTGCCTTACTACTTATTATACTTATGTTCTCGTTCATCTCATTACTATTAAAAATATAAGTTTTTTTTATTACGAATAGGCTTGCGTTTACCCGCCAACTCGTCTGATGTTAAGCGAAGATGCAGTCTACGGTGGAGGCACGCTCGCCTAGAAGAAACCGATTCACTCGCGACTTGAAGGCACCCAGATTGTAACCGTCAGGAAACACCCACTCGGGCAGCAAATTCCATTCCATTGTCTGGCGGTTTGCACAATGAAGGCAGATTCGAACCCAACATTCCAAAATAGTTCAAGTTTTTAGAATATCGACCATGAAGCGGTATCGTTTCTTAAAGCTCCTGGTTGTTCGATAGTAGAATGGGCAAGATGGAATTAGGTCATGTAGATCTGAAGCGCAGTCTCCAAAGTGTATATCCGGTAGAAAACCGACAGACAAGCCAAGCCACATAAACAAGAACCCTTTCTAGCTCATACACTTATAGGTTGTTGATTGTTCAGTTTGTCTGATGTCTTTATACTATTTTCTTGCAAAATTATGGATTAAATAAAACAGACTTGAGACTTGGGATACTCGCTATTAAACAACACAATAAATGAGAAATCAATGATAAAATATGTAGAGCTCATTATACATAAATAATATGCCTTTCAGGCGAACTCTACTTTCGCCGGCATGATCAGCATGGCTGCTCTGGTCCAGTCGTTCTCCTCCGCCTTTCCTTCCTTGGAGTCCATCTCCAGCCACCGCCAGGGCCTGGAATCGCTGCAGCAGCTATTGGCCGCTCCAGGCATGGAGGCTGTTCGTAAGATACTGTTGGGAGATCAAGAATTGGACGTCAATGTGGATGTTGAGGGAATGCTCGAGAAGGTCGGAGATCTAAAGGTAAGACAAAGATAAGCATTAATAGATTTAAAACTGACATTTATATTATTCATAACTATTACTGATAAACAGTTCAATTCCTTTTCACGCACATAAATTGTTATATTTTGCTAAATTAACTATGTACATTAACAGATATTCTATCGCCAAGCGACCGATATTCTATCGCCGTTTTGCAACTAGCGACATTGAAATAATGATTGAATGAATAACTCTTTATTGTACACATTTAAAATTACGTAATACAGAAGAAATAAACTAGTTGATAGGTGTAACAACTGGCGAACTTATCGCTAAAAGCTAGCATTGCAGGGCTATTGAGACTAATCATCGAAAGTCACAAAGTAATGAGCGTCGCTGCTGTGGCGCTCATACTGACTTTGACTTGATACCATGACTTTGTTTTGATACTCAAAATTCTGTGTATCGCTGCCATGCGTTATCTTTTACCATCAGGAGAGCGAATAGTTTGTCTCATTACTTGAACATTAAAAAAACGTAGAATTTATTTTAAACCATTCTCATTAACATTGTACCCTAATTCATAGCTATTCAAGTTTAAATCTATTCCATTTGCTTCTCCAGGGTGTAGACAACCTACTGTCAAAAGCATCGAAGCTGCTGCGGTGCATCAACCTGAACCGGTTCCAGCCGGTGGAAGATGAACAGCAGCTCATGATAGAAGCTGCACGGCTGATGATTGTTAACGAGTTCTCTGCTGGTGAGTAACAACTGTGAGCTTTATTCTACTTGAATGGTAAATACAAAAACCATAGTGAAAAAATCGTGTAGGGCTTAGTCAAGGTACAAGAATTTTGGACTACGCCAAGGCTTTGACAATATAACGTGTCGTCCGACTTACAAAAATTCTAAGTTGTAAATGCTACCAACCCATAGGAAAACTGATGATGATGATTGATTCAAGTTCAAATTTCAGACATAATAATATATCATATATCAAATAAGTCATAATTTTTTTTTGCACTAATATTAAAATATAAATCTACTCCCTCTTTCGGAAAACTTTAAAATAAACATTTAGGCAAAATCACAAACAGTCTGGCACTTTGACACGGCTAAGCCTGTAGCGGTTCATTTACGCATTATGGCATGAAAACCGCCTACCCGAGCATCCTTAAACGCAAAGCCCGACACAATGCAGTATCGGGGCAGACCCAATAACATTCAAAACGCTAAAATACATCATTGTATAGGACATGGAAGGCATTGATCGTCTTCAACGAAGAGTTGAACCACAGACTGTACGTATAAAAAGACTGGCAGTAAGCTCTTAACAGGCTAGATGTTTGACCACAGCTTACTTGATGTGAGTTAAGTGGCGTGTGGCCATTTAGTGTAAACACACCTAGCCTGGAATGGATCTGGCTCTCAAGTGTCGCTGCTGGAACACACCGTTTGGTGCTTGGTGGTATTTTCAACTTGATTGTGGTAGCCAACACTTTCCTTCACCTGCAGGTCAATCTCATTGGATATTTTTCATTTTTCATTTTTAAAATCTGTCGCAAAGCATCTTTCGGTGTGTTCCGGCAGCCTCACTTGAGAGCCAGCTCCATTCCAGGCTAGGTGTGCTTTATCATCTTCGACCACACCGTCACTTAACATCTGGTGAACTCTGGTCAAACACCTCGCCTGTCAGCCATAAAAAAACTGATTCGATTTGAGGATTTGAACTCACGCCCTGCGGCGTGTGAACCGACCACGGTAACCACTGAACTAACATCACTACCTATCATTGCTATATAATCATTAGATAAATAATAAATCTAATTGATTTCGCAATAAAACCTTATATGTATCTTAAATGCTCAAGTGACAATTATTTCATTTATCCAGGTATCGTGTTTTTGAACGTGGACGAGCTGGATTCGCTGACAGATGTGCAGTACAAGATCCGAATGGACATCGAAAACGCGCCCACAACCGCGCGGAAAAAACCATTGTAAGAAACCTTAATTATACGACTGCCCAATAAAAGGAGTAATATTTGCAGGATTCATGTATGTATGTGAGTTTTAACTTCCTGAACAGATTTGGATGTATGGGGTAACCTTAGTATCCTTATATCATCCAGAGTGACTGGCTATATATTTATTTGAAGAAAAAAAAAAACAATAACGGCATTTGGTACCTTTTGTAACGCAGTCGTGTTTTGTAACAAGACGAGGCGTTGTCTTTTTTAAAAAAAATTGTCAAAAAATAGTTTTTTTTTTTAATATTATTTGTTACCTCAGAACTCCGTCGTTATACTTTCCCATATTGTTATTTTTATTGGTCCCATAGAAATGTATTCAAAATTGGTTCTGTAACTTGATTTTTAAACCAAAATAGCTAAAAAATATGCTATTATAAACGAAATTGCGTTTACTTTCCTGTGTATTTCGGTATTGTACCTAAACTATACCGGGATACCGGTATTGATACCGGTATTATGATAACAATTAAAATTTGTTTAAATTAACAAACAATAAAAAATACCACTCGAGTCTTAAAAAATTTCATTTTAATGTTTTCAGATTTCGACGATGAAGTTAATCTCATTATTCTAAAAATAACATAATAGTCAATTTATGGATTAAAATTTCTGAAATCAATTTCAATACTGAAGAAAAACCACCGAATTATGTTCGAGTTATTCCGAAAGGATTATGTATCTTTTCTACCATTGTTATGTTATCGAAAATTTGAATCCCTAATTGAGTGAAGTTATTTTTAAAGCAATGAGATAAACTTCGTTGAGTTTAGAAAACAATACATGAAAGAAAATTCATTTGTCGAGACTTGAATGAAACAAAAAAGGCGAAATCTGACTGTGAAACCTTTTTTCTTAAATACCGAAATTTCGGTATTGTTTACTAATACCGGTATTGTAATATCGGAGAAAAATCGGTCCGGTATCCCGCGTTTTTGGGATTCCAGAATCCCGGTATTCAATCCCTACTCACGATGTCTTTCTTCACCGGCAGCTCAAACTTATTATTAGAATATAAACCCTTGGGCGTGTGAACCGTCCACGCTAACTACTGAGCTATCAGCGCTACAAACGCAGATCGGTTACTAATAAAAAATATATTATTGTGATGCTGTAACTTAAAATGAATGTTTATTTCAGCATGTGGACACCCGGCCCAGAAGCTTCCTTCGTAGAGAACATGCGATATTTCCGCGGATTCGTGCAAATACAGGACTTGCTGGACAAGTCCATCGTGCAGTTGGCCGCTCAAGGTATACGCCCTTACTCACTCATGACAACAAATTTGAACAAAAATGTCTCATACTACTCATACTAATTTAAACTCAAATTGTGAATTTTGTACCACATAAACTATAGAAAAGTGTATGTGAAGATAGCGCCTCTGGCGGGTAGTAAATGAAAAACTGATATTTTTTTCATAAAGACTAAAATAAATAAATATCATAGGACACATTACACACAGCGCCATCTGACCCCAAACTAAGCAGAGCTTGTGTAATGGAAGTCAGATAACTGATAGGATACATTTTTTTTTTGTAAAAACATACATATAATACATACAGAATACCCAAACAGAACAAACATTTGCTTATACCATAAAATGTTTGTCCTTAGCGGAAATCGAACCCACACCCTACAGCTCAGGCAGACAAAAAGCCAACAGGGCTGTCAGGTTAAGGTAAAATGTTAGGTTAACCACAATCCATTCGTGTTTCTGTTAGGTGACTACGAGTGGTATTTACAAACTATGCGCTATCGTAAACTAAAGAATATAAAAACATTAAATATAAAAACTTTTTCTAAATGTAAAAGTAATGGGACTAACGACACGCTCTCCTACGAGAGATAGTCCACGACCACTGCAGTTCACCCAGAACTTAAAGTAACAAAACAAAGTCCAGGACATCGCTGCTTTGTGGCTCATTACTTTTAGATTTTCGATGGTTAGTCTCAATAGCCCCGTAATTTCGCTGGCTATAATGTTTATACACTACTGCTTGGTGCCAGCATATTTGGTATTTAGACGACCTCCCCTATTTTGCCGTGATTGGTCAAATACACAGAAACATTGTTTAGTTTTAACCAAAAGTATAAATTTATGTTGAATTTTTATAGCCTATAGAAATTATTGATTTTCCATACAAAATTTAATCCTCTATTTCACCGCCTACACGTTTTCACTACAAAAATAGCCTATGTCCTTCTCCAAGGTCCCGTCTATCTCTGTACCAAAATTCGACTAAAATGGCTTAGGCATGAAAACTTAACAGTCATATATGAACTCAACCCCCTGAATAGGGGGCTACCCAGTGGGTTAGCTCTGATGGATACATACAATTGAGTCAAGTTTTTGTCAGTTTCTTTATAGATCTTTTATATTTTAGACAGAGTAAATATTTTCTTAAAAGAAAACTTTATATGCTTGGATTCAAAGGCTAATTTCTTACAAGAATCACATAATGCTTTATGCTAATATACAAACGTTATTAAATTAAGCAAATCATAGTTCAGGACAAAACTCAATCGTTTTGTGCGAGTCCAAATATTACTTTGTGCTAATATATCAACGCTTGTATACGAACCAGATATTAGTTCCAAGGCAAAAATTTATCATTTTGTTACGATACACTAAATTTTTCACTCAATATTACGATTTCTTCTGCATAAACAAATAACGGTTTTATCTGGAAAAACTCAACTTAGTTTGATACATTTATTCACTTGAAATAAGATTTTATTTGCTATCTGGAAAAATATAGTACCTTAATGTAAAACGCGCAGAGCTTAGGATAAGATATCCGTTATCTTGACTATAAGAAGTTATCGTCTAAATAGAGGTTTTTTAAAACATCAAATAATTTGAACCAAGACTGTTATTGTTTTATTTAAACAAAAAACCAGTTTGTTTTCTATCGCATCCTGTATATTTCTTTAATCTAAATACGCCAAAGCTTAGAACAAGATTTTATTTCTTTTGATTGTAAGAAACAGTCGTCTTGCTAATGTTTTTGAAAATCGTTCACTGGAACGAAGACTACCATTATCTTAATTCAAGATTTATGTATATTCAATAAATCTACGGTATTATTTTAATTGAACGCAACTTAAATTCGTCTAATTGAATATTCTTTTGGAATTTAAAGAAATATATCGTCTTAGATCAAAACATTTTACTGCATGGTGCATATATATACGCATATTTGCTTGGATCAACGAATTCTTTTTATCCGTGTACAGTCACTTTTGCATATAATATTAGAATAGATGTTCCTATGTTCCCTCTTACTGAACATATTTTGACAAATGGAGATGTGACGTCACAGCAATCTAATATGGCGGAATTTAGAACCTAAATTGGCACTTTACATTTTTTTTTCACTAAACATGCATGTTTTTTGCCAACTCTACAGATGCTTCTAGAAGTAAACGTGAGGCTGTGGAGACGGACTACGCCGTGTACACCCAGCAGGAACCCTACCCGTGCTACAGGAAGGACTTGTGAGTATATACTTCACAGACATTTGTAATTACAAGCTTTTGTTTAACTTGTAATGTAAGTATATACATATGTATACATATATGTACCTATGTATTTATGTAAATATGTACGCCAAATACTTACTAGAATTTATTTTTAAATTTTTAATTCATTGTCCCAGATAAAAGCTTGTTTAAAAAAATATTATTTTTACTTTTAATTTTCAAGCTGTAAACACATTTTCATTACATTTTGCGCGCGGTTGAGTCCTAGTGATAAATATTATTAAGTAGACATCTTCCAAGTCAATAAAAACAAATACTAGTGTATACAGGGTTATGAGCTTTTGTCTACTAGTCAAGTTATAGTATGGGGAGAACTCTGAAATCGCGTAAATTAAAGCAGTTGCTCCTTACATATTGTTTGGGGTCCACACTTTCTCTATGAAACAACTGTATTTTCACGATTTTGGAAGACCATTGTAAAAGTTTTTTTTAATAATAAAATGACTATAATGATCTCCTTTCGGCTTGATACGCCCAAGCTTATAACCCTGCATAATATCATACTTTTTATTTCAGCAAAAGTGTTATTTTGTTTTGACGTGAATACGGCTTTCAATTAACTTTGTATTCGTATTTCAACTTGTGTTCAAAAACGTACACGTGCATACGGCCGTGTTCACAATACTAGCACACCCCCATTTTGTTTTTAATGTTTTTCTTTTCCGTAATACTTATATGGGATTACTCACGTTTAATTATATCCGATACTCCACAACAATCTGGTGGCCTTCTTCAAGGAGACAAAGCAGAGCAAAGCGCGCGCGCGGCCTCGTTTCGTTTTTTCTTTTCATTTCATTTGTTCACTATAATCTATGTTGTAGTTTCCAGGCATCGCTATACGAGTCGCAGTCCATGATGGTGGCATTCTTCTTCTCTCTTCTGTTCACCGTGACGTCAGCCGTGCGGTTCATTGTGTTAGACAAAGAGACTGGTAACACCATGGTAAGCAATTTTCTCGAAGCACTTTGATTTTTGTGTCCCCGGTGGACACAAAAAACAGTGTCATATATACATATATCTAAATATTTTATTGTTGACAGGCTGTGTTTCACCTGATGTTAAATGACGGTGGTGTCAAATTTAGTTAACATATCTAGCCTGGAATAGAACTGGCTCTCAAGTGGGGCTGGCGGAATACACTGTTAAGTTCTTGACGGCAGATTTTTCTAACTTGACGTCAGTAGTTAGTTATCTATATATCTCAAGTTATATACCTATATAACATAACTTTAGAACTCGGAGACTTAAATATCTGCCTTAGACAGAAATCCAACCCACGCCTTACAGCTCATGAAGTAGAACTACTACCAAATTAACTAACAAGCTTTTTTACTATTCTAGTTAATGTCAGTGATGGGCGTGAACCTAACATGGCTCTCCCTGTCGTGGTTCCTGTGCTCCTTGGCGGAGATGAGCGCCACCATGGCGGCTGTGACCGCTGTCATCAGGCTGGGAGAGATCCTCCCCCGGACGGATCCTTCCCTCGTCTTCGTGCTGCTGATGATCTTTGGAGTTGCTGTACTTAGCTTCTGGTAGGTCCCGCTTTCAATCACAATAACATCGAAAGCGAAAACAGCCAGTTACTTTCTTTTTCGAGACACTTTTTGACCAACTTTAAAAAAGGGGAGAGTCTCAATTCGGTTGCATGTTTATTTATGTTTGTCACCAAAAGTCCGTTATTTATAAACCGATTTGAAAAACAATTTTTTCATTTAAAACTTTCAGATCACATTTTGATGCAACAGATGATGACGAAAAAAAATCCAAATGCGATGAAAACATAACGCTAATTGTTTTGTCATTTGTTAACGTCGTTTGTTTATAACAAATGACTACTTTTGGAAAAAGAATTTAATGTTTTAAAAATAAAATTAATTTAAAATTAGAATTCCTAGCCAAACAAAATTTATTTTGATTTGTAATGGCCAGTACTGCAGAAAGGCAATTTCATAGGTAAATATTATTTTATAACATACAGACATACAGATAACATACTTATCTGTATGTCTTTATATGCATATGATCGGATTCTCTTTCCAGCAATGTATTTATACATGTTCTTGGCAGGCCTAAGTTTCAGTTTACTTTTTTTTTCAGCTACATGATGTCAAAGTTGTTCTCAAGCGCAAGTTTTGGCGCGGTGTGCTCCGGGATAGCTTACCTCATATCATTCATGCCGATAGTCCTGGTGCTGTCGCTGGAGGCGGTCATGGCGCGCGCCTTCAAGCTGCTCGTGGTGAGTCCTAAGGACTTAAGACTCCGAGTCCTAACATCTAGTTACAATACGGAGGGGCTACGCGAGATTGACGTTCAAAGAATGTGGCAGCGCCCCTGGCGGGAGTAAATGGTAACTTGCTTTCATACATTTGGTTATCATTCACGTTCTAACGCAATTCTCGCAAACTAATTTTTCACATAAAAATAATTTATATAAAAGTAATTATACGAACGAGACGCTTTCCTGATGGTGAGAGACAACGCATGCTCATGACCATTACAGTGATACACAGGACTTCGAACAAAAGCCAGGGTATCGCTGCTTTGGCGCGATGACTTTGGATCTTTAGTCTCAACAGCCCTAAAAACTAATACATACTAGAGTCAAAACTGATTTTTCCACGATTTCCGAGTTGTGCTTATAGTAATGAATACAATTATGAGCCCAGTGTAAGCTGTTCACAGTGATTGACTTAGATTAATATATGTTCGCGGTAAAAAATTAGGTTAAACATTATCCGCCATTTTGGATTTCCTGTGACGTCATTTATCCTGGGACACGCGCAATGCTAAGACGTTTCGATAAAATTAAAACGTCAAAATACGATTGATTGTTTAAGAGAGACACGAAAACAAATAAATATATGTACATACATAGACGTGACGTGTGATTACCTTACCTATCAAAATTAATACGTGCTTAGGGCCATTTCAAGTATTTAAAATATTAAAGTGCTTAACAAAAACAACGTTTGATCTGATGACATTACATACAAAACAATAGTCAAAACCTTTTTCAAACAATAAATATAATTACTTACTTCAATTTGGTGCAGAAATTTTGTAAACAGCGTTTGAATTGTCCATCAAATATAGCATTTTATGTAGTGACAAGGCTATTTACAATTTACCTTCGGCATATTTCGAAACTGCGAGTGTTTTTAAACGGACCACGCCGTTTGTAAAACCGGAATCATACAAATTGCCTGCGACATATACATACTGAACAAGTATAGATCTATGTTCGTCAAATGTTTGCTCTGAGTGGGATTCGAACCCATGCACCACATATGAAGCAGAACTACTACTGAATGAGTTAACAAGGTAGTCACAGGGCAAGAGTCTGATTAGTTCCTACCATTAAACTTGTATACCGTCTTCCCCAGTGTCTCTCAATGTCATCATCTCTTTGCTACGCGTTCCTGCTAATCACGAGGACAGAAGCGCAGGGTGCGGGCGCGGCGTGGGGGGACATATGGGACGCGCCGGCGGATGACCTCAGCGTGGCGACTACCGCGGGCATGATGCTCCTGGACGCGGCCATATACCTCGCTGTCGGGTACTTCATTGATCGACACTTTGGTAAGTTTCTTGTTTAGGTGGTAAACAAGACTGCTTTGATTTGTTAACCTTAACGAGCGGCGTCCCGCTACGCCACTGTCCTGGTACTGTCTATTCATCATCATCATCATCGTCATCATCATCATCATCATCACCATCATCATTATCAGTCTATCATAGTCCACTGTTGGACAAAGGTCTCACACAAGACACGCTTACGTTACTTGGTGGCAGATCTTAGCAAGTAGTGGTCTAGGTAGGTACCACCGCCGCGCCAGATATTCTGCCGCCAAGCAGTAGTGTGTAGACATTACTGTTTTCCAGATGGAAGGGTGCTGCTGCTAGTAAAATTATAGGGCTGTAGACTTACCATCGAAAGCTCGTTATTACAAAAAAAAATGCTACTCAACCTTTGCTTCTATCCACTGCCAGAGGGCCTAGAAAAAGTAACATTCGATTAGCGACAACGCTGATAGAAAAATCCAAAATGTACAATATTGACATAATCTGTCGATATGTTACGTGAACAGCTTTTTTTTGACCACAGCTTACTTAATGTTAAATGATCTAGAACTTTGGTGTTATCAATAAAATATTTGTATTTGACAGAGTTTTTGTTTACTTAAGTGGGATTACTCACGTTTAATTTCATCGGGCACTACCACGTCAGTTTCCGTAGTAAAATAGTTAAGTAACAATTTGGTCGAAGATAGTAATAATACCTAGGATAGAACGGAACTTGCTCTCCATTGAAGCTGCCGGAACACATCCGCTTATGTCAATGCCGTACATTTTTGGATTCTCTATTAGAGTTATAGTTAATCGAATCTTGCTTTGTTTTTGTCTTTATTTATATCTTTTGAAATATTCCTAAAATAAAAAACTGTCGTCAAGTTCCATAAATATTTAAATAACATTCTCGACACTGTTGTAACCATAATGATTCTTGAGCGGAAATACACTAAAAAAATTACTCTTGAATACTCAAAATGAACTTCAGCAAAAAATAGCGTAAGAAATAGAAAAACATTACAAACAGTGATATTTATCGAAGTAAATTAATAAATTATAATTATTGATCACGTTTGAAAATAAAACCGTAATTTACCGCTATCAAAACTGATGACATTTCCGAACGATCCTTGGGAAACAAAAACCATTCATAGACAATCTATCCAGGTAGATGTTGGTACATCTAATCCAGGTTATAATACGAAATAGAACAAGCTAGTTTACGGTCGTAAAATGAACTGCCTAGAATTTGCCTGGTTTTATATCTTATACCTCTAAACGAGCAATTCTTGTATATACGAGCAATTATTGTATAAATGTATATATATAATCTGAATCTCGGAAACGGCTCCAACGATTTTCATGAAATTTAGTATGCAGGGGGTTTCGGGGGCGATAAATCGATCTAGCTAGGTTTCATTTTTAGGAAACGTCGTTTTATCTGTGTTTTCAGGCAATTAAATACATATACAATATCATTAGAATACAAAGGTAAATTTCGACACCTACAATGCTATAATAGCTCAGGTGGGAAATCGGGCGCTCCCGGATCCGGAAGACCCCGGTTCGAATCCAGATCATTATTTTATTTTCCTTTTTTTTTCAAGTTCCTTATAAAAACCGAGCAAAGCTCGGTCATCCAGGTACTAAGTTCATAACACGACCTCTGCCAATCAATTATCTGAAAAAAGCACGTGACAATTATTTTTGTTCAGGTATAAAATCCATCCGTAGCAGTGTCGCCACGTGCGCTCGCGCGGACGAGAAATCCAGCGTCAGCATCGTGAACGTGTCCAAGGTGTACGGCGAGGGCAGCCGCCGACGCAAGTTGGCGCTCGACGACGTCTCCTTAGACCTGCACAAAGGACAGATCACTGCCCTGCTCGGACATAACGGGGCGGGGAAGACCACTCTAATGTAAGTAAAAGTGTCTGTAACAAAAAAAACCATTCAAAAATTTCGAATTTTTATTTTTTTTATGTGAACAATCACACCTAACTGCGCTCGCCAACCCGCCTGCTAAGCGTGGCGAGTATTGGCAAAATTGGTATACGTATAGGTACTATATATTAAGTCACAACGCAATTTTCTACAGAAAAATACTGACGGGTATGCTGGCTCCCACCAAAGGCAGTGTGATCATCCGGACAGAGACGGGCGCGGGCGTGTCCCTCGGCGTGTGTCCGCAGAAAGACGTGCTGTTCGAATACATGACGCCGCGAGAGCACATCTCGCTGTATGCTCAGCTAAAAAGCGGCCAGGGACCCGAGGACGTCAGCAATGAAGTTGAAAGGTGAGTAACTGGATATATTCAATACAACGATGATTTGTGGCGATGATAGCTCAGTGGATAGAGCGGTCGGTTCACACGGACGGCGTGGGTTCAACCCAAACGATAAGCTTTAGTTGCCAGTGAAGAAAAATACCGTGAGGAAACTATAGCATGGTGGTAAGGTATTTTCTAGTACTCGGCTGGCTAGCTACCTCAAGTGGAAAATCTGTTGTTAACGGTGTGTGCCGCATGTAGCTTCACTTGAGAGCCAGTTCCATTCCAGGCTAGGTGTGCTTTACCATCTTCGACTTCACCGTCACTTAACATTAATTTAGATGAGCAGTGATCAACACCTAGCTTGGCAACCATAAAAAATGTCATTTTGAGAAAGATGAGAAAGACCCACTCTAGCTGAAAAATAGACTGAAGGAATATTGACAGAAATGCTAAAACCCTCGTCCTGTATTTTGTTTTGACTGCAAGCCTCCGACAGTCCCGTCCTAACCTAAGTTTTTAAATACAATATTTATGTTACAATTAGTCACAGGTAAACTAATCGTTGCAGTGGGATGATTTCTGGCCTGGATGAAAGAATCTACCAGTTCATTAATCATTCCAGCCTCTTTGGAATTAAGATTGGAAGTATTTGGATGGTATGTGGTTCTTCTATGTGGTTCTTGTTTGACTGTATTGACTTGGAGATGCAGTTTCTCATTTGTGACAAACCATGGGGCTTTGTTGATTAGTCTTAGCATCTTGTTCCATGTTGGAATGGGAGGATGTCCCCCAGAGTTGGATGCTGTACGTCCAAATTGGCTTGATTATAGCTTTATACTGTACATGGGTCGTTTTATTGTTTACAGGATGCTCAGTGTGCTAGCACTAGGGCCGGTGAGTGAGCGGCCGGCCGCGCAGCTGTCGGGCGGCACGCGGCGGCGACTGTGCGTGGCGCTTGCGTTTGTCGCGCAGCCCGCGCTCGTTGTTCTGGACGAGCCTACCGCTGGAGTGGATCCCGCGGCGCGCAGGTTTTTTTTTAAAATTATCTAATTGATTCACGTTTCACATCCATATTGCCTGATATTAAGCGAATGTGCGGTCTACGACTAACGTTTATCGCATACATTGACATCGCAGATGAACTCCCTAACGGTGATACTCAAGTTTTTGCTCCAATACATTTGGTTATGGGTCAACGAGATTTTTTTATGGAACAGCTGTTTTGTTTCTACGTTGAAGTCGACAGTGAATTGTTTTTTTTTTATTTTAGACAAGCGTGCTGCATCTTAGGATGATATGGTGGTCAAACGCAAGCCTAATTATTAAGAAAAAAGTGGACAGATACTATTTACAGACTACGGTTTTAGAGTCTGTACTGCGGTTGAATTTTTTTTGGGTGTTTGCATAAAGTCTTCTTGCGCATAATCTAATGAATTGATTGCGTTGCAGAGACATCTGGCAGCTGATAGAACAGCTGAAGGCGGAGCGCACAGTGCTGATCACCACGCACCACATGGATGAAGCAGAACTCCTCAGCGACAACATCATCATCATGCACAAGGTAAAATTATACAACATAATACAATTTTTTTAAAGATTAACTGGCTAAGTTTATTACCACAGCTCATCTGATAGTGACGATGTGGTCAAAGATGGTAAACACTCCTAGTCTGGAATGTTAATGGCTCTCAAATGAGGCTGCTTTTCAAGTTAATGATGTGATCCAGCCGAGTACTAGAAAGTACCCTACCACCTTGCTTAACCTGCTTTTCCTACGCCGGCAGCTCAAGCTCATTGTTGAGGTTTGTGTTAAAATATTATAAGTCTGTGGTTTTACCACAACACTAATGAATACTTTAGTATCTATGTCTATCTATATCTCTCTCTCTCTCTCCGGTGTGCAATTGTAATGAAGGCTAAGCTCTGAAAGAAATAAATAAATAACTGCGTATAACTGCTGTTTTACTAGGTAGATAATAAATTAAAGTTCTCATAGGTTATGGGCCGTCGACGCTCGATAGTTAAATTAACAATACCTAGGGAAAGTGATCGTGTAGAAAAATTACGATTTAAAAGTGGACGCCATTTCAACAAAGAAAAAACATGGCACAGCAAAAAGAATTGCTGCTCCCACAGCTAAAACCAGAATCATATGATAATTGGTTCTTCAGAATAAAATGTATTTTAGAAGAACGAGGTCTGGGTAACGTTTTATCGTTGCAACAATTAGACGAAAAGTCGCGACCAATGGACGCCAAAGCAAAAAGTGTAATTGTTCAATGCTTGACTGACCGGCATTTAAATTTGGTAAAAGAATGCACAAGCGCACGAGAAATGATACAAGTATTAAATAACACATTTCAGCGAAAAAGTATAATATCAAAAATTACATTACGGAGGAAACTTATACAATTAAAGCATGACGCAACACAAACCCTCGAAGAATATTTCGAAAAATTCGATAACATAGTTCGAGACTTAGAAGTTGCAGGTGACAACATACCTGAAACAGACAAAATATGTTACTTGATGACAGGTCTTGGAGAAGAATATAACCATATAATAACAGCAATAGAGACGATAAATGCAGAAATTAAATTAGAGTTTGTCAAAGCTAAATTGTTAGACCACGAAATTAAAAAGAAAAGTACAGAAACGGAATCAGAGCCACAATCATCATTTATAAGTTGTTACAAGTGTCACAAGCGAGGCCACAGGTCTTTTGAATGTCGCAGCAGAGGCCGAGGAAGAGGCCAGGGTTATAAAGGCCCGAGAACAAGAGGAGCCGCTTACCCAACAGTAAACAAAAATCCAATGTTTTTAGCATCCGATCAAGCTTTATTTGGAGATGTACAAGATGGTAATATTACCTTCGTTGTCGACTCAGGAGCAACTCAACATTTCATACAAGAGAAATATGAAAAACATTTGGTAGATGTGACAAACTTGAACACTAAATTGGAAATCAAAATAGCTAATGGTCAAATATTGAAAGCAACAAAGCAAGGATACCTGGACGCCTACTACAAAAATGAAGGATTAAGATTACATGTCATAATAGTACCCGGATTGAGCAACAATTTGATATCAGTCAGTAAACTAGTTGAAAATAAGAAGAAAGTAATATTTAATAATAATAAACTGATCATAGTAGCGCCTAACAAAAAAGTATATTATGGAGAAAAGAAGGGATTGCTATACACATTAAATTTAAAAGTAAACTCAGAAGAAACATGCAATATAACAGAAACTGAAGATTTATGGCATAGAAGAATGGGTCATATGTGTCGGAAAAACATGGCCATTATGAGATTACCATATAGTAAAATACCATGTGAAATTTGTATCAAAAATAAATCTACAAGATTACCATTCAAAAGATTACAAGGTCCGAGATCGTCTAAAGTCGGCGATTTGATACATACAGACATATCGGGACCATCAAGGCAACCCACTAAAGAAGGATATAGATATTTTCAAACTATAATAGATGATTACTCTCACTTCACTCAAACATACCTACTAAAGAATAAATATGAAGCTACAGAAAAACTAATAAACTTCATTAAAGAAATAGAAAGACAAGAAGAAATAAAGATAAAAAGAATAAGGTGTGACAATGGTGGAGAATTTACAGCAGGAAAACTAAAACAATTTTGTCAAGAAAAAGGTATAACAATAGAGTACACACAAAGCTACAGTCCGCAACAAAATGGAAAAGCTGAAAGAATGAACAGGACTATTTATGATAAAGCCAGAACCATGCTCGATGAATCAAATCTACCAAGATGGTTATGGGGACAAGCAGTTTTAACTGCAACATTTTTAATAAATAGATCTCCATGCTCAGCTATTGGAAATAAAATACCAGTCCAAATAAGAAAGAAACAATTTAACTTGGACAAAATAAAAATATTTGGATGTAAAGCATGGGCACACATAATACCAAAGAGAGACAAATTTTCAAGCCGTGCAAGAGAATGCAGAATGGTTGGCTATTCAACTAATGGATACACATTATGGGATATCAATTCAGAACAAATTATAGTTTCAAGAGATGTACGTTTTGATGAAAGTATTACAAAATATGAGGAATACAAAAATAAATATCAAAAACAAACTAAAATGACATATAAAATAGTACAAGATGAAAATCAAAGTGAAGAAGAACATCAAAGTGAAAATGATGAAAATGATGATGATGAAAAATATTATGAAACTACAGAACTACAAAAAACAACAAAAAGTGGAAGAGAAGTAAGAAAACCAAAAAGATTTGAAGAAGAAATATATGAAGCATATTGTTTAATGTCAAGTGTAAACGACCCAGCTACATACAAAGAAGCAATAAAACAAAGCTCAGATTGGCAAACGGCAATTAATAAAGAAATAAAATCTTTAACAGATAAAGAAACATGGATTGAAACAGAATTACCGAAAAATACAAAGCCAATAGATACAAAATGGGTATTCCGTACTAAAAGTGATGGATCTAAAAAAGCTAGACTGGTTGCACGAGGCTTTCAACAACAAACTGAAGATTTTGTTTATTCACCAGTAGCAAAAATGACAACAATAAGACTAGGATTATCTCAAGCTCTATATAACAACTGGGAAATAATTCAACTAGATATACCAACAGCATTTTTAAATGGAAAAATTGAAAAAGAAGTTTACATAACAGTTCCAGAGGGAGTAAAAGTTAAGAATCAAAAAGGAGAAACTGTCCTAAAACTTCAAAAAGCACTTTATGGATTAAAGGAATCACCTAAATACTGGAATAAAAGATTTAATGAGTTTTGTACAAGAATAAACCTGAAGAGATCTGAAAATGACATTTGTTTATATAAAGGAAATGAAGTATGGCTTATATTATTTGTTGATGATATTTTGCTAATGGGAAATCAAGAAAATGTCAAGAAAATTACAAAATTACTTGAAGAAGAATTTGAAGCTAAGAATTTAGGAAAAATAAAGAAATATTTGGGATTGGAAATACACAGAGATAAAAACACAATGAAATTATCACAAAAACAATTTATTTTAAATCTTCTGAAGAAATATAACATGAGTAACTGTAAGGAGATGAAGACTCCTATGGAACACAACTTTCAAGTACCTGAAAATGAAGAAATATTTAATAATGTGCCTTATCGAGAATTAATTGGAAGTTTGAATTACCTGTCTACAATAAGTCGGCCAGACATAACTTTTGCAACTTCATACTTAAGCCGCTATCTTGAAAAACCTACTCAAACTACATGGACAGCAGCAAAGAGAATTTTACACTATTTAAAGGGCACAGTGGATAAACAATTAACATATAAGAAGAGAGAAGATGCTAATATACCTTCTATTTCAGCGTTTTCAGATGCAGATTGGGCAAGTAATAAGACTGACAGGAAAAGTGTCAGTGGCATGTTAATTTATCATAGAGGAAATCTAATATCTTGGTCATCAAAGAAGCAACAGTCAGTCAGATTATCTACAGCAGAAAGCGAGTATGTATCTGCAGCAACTTGTATTTCTGAGATGTTGTTTGTACAAGGACTAACAATTGATTTTAAAGAAAAGTGTGAACAGTGTGTGATTTATGTGGACAATCAAAGTGCTATAAAAATGATAATGAACAGTGAAAATACGCGATATACGAAACACATAGACATTAAATATCATTTTGTAAAAGACATTGTGAGTAAAAATATTGTTATAGTAAAGTATGTAAGTACCACTGAAAATACCTCAGATATTATGACGAAAGCGTTATGCAGTGTTAAATTCAGTTATTGTAGAAACAATTTACATGTTATTTAGTAGTTTATTAACTGATCTTTGTCTGCAAATAACTTGTGCGATTTTAAGTATATTTTAAGGTTAGAATTACGTTTCGTTTTTGTTATGATGCAAAATGCAAATTGTCAACTTAAATATCAGTGCTGCCATTGTATAATTAAAAGATCTTACGAAATTAAATATTAGTGTTGCCATTGTATAATTTAAAAAAGTTACTAAAAGCAATTCAAGTTTATATAAGTAAACTGTAAACTTAAATTGAGAGGGAGTGTTAAAATATTATAAGTCTGTGGTTTTACCACAACACTAATGAATACTTTAGTATCTATGTCTATCTATATCTCTCTCTCTCTCTCCGGTGTGCAATTGTAATGAAGGCTAAGCTTACATGTCATAATAGTACCCGGATTGAGCAACAATTTGATATCAGTCAGTAAACTAGTTGAAAATAAGAAGAAAGTAATATTTAATAATAATAAACTGATCATAGTAGCGCCTAACAAAAAAGTATATTATGGAGAAAAGAAGGGATTGCTATACACATTAAATTTAAAAGTAAACTCAGAAGAAACATGCAATATAACAGAAACTGAAGATTTATGGCATAGAAGAATGGGTCATATGTGTCGGAAAAACATGGCCATTATGAGATTACCATATAGTAAAATACCATGTGAAATTTGTATCAAAAATAAATCTACAAGATTACCATTCAAAAGATTACAAGGTCCGAGATCGTCTAAAGTCGGCGATTTGATACATACAGACATATCGGGACCATCAAGGCAACCCACTAAAGAAGGATATAGATATTTTCAAACTATAATAGATGATTACTCTCACTTCACTCAAACATACCTACTAAAGAATAAATATGAAGCTACAGAAAAATTAATAAACTTCATTAAAGAAATAGAAAGACAAGAAGAAATAAAGATAAAAAGAATAAGGTGTGACAATGGTGGAGAATTTACAGCAGGAAAATTAAAACAATTTTGTCAAGAAAAAGGTATAACAATAGAGTACACACAAAGCTACAGTCCGCAACAAAATGGAAAAGCTGAAAGAATGAACAGGACTATTTATGATAAAGCCAGAACCATGCTCGATGAATCAAATCTACCAAGATGGTTATGGGGACAAGCAGTTTTAACTGCAACATTTTTAATAAATAGATCTCCATGCTCAGCTATTGGAAATAAAATACCAGTCCAAATAAGAAAGAAACAATTTAACTTGGACAAAATAAAAATATTTGGATGTAAAGCATGGGCACACATAATACCAAAGAGAGACAAATTTTCAAGCCGTGCAAGAGAATGCAGAATGGTTGGCTATTCAACTAATGGATACACATTATGGGATATCAATTCAGAACAAATTATAGTTTCAAGAGATGTACGTTTTGATGAAAGTATTACAAAATATGAGGAATACAAAAATAAATATCAAAAACAAACTAAAATGACATATAAAATAGTACAAGATGAAAATCAAAGTGAAGAAGAACATCAAAGTGAAAATGATGAAAATGATGATGATGAAAAATATTATGAAACTACAGAACTACAAAAAACAACAAAAAGTGGAAGAGAAGTAAGAAAACCAAAAAGATTTGAAGAAGAAATATATGAAGCATATTGTTTAATGTCAAGTGTAAACGACCCAGCTACATACAAAGAAGCAATAAAACAAAGCTCAGATTGGCAAACGGCAATTAATAAAGAAATAAAATCTTTAACAGATAAAGAAACATGGATTGAAACAGAATTACCGAAAAATACAAAGCCAATAGATACAAAATGGGTATTCCGTACTAAAAGTGATGGATCTAAAAAAGCTAGACTGGTTGCACGAGGCTTTCAACAACAAACTGAAGATTTTGTTTATTCACCAGTAGCAAAAATGACAACAATAAGACTAGGATTATCTCAAGCTCTATATAACAACTGGGAAATAATTCAACTAGATATACCAACAGCATTTTTAAATGGAAAAATTGAAAAAGAAGTTTACATAACAGTTCCAGAGGGAGTAAAAGTTAAGAATCAAAAAGGAGAAACTGTCCTAAAACTTCAAAAAGCACTTTATGGATTAAAGGAATCACCTAAATACTGGAATAAAAGATTTAATGAGTTTTGTACAAGAATAAACCTGAAGAGATCTGAAAATGACATTTGTTTATATAAAGGAAATGAAGTATGGCTTATATTATTTGTTGATGATATTTTGCTAATGGGAAATCAAGAAAATGTCAAGAAAATTACAAAATTACTTGAAGAAGAATTTGAAGCTAAGAATTTAGGAAAAATAAAGAAATATTTGGGATTGGAAATACACAGAGATAAAAACACAATGAAATTATCACAAAAACAATTTATTTTAAATCTTCTGAAGAAATATAACATGAGTAACTGTAAGGAGATGAAGACTCCTATGGAACACAACTTTCAAGTACCTGAAAATGAAGAAATATTTAATAATGTGCCTTATCGAGAATTAATTGGAAGTTTGAATTACCTGTCTACAATAAGTCGGCCAGACATAACTTTTGCAACTTCATACTAAAGCCGCTATCTTGAAAAACCTACTCAAACTACATGGACAGCAGCAAAGAGAATTTTACACTATTTAAAGGGCACAGTGGATAAACAATTAACATATAAGAAGAGAGAAGATGCTAATATACCTTCTATTTCAGCGTTTTCAGATGCAGATTGGGCAAGTAATAAGACTGACAGGAAAAGTGTCAGTGGCATGTTAATTTATCATAGAGGAAATCTAATATCTTGGTCATCAAAGAAGCAACAGTCAGTCAGTTTATCTACAGCAGAAAGCGAGTATGTATCTGCAGCAACTTGTATTTCTGAGATGTTGTTTGTACAAGGACTAACAATTGATTTTAAAGAAAAGTGTGAACAGTGTGTGATTTATGTGGACAATCAAAGTGCTATAAAAATGATAATGAACAGTGAAAATACGCGATATACGAAACACATAGACATTAAATATCATTTTGTGAAAGACATTGTAAGTAAAAATATTGTTAGGTAGATAGGTAGATAGATAGTTTGAACCCATGCCTTTCGGCGTGTGAATAGACAGCGCTATCCCCTAACCTATTTACTGTTAAGAGTTACTTCATGGATTTGACTCTGATAGATGCTGGCAGGGGAAAATGCACAATACACCCCAAGCGAGACGTCAGTGCAGGCCTCATCGCCCCTAATCAGAATAAGCGAGGGTCCCTCTGAACTACTTCCCTGAAAGTTATAATATAGGTGTCTTCAAATCGTTAGTAAATAGGTATTTTCTAGATGAGCATGCTCTATCTGAGACCGTACTACTACTTAACATCAGGCAGGGCGTGGCCTAATGCTAACCTATTAAGAATTTTTAAAATACAGCGATGAACTTATGTAGAGTAATAATGTTAATATTTCTTTTGTCCAGGGTCAAATCCATACCACTGGTTCTCCAATAGAGATCAAACGCACACTCGGGAGTGGGTACAAGCTGACGGTGTACTTGCCGGAGCGCCAGCCGGACTGGCAGTACTCCTCCGAGGAGAAGGCCAAGGAAATCCTGGCCTTGGTCAGGGACGTGATCAAGAACGCCAGCGTGGTCGATGTTTCTAACGGACAGATTGAGATCAACTTGCCGTTTTATGATGTAGACGGTGTTAGTAACAAGTAAGTAGACCTCTTTTTATATAAATTGGCTTACGTACGTCGTCATGTCACCTGATGTTGAGTGATACGGTCTAAGATGGGTGTATTCCTGGAAGATAGGAAGGCTTAGACGTCTAGAATTTTTTTAAACGTCAATCATGATACGGTGCCAGTTTTTCGAATTTTTTGTAGCTACGATAGGTCAGCGATTAACGCGGTTGATTCGCACACCGAATGGCGTGGGTTCCAAACCCCAACAATGAGCTTGAGCTGCCGGTGAAGGAAACCATTGCATGGTGGTATGTACTTGTACTCGGCTGACTAACTGCCATCCTCGGCAACTGGCTAGCAACCACCTGACAGTATGTAACCGGCAGCCTCCTTTGAAAGCCAGTTCCTTCCAGGCTAAGTGTGTTTACCATCTTCGACGTCTTCGTCACCATCACAGAACAAACATTGCACAAATGTTAGTCCTAAGTGGAAATCGAACCCGTGCCCTACAGCTCTTAAAGCAGATATACTACTAAATGAGTTGACAGGGTGTGTGTTAAATAATGATAAAACAACCTACCAAGATATTTATCAGTAGTATTACTGTTTCCCAGTTTCGTCCAGGTGTGCAGTGCACTGGAGGAAGGTCAGGCCAGGGTCGGATTCCGCAACTTCGAGCTAGACTGCAGCACGCTCGAGCAGGTGTTCTTCGACATCTGCGCACGCGCTGACTCTCAGGAACACACTCACGGTATGTTGGCTGTCAAGAAATGCCCGTCTCCAAATCTAACAGATTTTTCAAACAGTTTTTTTTATTCATTATACCAGAGATACTGCCAGTTTTTATCTGTAATCTCGCTAATTGAATAAATCCAAAAGTTTGTCGTTTATAATTGTGTGTATTTGTTTTAATTTGCAACGCAAATAGCTTATATCCTGGACTCTCACAAAAACTAATCTTTATACCAGAAAATGCGAGTGAACCCATGAAGCGAAGTTAACAGTTTCTCTTTCTGTTCAATACTCTTGTATTGAAGAGAAAGAAAAACATTTGTTCAACTCAATACAGACAGGCATATTATGCAGAACATATCCCGGATGGGCCCGTCTTAGCATGGCTGCCGATTGTCATAGACAAACGACGCTGGTTTTCAGAGTTTATTACATCAAACTACAATCAACTTGTGTCAAATAGGTCGAAGTTAATAAAAGAAGAAAAATAGTTCTTACTACAAATAATCTCAAAAAATAACAAAATTAATAGTTAATAGCAAAATCCGTTTAATTATGAATTCTTTATTAATTTGTTTGATAATGCAAGTCAACAAAGTGCCCATTATACTCACGGCGTTGCCACGCTGGATGGTCAGCGAGAAATGGTGTACCAAATAGGATCCCGTTCAGGCCCTTTCTCACTGAAAAGCCACTGCAATTCTGACACGAACATCCGCACCCCGGAGCACCACGGTCTCAACGGCCCTTGCCTTACACCGACTCCAGGACAGCCGACACGAATTGACTACAATAATCGATTTTGTTATTCACTAGTTACGGTAGATAAAGTACCGTCGAAGAGCGCGTCGAATTCATCTGTCCGTTCGTCGGAGGATTCCCTCGCGCTGGTGGGAGCAGGCGGCGCGCGGCGTGGCTCGCGCTTGCAGCAATTTACTGCACTGCTGAAAGCGCGACTTCTGCACCATGTCAGGAACAAGTGAGTAACTGAGCCTTCTCTATCTCTTATAAGACGAACGAGGCGCTCTTGTGGTGGTAAGACAACACCTATCCATGACCATTATTTTAAATGTTCTATTGACTTGTAACACAACGGGCTGTGGAGAGGGATTTCTCTACGCGATCGAATCAGAAATAAGGAGATCCGTAGACGAACTAAAGTTACCGATATAGCCCAACGGATTAGCAAGTTGAAGTGGTAGTTGGCAGGACGCATTACGCGGCACTGATGGCCGATAGAGCTGTAAAGAGTGGAGACCACGGATCGGCAAGCGCAGCGTAGGACGTTCACCACAAGGTGAACAAACGACCTAATATAGACTCTAGGATTTCCCTGGATGCGAGCCACTACCAACCGGTCTTCATAGAAATCATTAAGGGAGGTCTATCTCCAGCAGTGGTCGTTCTAAGGCTGAGATGATGATGACAGGGATAATGAGTCAGCGTGTTCCAAAGTTTAGAGCGCCGGTGCTGTGATGACGTTTTGTTTTGTTACTCAAAGTTCTGAGTACACCTGCAACGGCCTATACCAAATTGTTTTTAACTGTCTTTAATTACATTAAATGTTTCGACCTAAAGTTGGCAACCCTAATGGTGCTCTTGGTAGTATTATTTAGCTAATGTTTCACATCATTCTCCAGATGGCTCTTGTTTATGCTGATCGTGCTGCCGACCACATTCGTGACGCTTGCCATGGCGTTCTCGACCATCCGCCCGCCGCCAGACAATGAGATTTCCCTTAAACTTGCCGAGGATCTCTACGCTGGCAGCACTGAATACATTGTGTGAGTATTAAGAGCAGGCTCGACAAAATCCCACGTTCGCTCCGCCCTTACGCTATTCCTTAATTATTATAAAAGAATAAAAGTGAAAATATGATCTGCCGCTTGACCGTACTGTTGCTCGGAAGAACGCAAACGTTTCTCGCAAATCTTATTACATTTATTAAGAGTAAAGTAAAATAATGTTTTATAACGCATAATGGAAGGATATGCTCGTTTCATTATCTTTTTGTTATGTAAGTTATGTTATACGAAGGCTTTTGCCCTGCAGTGGGACAGTCTGTACAAGTTAATAATGTTATTTATAAGAAAAACGCTAAAATATCTGAAAAAGACACCATTTTTTAATAGTAAAAGTATCGGGTGAATTTATATCTATCGTAATGAACAGAATTTTTTTTTAAAAATAACATGTTTGTTTGCTGGTAACCAGTTAGATAAATAAGAAACAAATGTTAACACAAAAGCCATAAAGTTGTCACTTATGAAAACGGGAAATAAATAAAAAAAAAAATATTAAAACATCATCATGCATCATTTGATGTTGAATGATGATAAGTCATACATTAATATTTTTCATCATTTTATTTTATTTTATTTTACATAGAAAACGAACAGCTGCGAATTGGTAAAATAAATAGGAGACAAGTGATAAAACAAAAGCCAAAAAAGTTTTCACTTATGCTAACTAGATTAGGTTTAAGTGCCCCGAGCGCGCACCAGCAAAATTTTAAATCATATAAATAATTAATAATAGGTCAAGTGCCAGCGCTAGTGTCAGAATTAATATGCCACCTGTAAGCCTCAGACATGGCTTGAAGGTTGTTATTATAAAAATACAGAACATCAATTATAGTTCACTCAGAAAGAAATGCCACTCACGGTCACCCATCTAAAGATTGTCCAGATCGTCCGTAGCTTAACGCTGATTTAGAACAATTACTCGAACTACGCTAAAATTTAAGCATTCTCATTTGTAATCACGAATGTTTTAAAATCAGCGAGCTATGGAAAGAGATATGCTCAGCATTTCTCTGAGGGATCGTATCCGGAACGAATTCGCCAGAGAACTAAAGTCACAGACATAGCTCAGCGTGTTAGCAAGCTGCTGGGGCAGTGGGCTGGACATATTGTCGCAGAACCGATAAATGCAGGGGTAGACGTGTTCTACAGTGGAGACCGCGAATTGGCAAACGTAGCGTAGGACGCCATGAAAATAGATTGAGTGACGATATACATAGAACAGCTGGTAATGGATGGAAGCGAAAAGTCGCAGATCGCGCCGAGTGGCGTATCTTGAGAGAGGTATATGTCCAGCAATGGACTTCAGTAGGCTAATGATGATGGTAAATTATTGTTTTAGGTCCAAGCCGTCAATATATTCGGAGTCCATAGATCCAACGTTCGCGGGAAGAGTAATGGAACAACTGACTCTGGACAAACCTTTAAGAAACTGGACTGATGTGGTATAATACAATATTTTTTCGCTTTCCTTTATTACATACAGATATGCTTCTTATCTCTGGTGGGGCTGTTCAAACCGAATACGATCCTGTACCTACACAAATTGCTAAATAGATCGGATCGATCGATCTTTTGCGTGGTGGTAGGGTATTTTCTGGTACTCGGCTGGCTAGCTACAACACTCAAGTTGAAAATCTGCCGCCAAGCACCTAACGGTGGGTTCCGGCAGCCTCACCTTAAAGCCAGTTCCATTCCAGGCTAGGTGTGCTTTACCATCTTCGACCACACCGTCACTTAACATCAGATGAGCTGTGGTCAAACACCTAGCCTGTCAGCAATAAAAAAAGGGCACTCGACGTAAATACTTTATTTTAAAAGAAAAAAGAAAAATACAGGGATACCATTGCTATGTTAAGTTTTACTTGGTTTTCTATATTTAATATTTCATTAATTTATTTGGGATGCCATAGAAATTAAATAATTTTCTACCACATATGTTTTGTATAATACGCATAAATTTTGGTATTTGTAAAACATCCAACCAATGTCGTGGGTCGCACAAATAAAGAAATAAAAAGCCGCAAGCCAAGTACTTATTTGACAAAGAATTTTACCTGAGAGTACACGCTGCTACCATAATAAAAATTCTAATCTTTCATTCATTTCTTCTAATTCTAATTCTTTATCTGTTATAAAAATGTCAGAACAAAAATTTGTAAAAAAACGTAGTTATTAGTCATAACAAAAAACGTTTACTCTCTTCCTCTCTCTCTCTCACACACACACACAAACACACACACACTCACACACACACACACACACACACACACACACACACACACATTTACTATCTCCAATTTGAATTTTGCTCAAGGACACGCCGACATGTAAATGCATGGTGACCCGGATGGAATGTCAGTATTCCGAGCGCCCCGCTGCGGGACCGCAGCTGGTGTCCCTGCCTGACGCCAGCACCCTCAACACTTGGCTCGTCAACTCGCATGGCGCCTACATCGAGAAGAGGTCAGTATTACTGTTTCTTGTTTTATTTAAAAGTAACGAGACGAAGGCAACACTCTCTGAACTAAAGGTACGAGATAACCGTCCATGACCATTGCAGCGGTACCCAGAACCTTGATTAACAAAACAAAGTCCAGGGCATCGATTACCTCAACAGCCCTGTAATTTCGCTAGCTTAGTACCCTTCAAATCGGAACACAGTAATTTTTAGACACTACTGCTGTTTACACACTACTGCCTGGCGGCAGAATATTTAGTACTATAGTAGTACCAACCTAGACGGCCCCCCGAATCTACAAAAAGAACTTTTAAAATTTAAAAAAATTAACAGACAGGCTGAACACAACTTATCGGGATAAAAAGTAACTTATGTATTAATTCAAGGTGTCAGCTACTTCCATATAAATTTCATCAAAATTGGCCCAGCCGTTTGAACGTGAAGAAGTAACAAGTATACAAACACACTCATTAACTTTCGCCTCTATAATATTAGTGTGATATTACGTCATCACAAAAAGGGGGGTGTGGTTTGCTTGCTTTTGCTGAGCTTAAAACGTTATACACAAACGGCCCCTCATAACTGGAATTCAATAGCGTGCAACACGAATAACACTTGTCCGACACAGATACGGCGGCTTCACATCTACGCTCGCAAACAACAAGACGACCATAATCGCGTGGTACAACAACAAAGGGTACCACGCATTGCCGTCGTTCCTGAGTGGCGCGAGTAACGCAGCGCTGCGGGCGGCCGCCGGCGCGCACCGCTCCATCACCACCTACTCGCACCCACTGAAGATCTCTAAAGAGCAGATCAGCAAGACCACGGTGTAAGTATTGCAAAAGTATACATCAAAATTATCATCATCATCATCATCATCATCAGCCGTATGACGTCCACTGCTGGACATAGGCCTCTCCCATTAATTTCCATAAGGACCGGTTGGAAGCGGCTCGCATCCAGCGCGTTCCTGCGGTCTTTATGAGGTCGTCTGTCCACCTTAAAAAAGAAAACAAATACAAATGTATGTCCAAAAGTATACAAATAACCTATATAGTTTGTTCCGACTTTGTAGCTTTATTTATGTATTCCTATAAAGAGTCGCATAACGGGTCAAACCGGAACAAGCCCAAGCATATCCATTTGCGAGATTTACGTCTTACGTAAAAGATCGGAAAACGTGTGGAAAGTTGAACAAAAAATAATACATACTTATAGTATGTAAAAATAATAATATATATATGTATGTATGTATGTTTGCCGTGGTGGTGCCGGCGTAAGAATAGTACCTGCCAAGCGTTGCGAGTATTGGCAAAACCCCCCCAGGAGGAGGCCTATGTCCAGCAGTAGACGTGCTATGGCTGATGATGTGATGTGATGTGTGAGTATATGTATGTTGCATGTGTATATTTATATTTTATAATTTTTAACTGTTTACAATCTTACTAAATGTAATAATAATATGTATAAATACAATAATAATATGTCCATAATGTTATGTCATAATAATATATCACTAATAGATATAGTGATTCATGAGGAAGGTTTAGGTTTAATAATATATTTGTTAAAGTTTGAGTAAGTCGGTTGAAATATGATATTAATAATAGTTGGAAGTGTCGGAAAAAGTCAAGCCATCCGGGAGCTTTAATCGAAAACGCTACCTAATCCTTTTGAGATATAACAAATGCATGCATGCATATAGTGCATGGTGGGATATTCCTCTTTTATAGATCTACAAAAAAGTCCGCGGTGGTATATACCTACCTTTTGAGGATAGCTTACTATACCCATTCTTACTACCCGTGCGAAGCCGGTACGGGTCGCTCGTGTATTTATGAAGTGTTATACCTAATATATAGGTATGTCTACTATTATAGAGCAGAAAAAAGCCACCAAAGTGTATCCGATAGATAACCGATAGACAAACAACTTTGCGTCAAACAACTTGTGATTGTTCCGCAGGTACCAGCATGTAGCAGACGCGGGTATATCGATCCTGGTGCTGGTGGCGTTCAGCCTCATCAGCGCTGGAGGCGCCGTGTACCTGGTCTCAGCTCGTGCCCGCCAGGAAAAACGCTTGCAACTACTGTGTGGGGTCTCACCAGCTCTCTATTGGGGCGCTGCTCTAGTCTGGGACTTAATGGTAAGTGTAACATTGAACATTCACGATTTGACACATATATTTACCTTATTTTTTAGGTGTTTGCAAACTAATTAAATAGTAATTAGTATTGTGTGCGCAATTAAGCCTCGTGAATACAGTTAATACATATAATGTTCACATGTCCACTTAATATAATATAATTTACTTGATTTCACTAAGATGTATCTTGCGAGACAAAAACTGTAACCTCACAACAGAAAAAATAACTATAATTAAAGAAAAGAAGTACCTATATTAATTAAAAAAAAAAACTCGACAGCCATGCCAAAAACAGCCTATTAAAAACCTCAGATCAAACACTACTTAAAAACTAAATACATTTTTAATTTAAATTTGGAAATAGAGCCCTACTGCCATTTAAAAAAAAAAACTTTAAAAAAAACCGGCTTCAAGAAAAAACATCAGCACTAAAAAGCGAAAAATAAACTTTACAAAGTATTATTATACCTGCTACTCGTAGGTACCTACTGATCTGTTTGAAGTTGGTGCCTAGCACCGGCACCGAGGCTAGGCTAAGCACCGACTTCAAACAGATCAGTAGGAGGATAAGGCTCCTATTTGAAGTCGGTTAATGAAACATATTTTGCCATTGACACTTGGGATGATGGAAGAATTCTAACGATACCCCATTCGTCCAAATCTGTTCAAATTAGTTACACTAATTTGTTTGAGCAGTCGTGTAAAGACATAGCCTATGTCACCCGGAACAAAATTAGGAATCAATTGACTCCTCATTCATTAAGATTGGTTGAGTAATTCAGGCACTACGTTGAAATATACATAGAAACATACATACATAGACTTATAATAATAAAATATAAATTTGGGCTTTGCCGTAGTACAAAAAAAAATCTTAAGTTCCCCTTGGTACTATAGTTACACTAATATTACATGCAAACACTCTTTTTTTTTAGATAATTTGCATCAACATAGCAATAACTGCGACCCTGATGTGGGCATTCGGGTTCCCGGTGTTCGTGGAGCGAGACAACCTGTCTGGCATCTGCTTGCTCATGTTCTTATACGGGTGGGTATTCTATCCTTTTAATATATATTTTTAAGCGCGGCCACAAGCATTGCAATTATATCATCGAACTGATTTTTTAATACAAATAATTCCGCGCTTTTCTTCCTCGCGTGATGGTAAGCGATGATGCGGTCCAAGATGAAGCACGCAGGTTTAGAAAATAGATGTACCGCCTGGTAAAGTCTAGTATCGTATATTGCGAGTGTGTTTGCAGGTTCGCGTGCGGCAACATGGTCCACTGCTGCGAAAAGCTGTTCCACGAGGCAAGCCTGGCCAACATGTTGCTGTTCACCGGCAACGCTTTCCTCGGGCTCACCGGCATCGTGCTGCTACTCATCCTCGACATCATCTCCGAGTCGGAGGTGAGTCACCCAAGTGTTATTCGCGTATTACACGACTGTCCAAAAAAAGAAGTGTAATGTTTTAAGGGTTCGTTTATGTATGTGAGTTTCTTTATTCATTTTAACTTTTCTCTGAACAGATTTTGATGTAAGAATCCTCATATCATCCCGAGTGATAACGACTATAATTTTTTGGACAAGAAAATTATATCTATTTATTAACATTCGTATTTTTCAGTTACAATTAGTGAAATACAAACAGTCTAAATTTAAAAGTTCAGCTCCTTCTCTTTTAGTTATATCTCTCTTCTGTCGTGTAACGTACTGTGCTTAAACGTGATGCGTCCTTGAAATTGCACTCCCAATCCTTTCCAAATTTTCGAATCACTGCTTTAAAAGTTCTACTAAACCAGTGAAACTTCTGGCCGTCCGAGCTTTTTTGCAGCTAATATAGGAGCCAAAAAATTGAGAGTCGTAGGCAAAATAACGTTCGTAAGCACGGGCACATCTTGAAAAATGGGAGTTAGTTCAAACGGTCTCTTTTTAGGGGAAAAGAGATACGTCTAGGTCTTACCTGCATTAAACTTCACCAGATTGACATCGCCTCAGTCGAAGACTGCCTGCTAATGTAAATAATAAATAATTCTATGTTTCCAGGCCACCGACAACGCCCGGCGCATTCTGCACAAGGTCTTTATGCTGAGTCCACAATTTGCACTCGGGGACGGAATGCTCGAGATTGCAAAGAACACGATACAAGGACAGGTAATGTTGATCTATCTATATCGTCACTTCGTCTATGACACTAGATGAAGTGACGATACACGTAGGGCAGTGGCTTGAATCAAAACGCGGTCTTCACGTTTACCCTAACGGTTATCGGGTCTACGACAGATTTGTCCAGCCCACTGCCACTTCAGATTACTAATACGTTGAGCTATGTCCAAGTCGGTGACTTTAGTTCTCTGGTGAATTACTTCGTTCCGGGTACGATCCCATAGAGAAACACCAAGTATACCTCTTTCCATATCACGCTGAGCGACTTTGAACCTGTGGACTGATCCAACCGTGAGCGTCTATGTTTCGGAGCCATAGGTCATGACTGGTAGTTCCCACTGATTGAAGACTTTCGTTTTGAGACAGCGGAATGGGTGATGAGAAGACTGGACGTAATTTTATGAATGCTGCCCAGCCCAGTTGAATTCTTCTTTTGGCCTCACTCACAAAATCGTTTAAGGTAGACATACTTTGTAGAAAAAAAAAAACATACAAACTATTCTAACGTATTCTTAACTCACTGCCAGCACTAAGTGGTATTAGTTGTAGGGCCTAATATTATTTCGGAGGCGTAAATCATAGCACTTTTCTTATTTGTTCTTTAGGTATTACACCGATTCGGTATGGACACATACCGCTCCCCGCTTCACACGAGCATAGTCGCTCTACACTACACCTACCTGGTGGTCGTGGGCGTCGCGTTCGGAGCTCTCAACCTCGCCATAGAGTACGGCTATCTTCAGTGGATACTCGACCGGTGAGTCAAAGGTCCTATGCATGCATCAAAGTCAATTTACCATACCATCTCTATCCATGCTAATTGTTTCGTAATTCTATTTAATCAATCAAAATTTGCCTTCACTTTACATAGACCTTTTTAGCAGGAGGTCGTCTATGTAGGTACCACCGCATTACCAGATACTCTCCCGCCAAACAGTAGTGTGTAAATACTACTGTGTTCCGATTTGAAGGGTACAGCAGCTAGCGAAGTTACAGGGCTGTTAAGACTAACCATTGAATGTCTCAAAGTAATGAGCGGAAAAGCAGCGATGCCCCGAACATAGTTTTGCTACTCAAAATTTTGTATAACGTACCCCGTCTTTTTCTTCCTCTGATCCTTTCTATCCTAAGGTTGCCTGGAAGAGATCGCTTTTAGCGATAAGGTCGCCAGTTGTTACACCTATTAACGATTTTACTTCTTCTGTATTATCAAATTTTAAGTGTGCACAATAAAGAGTTATTCATCCATTCAGTGTTAATATGCGTTATCTCTTACCATCAAGAAAGCATCTCGCTCGTCTCATTACATTTATATTAAAATAACTTGCCAGCTACTGGCATAACACATGCTTGTTTTGCCGTTAAGTGATGTACAAGTGTTGTGAGTGTGTACATAATATGTTGACAGATTGACTCCTCACGGCGTATACGCCGCGTGCGGGGAGCGACTGACGGCGGAGCCTTCTGACGTGGCAGCGGAGCGCCGCGCGGCGGCCGCGCCCGACCCGCCGCGACCACTCGCACTACCAACCATCGGAAACATTAACAGAGGTAGCTTACTCTATACGAGACCCGATGCAACGAAGTGGACCAAAGCCAGCTAAAACCTGCTGGTGGTTTATGAAAGGCGCGCTTGTAAAACATGTTCCATACAAACACAGCTGCAGCTGTAGCTAAATTCGCCATAGCTGCTGACCGCCAAGCAAATCTATAAAAATAATAGGTCGCAACGCAACTATAATTATGGCAACTAACAAAATAAAGAAATTCAAACTTGTAGGGAATTCCCCTTAATTATTTCTGTTTGTTTTTCATTTATTGATAACCAATAGTCACAATCATTGATCAATTACAAGTCCGAAATTAAATAAAAATCTTTTTTTTTTAGTCGGCAAGCTTGGTGTTAAACCACAGCCCAGCTGATGTTAAGTGACGGTGTGGTCGAAGATGGTAAAGCACACCTAGCCTGGAATAGAACTGGCTATCAAGTGAGGCTGCCGGAACATACCGTTACATATTAAGTGAATATACATATGTTAATATATGTCAATAAGGTTCTCGGAATAGTCATTTATTATTGTGAGTAAACGGAGCCTGCACTGTAAACAGAAGTATGTTCGTTGTCATTAACTTATTAATTAATTATATCGCTTCATTCATTAAAGTGTAATTGTAAGATTTTTTCTTGTGCAAGTTGCTCGCCTGTAACATTATTGATATTTATGACCAATAGATATTACTGATTAGATGCTTGGCGGTAGATTTTCTTGAAGGTGATAGCTAGCCAGGCAAGTAATAGAAAATATCTTATCGAAGCTATCATCGCTACAGACTACAACAACATCGTTACTTATTAAGAACAGACGAGAGATGGTAATATATTATGTAAATATGTTTAGTAAAAAAAGCGACGTGGCCTATTCAGCCTATATTGAAATGAAAACTTGTCTAGCCGCGTTGAACAATTTTTGGCACGGCCAAAACTTACAGGTTCGCGTCACCGACATGCTAATGTGACGTGTGGTAAGTCTACATGACTTTTTTAATTTGCTTCTTCTTACTAACGTTGTCGGAATATGGTTCCAGGGTTTGTGCACGCGGAGGGTAAGAACAATTCGATGACGCGCGCGGTGGTGGCGGGCCGCGCCGCCGCGTGCGTGGGCCTCGGGAAGGCGTACGGAACCCGCGTCGCGGTCCGCGCTCTCTCGCTCACAATACCGCAGGGAAAGGTATGATTCACGAAATATTGATGCATTAACAATGTCTTAAAATCCAGAATAAAAATGTTTCCTAGCCCCATCTTAAGCCGCAGTACTATTTTTTTTTCTCTTTCTTCTAGGCATCGCACTCCATGCATTCTGCCAGTTCCAATATTTTCGTATTTTGTGTGCATTCTTCAGTGTTTAGCTTCTTTATCTTTATAGTCAAAGTCCAGTCTTGGTTTGTGTCAGTCAAATCCAGTTATACTTTAGTAAAATAGTGGTGACTTTACTTTTAGCTTCGATAGAGTTTTGGAAGCAACACGAAAAGTCGTGTTTCACCACATTATATAACTTTCCCACAGGCGCTTGTAATTTGGCACTTTATGAATAAAACACCACTATTATTACATGTACTTTTATACACGAAAAAACACTAGTTTTGGAAAAAAGCTACACGACTCTTTCCGTGTTCCCGCCGAAACCAGGCAGTACTATTTAATATCAGGCAGGTATTGATAAAGCAAGATTCGAGATATTTATATTGCTTCCATACAGTGCAAGATATTATACAAAGTAGTATACGGTACAGGGACAAATATGTCCCTGTCGGCACAGCAAAGTTATTACATTACTTTATTATTATAAAAGTCAACATATTAAAAGACAATATATATGTATAATTAAGGAATTTTTGGACAAGTACACGTAATACCCATGTTGTACACCTACTTAGCAATATATATGACGATGCCCCTTTACAGCATTAATAATATTATTTTAATAACTATTTTTATTATATTATACAAGAAAATTGTGAATTAATTTAATTATTTTTTTGACAAAATATGTATGATGTGCAACTCTTATTATATATCAGTACCTGCCTGGATGACCGAGCTTTGCTCGGCTGAAAACACGATATAAAACGACGTTTTCTAAAAATGAAACCTAGCTAGATCGATTTATCGCCCCCGAAACTCCCTGCATACTAAATTTCATGAAAATCGTATATAATAAGTAAGCTTTGAGGATAAGATGCTGTTTCATTGTTTTTGTAAATTTTAGAAAAAAAAAACCGACTACCAAGGGAGGTTTATGTTTTTCGCGCGTATCTTGTATGTGCATACTGCATATGTATATTCGTTTTGTCTATAACCTCGTATCTTCCAAACGGCCGAACGGATTACGACAATTAAGGTATCGTTAGATTCGTCTCAATAACTCAAGTGTCCTTAGAGGGTGTATAAATAAAATCAAGATGGTAGATTTTTTGCGCAAAATAGTAAGAAGTTTATAAAAGAAAAAAAAACATATAAAGTAGGGTATCTAAATAAAGGAAATTTCAGCCAGAAAAATTTTGCCAGTTCCATTCCAGGCTAGGTGTGCTTTACGATCTTCGACCACACCGTCACTTAACATCAGGTGAGCTGTGGTCAAACAGCTAGCCTGTCAGACATAAAAAAAAAAAAAAAAAAAATGGGATTATAAATATACATATTTCTAGGTTTAAAATTTAGTTAAGTTTTTTTCCTTTAATTAGATATACCTAGCTGTTTTATTCGCAGTCGGGTTATAGATTTTTTTTAGACTCTTCAGCTTGTTCATATTTAATTCTAAAGGCAATTATAAATGTTAGGTAAGAGCAAGCCTATTCAACGTAAAAAACTGCGCATGGCTAATATAGTGCTTGGCGGCAGATTAAATCATAAATCATAAATCATAAATCATATTTATTGATAACGGGTGTTACAAGTCAGTAAAATTGGATGATAATTAAAATTCAATAGTTAAAATAATATAAAAAGATGTCATAAAAAATAAAAATAATGATAATAATAATAATTAAAAAATGTCAAAACTCACAAAATTCATTGTAGCTGTAAAACGTGTGCTCGACAAGCCAGCGTTTCAGTCGTGACTTAAAGCTGCCCATAGAAGGCGCTGAAATGATATGCTCTGGCAACTTGCTATAAACTGTCGGACCCATAACATGCGTCGACTTGGCCGACCTTTCCAGCGTACGGGGGACCTCCGCCAGCTTACCCCCGGCGCGGGCGCTGCGGAGCGTTTTGTAAGAGGCTTGGTTTAATCTGACATATACCGCGACATGAAATATCACCAGTGCAGGTAATGTCAAGATCCCAAACCTCTTGAAATGTAAGCGTGCAGACTCGTCCTGGGGTATTCCAGCGATCGCCCGGACAGCGCGCTTTTGTAATTTAAAAACACGCTCCCATTCCGCAGCTCTGCCGTACAATTCTGCACCGTACTGGAGGAGAGAGTGAACAGTGGCAAAATAACACGATCTCACCACATCAGCAGACACCACTCTGGCGACACGATTCAGAGCGAAGCATGCAGACCCCAATCTTCCACATAGTTTGTTTATGTGGTTTTCCCACGTGAGACACCGGTCGATTTCAAAGCCTAGGAAGGTTGAGGTCTCGGCCTGGTCTATAATTTTACCCTCCACTTGGACTGTTAACGATCTGTTTTAGAAACTTGATGGTGGTAGAAAATACCCTACCATCATGCTAGGCTTTCCTCACGATGTTTTCCTTCACCGGCAGCTCAAACTCATTGTTGAACTTTGACGTTGAACGTTTCAGGTGAAATGGTGGTCAAACGTAAGCTTATCATAAAAAAATATATATTAAAAAAAATGTTTTTCTTTTTTGTTACTAGTATTAATTGTTTGCAGTGCACGGCTCTGCTGGGCGAGAACGGCGCGGGCAAGTCCAGCACGTTTGCGATGGTAACTGGAGCCGTGCAGCCCACGCGTGGGCACGTGCGGCTCAGCGCGGCGGGCAGCCGCACCTCGCGCCATCTCGCGCGCGGACTTGTCAGTCAGTACTACTTGCACCATACACTCAGCATCTATTTCTTTCTTCGTGTTTGGCATCGCACTTTGTGCATATTACCAGTATCAAGTAAAACACAAATATAACAGTGATACGATTATTGAAGGGCTATTTACCGTGACTATGTTGTTAAATGAGCTCCCGGTATATCGGCGCACTTGCATGGACTATATTTACAGACAAACTGAAAAAAAGTATTAAATAATCATATCACCGTAGTAAACAATCATAATAACTTAAAACAGTGTTTTACATAAACATTTGTTTCAAGTTAATATCCCAAATAAGTTTTAGTAAAGTCGTTATAACTGTTTAAAAAGTAACCACAGTCAAAGTAAAAAAAAAAAAAATTAAGTATGATTCAAGTCATGACTAATAGCAGTGATAACATAGAAGTTCTGGAAATAAACATATCATCGAAAAAACTGTGCAACATCGACAACAAAATACATAAAAAAGTAGTAGTAGTAGTAGTAGTAGTAGTAGTAGTAGTAGTAGCAGTAGTAGTAGTAGTAGTAGTAGTACTAGTACTACTACTACTACTAGTAGGGGGCCAGACGGTGCCATGCACCGGGGTCATCGAGCTCAGGGACCCTGACCACCAAGCAAGCCGAATTATATAGCTATAACTTTCAAACATGTAGAGAATATTCGTTAATTATTTCCGTTTGTTTTTTTTTATAATTCATCAGCTAATAGATACGGAGTCCCTAATCCCTAATCTTCATATGTACTGCGGTTTTTGCAATTTACGTCTAACATCTTTAGTTACAGTCAAACTTCAGTCTTGGCCAAGTCTAGTCCGTGCCGATCTGTTCAGTCATGCCTTAGTAGTGGCGATTTTGCTACAAGCTTCGATGGAGTTTTGGAAACAACACGAAAAGTCATGTTTCACCATCTCATTTCACTTTCCCACACTCGTGCCGATAATTCGGCAATTTATGAATAAAACACCACTACTTTTAAACATTTAAACACTCAAAAAAGTTATGAAAACATTTCTAATAGTTTGTATAGTGCTCGCAATTTTATTGAAAAGTTTCGTTACTAAGTAAAAGTAATTTACTTTATAAAACCTAACCATTTTAGATGGAGACCTAATGTTTTTGCACCGGGGTCTTTGCACCTCGCTACGCCACTGCTCGTAAAAGAATTTTAAGTTATAATCAATAATTCCAGGTTACTGCCCGCAAAGTAATGCCATCGACCCGCTACTGACCGTCAGAGAGACGTTAGAGCTATACTGCCAACTTAGAGGCATCTCAGAACCACAACAGGTAAGCATACTGAAATTAAAGTCTTAGATGAAATGTTTTCCGGGAATTTAAAAAATTAGTGTTTTTAAAGATTTTGACGTACTCTTTTCGAATTTTCACTTTGCCACCTCTTTGCGATTTTGTACTCGTACGCTGAAACTAATTACAGAAAAAAAGATCAGAACATAAATTGTAGAAAATGTTCTCTAGTTTTGTTTATTATGAACTATTTTTATCGTAAAAAGAGTCTAGATGGAGATATCAAAAAACTCTTTTTAGGCGCCATTTTTCCAATACGTGAAAATACGGAAAGAGCACGTCAAAATCTATAAGATTATCAATTTTCAAAACCCCGGATAACTTTCCAGGTAGCCCCCTTTTTGAGCACCAAAGGTACCTACTTACTTACTGTACTATTTATTTTATAATAGAATCATTTATCAAAATGTGGCAGGTGGCTGGTTTGGGCCAATCGACGTCGTGTATTGCGACAAGCAAAACTGTAAAATCGAGGAGTCTTTATTTGTTTTTATTTGCGTCCATTTGCATTTTGCGTTCTTTGGTACGTGTGTCGATTATGATAAAGTCGTAAAAATGTTAGTGCGATCTGTTGTCATGACTGTGTTACCAGGTGATAGATCGCACGCTGGAGATGTTTGACATCGCGCGGTACGCGCGCGTCCGCTGTGGCGCGCTCAGCGGCGGCAACCAGCGCAAGCTGTGCACGGCGCTCGCCTTCATGGGCCGCGCGCCGCTCGTGCTTCTGGATGAGCCTACCAGGTACACGCATACCGCACATAAAACCTATTTTAAACAAACGGTTAAGGATGTGTGGGAGGACGAGCAACATGTGGTGGACTACTTCCACCGGTCTGAAACGGTAACACAATTTGCAGATGCGATATTTATCTTATACCATTACTCCATCTCAAACAGCTCTATTTTATAGTCCGCACCTCCGTTTCCGAATAGCTCCACTTCATAGTTTCAGCAGCATTTGAAAATACCCAACTGTTTAGCTCGAACATTCTTGTGAAATGTAAAATTTTACTTTTTTGTTTTACTTGTGCGGGTTTACTCACGTTTAATCATATCGGATACTCTGACTATAGTTTCGGCCACATGAGATAGTCTTCTTTGTGGAAACAACGCGCGCGCGACCTCGTCTTGCTTCGCACTACGGACCACCGCGCGCCTCGCACGTGAAGACAGACAAAATGTCAAAATCATAACACATGTCAATATAAGGAAATGTCAAATAAAAATATAACTACTTAGTAATTATCTACTACTAGTAATACTCGTAATAGTATAATTAATAGTCTACTAGTAATATCTTATTTTCAAAGTCATAAAACAAGGTCTCTTGAAGCCAAGATCATTGCTTGCTTCTGAAACACGCGATGTAGCTGCATCGCGGATGGAGGCGGGTACGCGGTTGTTAAGTATCATATCCCCTGGTCAAACAATCAGCATCGTCTTCGTTTCAGTGGCATGGACCCGGTGTCGCGGCGGGTGGTGTCCAGCGGAGCGGCGCGCGCGGCGGCGGCGGGTCGCGCCGTGCTGCTCTCCACGCATGCGCTGCCAGACGCGCGCGCTCTCGGAGACAAGCTGGCGCTGCTGCGGGCCGGGGAGTTGGCGGCCGTGGCGCCGCGAGTCGACCTGCACAGGTGAGCCCTCCAGCTCATTGCAGCCGGTGTTACAGCGGGAGGTTTCTCCACGTTGCGCCGCCAGACGATAAACTTATTGATAAATGATTAATTCAGGCGTTACCTTGCGGAAGTTCATTTTGAGTATTCAAGAGATAGTTTTGTGTATTTCCGCTTAAAATTCGTTTTGGTTACAACAGTGACGAATATTTAATTTCGACAAACGACAATTTTTAAATATCTACCCGATATAATCCTTAATATCTAATAATAAAATCTGACATAACCTTAAACATCTAATTAAAATAACTAGCAAGTATTTATATCATCTCGCTGCAGTAACCAATTGCCGAGACGTGTTTTGTCTCTAAGCGAGGCATGCTCAGGCCGCGTTGACTCTTCTAGCGATCGAAGAGTTTTTTTATGTAAAAAAAAACGAACGACACGCTCTCCTGATAGTAAGAGATAACGCCTGCCCATGACCATTGCAGCGATACACAGAACTTTGAATAGCAAAACAAAGTCCAGAACATCACTGTTTTGGCGCTCATTACTTTGAGACTTTCGATGGTTAGCTCAACAGCCCTGTAATTACGCTAGCTGCAGCACCCTTCAAACCGGAATACAGTAATGTTTACACACTACTTGGCGGTAGAATATCTGGTACTGCGGATGGTACCTATCTAGACGACCTCTTGCTAAGGAGATCTACCACCGAGTCAACATGTTCTGTATCCAGAACGACTTTTAAGCGGAATTACACTAAAAATATATCTCTTCAATACTGATAATTCAGTTAAGTACTCTTCTACTAAATTTCCAGTGACATTAATACCCATCCGAACTTTTACTGTTGTTGTATTGAGACCGATATCGAGCAGATAGACCTATGAGAGATCATAGAATGTTAGAAGACAACTTAGAGTGATTAACTTTTAGCAGGTTTGGTGGTGGATACGTGGTAGCGTGCCGGGCGCGTGACGCGCGCGAGGCGTGGCGACACGTCACCAGCGAGGCGCCCCACGCCATCCCGCGCGTGCTCCACGCTTGTTCACTGCATTTCCTTCTACCCGCCACCTATACAGGTATGTTTTATTTTAAGGAACTATGAGACAGGCCAGTCGTTATCCTGATGCTAAGAGTTAGCTCATATCAATTGCAGCAGTGCCCAGATCTATCCGACATAACACAAAGTCCAGGGCATCGCTGCTTTGCTACTCATTACTTTGTACTGGATAATGAATCTTATTAGCTCAGCTATAATACTTTTCAAATCAGAAGACGATAATGTTTAGTTATATTAATTACTTACACCAGTTGCCAAGAAAATCTACCACCTTTTTTTGACGACGGGAATTCTTCAAAAGATGCTAGACTGCGTTGAGGGGAAGTCGAGATATGTGAGCTAGTTACCCACTAAAACACCTCGTGTGGCCTTCCTTGAATCATCAAGGACAATCATGTCAGAGGTCTTCGTAGCGATGATAGCTCAGTGGTCACGCCTAAGGGCGTGGGTTCAAACCACGACAATGAGCTTGAGCTGCCGGTGAAGGAAAGCATCGTGAAGAAACCATAGCGTGTTGGTAGTGATCGACTGGCTAGCTACCACCCTCAAGTTGATAATTTGTCACCAAGCACTTAACGGCGTATTTCGGCAGCCTCATTTGAGAGCCAGTTCCATTCCACACTAGGTGTGTTTACCATCTTCGACCACACCGTCACTTAACATCAGGTGAACTGTGGTTAACTAGCCTGTCAACCATAAAATCAAAAAAGAAGGGCTCCGGGATCACTAGTGGAACGCACTGGCGCCCTAAGCCCTGCGTTTCGCATTCTCCCAGGATAGTTGGCGTGCTGGACTGATGATGCAAATCCTCTCTAAGTAATTGCGCATGTATTTTGTTCCAGTGGCAGGCAAGGAAGTGCGCAGCCGACTGAGTGACGTGTTCCGACTGGTGGCCACGCTTCAGGCAAGCGGACATATCGAGGACTGCACTGTCAACCAGAGCTCGCTCGAACAGGTGACTGGATGCTTCTTGGCAAATTATAGCCTCGATTACTTTGATGGTTAATCTAAACTGTAATTTTTGCTAGCTGCTACTAACACTACTGCTTGGTGGCAGAATATCTGGTACTGCGGAGGTACCTACCAAAGTACACTGAGAAAAGTAGTTCATCTTAGGCCGGTCGTAGTGTTTATAGCCTACTTTTGCGTTGACGCTTAGGGTTGTCATTTTTTTTTTTTAAGTTAAATTATTATAATAATTATTATTTGCATTTATAAGCAGCACTATAAAACTGTTAAATAAAATGGCCGGTAAAGTGTAAATAATAAAGTGGCCGGTGAGAGCAGGTAAATGGAAACTCACGTCAAGGCCTAGACTGCCGGCACCCGAGTCTCCCAGAGATTATGCTAATGTATGCGTGGCAGTGTGTACTTACACGGCGTCCAGTACGCACATATTCAAACCAGCAGCGGCCAATTTCTATCAAATCATGCCAGAACGGCTGAACGGATCTGGATGAAATTTTGCATATATACACTTGAGGCCCTGGAATAAAACATAGGATACTATTCATCATCATCCATCACCACGCGGGTAAAACCGCGGTGCGCAGCTAGTATATTTATATAACTTGCAACAACTTTATCTCATTTCTTTATTCGCAGATGTTTCTAAGCGTCACACGGCAGACGGGCGGTGAACTACGACCAGCCGAAGAACTAGACTCCGTGACGGCTCTCTAGTTTATTTTTATACTTTATAGGTTCGCATTTGACCACATCCTGGCTAATGTTAAGCAACGATGGGGTCTAGGATGGAACACGCTTACCTAGAAAGAACCTAGTTACCTATTAATTTAATATAGACCAACTCATAATACTTACTAGGACTAATGTTGTTCACCTCGGATATTTTCGTGTTTTTTTTGTCATAATTTTGTATAAATGTTCCTTTTTTTTTCTAGTAGGTATTCTCTGTCTATAGTATACTAGAAAAAAAAAGGAGGAGTATTGGCGGGAACACAGAAAAGTCGTATATTTGTATTGTATTATAAAACTTATGTTTTTTCGAGTGTTTATGTATAAAATCGTAAGTTGTTTATTAAATCCCGGATCACGCGCATGAGTGTGAGAAAATGATATGTGAGATAATGCGGTGACATGACTTTTCGTGTGTAATAAAGTCGCTTCTACTTTACTAGGAAAAGTGACTAGATCATGACTTATTTTGCGCAAAGACTTTGTTGATTTTTCATTAAAAAACTTAAAACGCATAAAATACTTGACTCCAGTAAACACACATTGTTTACCCTAACATTACTAGAAGGTTGTATAAAGTTAGATGATGTTTCGCGGCCGTTTAGTATGTACCATTTTAATAGAATAATAAAACAAGTATTGTGAGGCTAGTCTTTACAATACATTTGATCCTTCTAACCGGATATAGTAAACTCCTGTTTGAGTGTAAACGGATGGCAATGCATGGATAGTGCACGATAATGCTATCTGTAAACAGTGAAGACAACACAGTGTTGTGCATCAATTACATGGACAGTGACCAGTAATTTACTTACAGTAACTTACATAAAGAGCGGTGAACTTAAATAATAACAGCCAAGCAGACGGGAGGCGCACGCGACTTCTCACTCCGAAGCAGCTCCAGAGATTAATTTGGGTCGAATCGTGTTCGAATCGATTGCGCTCGGTCGGGACTTCGGGAGTTCCCACCGCTAAATCGGTCTTGTGACGTCACAGTAGGTGGAAAAACAGTAAAAAAAACAACGCTTGGCTTTCATACAAAACGAGGGGTACGCGGCATCCATTTAGAGAAAGGTCTGTGCCGATAGTTAAAAAGATAGAAAAAAATAATCAAATGTACTTTCACAAATTTATTTTTAAACAGTGAAAGCTTTTTCATGTTTGTATTAACTCAATGCACACCTAGTAGAGAAACCCTAGGTAAAGTCATAAAAATAAAATTCTTAGGCATAAAGCTGTATAAAATTTACTTCAATGTTATAATCTAAGAATCTAAATCTATTTTAAATTATCAATATATACATTCATGTAAAACATATGCAATATTATGCAAGCTGTATAATAGTCGACATTATTATCTAGTATTTTTTTTTTGGAAAAATCGATGTATTCCTAATACAAAATGTAAGTACTTATGTCACTATAAAATTATTTAATCTAACATCAAATCAAACAATCAATTTGAATTACACAACAATATATAATTGTTAAATTGATAAGTTTTCTTTTTATGTCTTCATATCTAGTATTTATATTTAAGACCTATCAGGGAATGTAGGTAACGTAGTAACAATAAAGTCCAGGGCATCGCTGCTTTGGCGCTCATTAATTTGAGACATTCGATGATTAGTCTCAACACCCCTGTAATTACGCTAGCTGCAGTACCCTTCAAACCGGAACACGGTAATGATGCGGAAACTGCTTGGCGGCAGAATATCTGGTACTGCGGTGGTACGGAAGATGTACCACCAAGTAAACACCACTAGTACCATTTCGTATATACATTATAATTATGTACATGTATTACATTTGTATATAATATTTCAATTCAATGTTTCTAATAAAACTAAAATACCTACATTAATTAGACATAACAGGAAAATATACCAATATAGCTATATACCTACCTAAATGATAGCATACGTACATGCTGACACCAGAAAATTTAACTAAATAATTCATTATAATATATTACATATATTTAAGTATGGGATTTTATTTAAATATTTGATTCAATTTACTTAATACAGCAAAATAATCAGCGACAGAAAATATTACATTTTTTTAAATATATATAATATTAGACTAACGAGACGCTCTCCTGATGTTAAGAGATAAAGCCTGTCCATGACCATTGCAGCGAGACACAGAACTGTGTAGTAAAACAAAGTCTAGGGCAACGCTGCTTTGGCGCTCATTACTTTGAGACTTTCAATGATTAGTCTCAACAGCAATAAATATTATATTTCCAAAAATACAGTTTAAACCTTCTTAATTAACCCTGTTAATTCAATGGGCAGTTTATCCGCTTCAAGAGCTAAGAAGCATGGGTTCGGTTACCACCCAGGACAAATATTTATGTGATAAACATAGATATTTGTTCTGTCTGGGTGTTCTGTATGAGAATATATTTACTCAAAAAAAAGTATTACTTATTTATCTGGTTCCCATAACAGAAGCTTAACTTAGTTTGGGGCTAGATGGCGCTATGTGAATTGTTGTATGGTAAAGTTATTATCATGAAATGTGTGTTGGCAATCTAAAAATTGATAAAACAAGCATTTTTTACAACACATTTGGTTCACAAAGAACTGAATCTGTCGTTTCTTTGTTGATTAAATAATTAAGAATTACTTTTTACATAATTCATAAAAGAATAGACAGTGCATGATAAAAATAATTCACGCCATTAGTTTTGATAAATAATCTTAAACTGAAATTACCGGCAAACCTAAATAAACAAAGATTGTTACTTTAACATTAACAACATATTATGTACGTTAATTAAATTATATATTTCCTATATTGGTCTATAATGATACAATTCTTGTAATGAACAACTTAAATGTGCATAAATAATATTTACTTATGTCTAAATAATTTTCCTCGAAACAATGACAAATACAAACTCATAACAACCATTAATATTTATTGTGTTTTATTAGAGAATGCTAAGATATGCGTATCGATACTGATTGTCGATTAAGATATTGGTGTTGTACCTATAATATGTGCTAAAACGGATACAAATCTATACTTTTATTTTACAATTTGTTTCTATTTGCGATAATGGAGTCCAAAAGTTATCGATAACGTCAAGTTAAATGTCAGTTCCGTTCTGTTAATGTTGATAATTTTGGTACAAAAAACTTGAAAAATGTTTTAGTTGATATATCCTAACCCTTATATTAAGTACGTTCTCTTTATATCTCCCGAATAATATTTCCCTGTATGTATTTTATTTTAAGCAACGACGCAATTCTACATTATAGGTTATCATCTCAACGTAGCTCAAAAAACAGTCATAAGTCGCTTAATCGACTAATGTTCTGGCTTAACTAAACCTGAAGTAAATACCCGGGTTACACAAATCTCGTAGCTTATAAGAATATTAAACATGCAATACGCGCGTTCTGTGATATTTTAATAATGTACTTACCTATAGATAATGAAATTTGTACTATAAATAAATACGGTTTTTGGAATATACCTATGTTTGTTTTATTTTTATTTCCTGGCTATTCCACATATATACTTATTTCATATTTACCGCATATATTTCGGCGACGACTGTTTCTCAAGTGTGACTGTCAGAACTCATAGAACCGGGTCAGAACCTAAATTCCTATAGATCGATTGTCAATTCCATATTTGGACCTAACAGTGTACAATATACGACTCTACCGCCGTGCTATGGTGTTCCTTCAACGGCAGCTATACCAATAACTAATATTTAAAATGGAAAAAGCATGGCATTCGCATACTCAGTGAAATTATATAAAAAGTTTAAAAAAAGTTAATTACGGGAGTACTAGCAGTTGAAACACGAAACACACAAACTTAAATACATGTTTAATATAACTACATTTGTGTTTTGGTTCCACGTCAGCATGTGTATCATTTTTAGCATTTTTAATGTAATTATATCAAAGCGTAGTGTAAGCGTTCTGGGCCCATAACCTAATGTTGTGGTAATTATCTAGTTTTAATTAAAGCTCAGGACAAGAATTTAGCAAGAGATTAGCAACAATATCATCCGCGAGAGGCGCGTGAATTATTATCAAATGACCATAGACTAAAAAACTATTTCGCTCCATTGTCTATCTCTAAATTCCCATAATTTTCATCATATAGTTATACATTTGATGCTTTAAGGTTGGCAATGTCAAGCTACAGACCTGATTTTGAATCTGAGCTAATCTTCCGAACGTTTCGCAAACGCAATGCTCCACAAAATACATAAAATCTCAAATTCAAATCATTTATTTTGCAGAGACATGGGTTTCATATTTTCATAGTATAAGATCGCCATGCTCTAGCACCATGGCATGCAAAATTTTTAAATAAGTTTAATTAATTCAATTTAATGTCAATTTAGGTTATTATAATAATTAGTCATTAATTGTATTACATTTTGTCATTCAAAAAATCACTTATGGAATAGTATACATTATCGATTAAGAGCTTCTTAAGTCTAAATTTGAAAATGTCAACATTTTCTGTCTTTTAATGTTTGAGGTAATTTATTATATATAGTGCGTCTCATCGCAAATGTGCTTTTACTATACAGAGCGGTTCTGCGGCACAGTTTACGCAGTCTGCCGTCATGTCGCTTACTCTGTACAGTTTCATAGATGCCCAAGTTTTTCTTTACAAGTAAGGCCGATTCATAAATATATATCGAAGGTAGAGTTAAAAGTCTATTTTTTTTAAAAAACGGCTTGCAAGAATCTCCTCTCTTTAACCCGCAAATTGCTCGAATGCACTTTTTTTTGAGCTATGAGGACGGATTGTTTTTCTGTGGAGTTCGCCCAGGCAAGGACCCCATATTTTAGTGTAGAGCCAACGAAAGCGTAGTAAGCACTTAATAGTGTTCTCTCATTAGCTACTTTACGTATCATGTACAAAGCATATGAAAACTGGTTAAGCTTTGAGCATACATGCGAAACATGTGTTTTCCATGACAAATTTGAATCAATATGAATACCCAAAAATTTAGTGGTTTCAATTTCGTCAATTCGCTTTGAATGATAATTAATATTTAAAATGTCAAAATTGGTATTTATTTTTTTAAATGTCATAATGTGTGTTTTGTCAAGATTAATTATGAGATTATTACTATGAAGCCAGTCAACTATTGAGTCCAAAGAATTATTAATGTCGTTTTCATGGTCACTGTTTTTATTTTCAGTAAAGATAGCAGTGCTATCATCGGCAAACATGACCATCGGGTGGTTTATAGTACAAGGGAGATCATTTATATAAACTAGAAATAATAAGGGCCCTAGTATGCTTCCCTGTGGCACTCCAAATTTAACTTGTCTACAGTCTGACATGTGCTTGAGTTCTATTTTAGATTTGATGTCCAGTCTTGTTATTTCTGTAAATTGTAATCTATTTGTCAAATATGATGCTATTAAATTTAAGACATTGCCTCTAATGCTATATGTCTCAAGTTTCCCAATTAAAATACTGTGATCCACGCGGTCAAATGCTTTCGTCATATCCATATATAGTGACGTGACTCTTTTTTTGCCATCAAGCCCACGGTAAAACTTTTCGAGAAAATTCAAAATTGCAAAATCTATTGATTTTTCTTTGCGAAAACCCGATTGCACTGACGCATAAACATTATTTACTTCAAAAAATCTATTTAGACGCTTATAGATTACTTTTTCAAAGACTTTCGAAAAAATTGGTATTAACGCAATTGGTCTATAAGGACACATATTTTCCTTGTCCCCTTTTTTGTGGAGTGGTATGACAATAGATGTTTTTAACTTGTCAGGAAAAACACCGTGCTCAATGCTTTTATTAATAATATTGCTAAGAACAGGAGATATGGCTTTAGTCATTCTTTTCACTATTTTGGTAGAGATTCCGTCGTAGCCAGTGCTGTTTGTGTTTTTAAGGGATTGTATAATATGTTCAATTCCATCTGCGCTCGTCGGTTCTAAGAAACAGGATTTCGATTGGGAATGTTTTAGCGACCTTTGTTTGTACTTATCGTTTACAATATTGTTTTCTACGCTATTTATAAAAAAAAAAAACATATTGCGCGATTTTTTTTGGGTCTGAAATTTTCACCCCATTGACATTAATTTGCGATATCTCATCTTTAATATTATATTGTTTGTATTTGTTTATAATATCCCAAACTGCCTTTGATTTATTACTCGATTGCCCTATATAGTAGTTATTTTGAGCCTTCTGTGCCTGTTTTACAACTAACTTAAGCCTTGCAGAGTATCTTTTGAAAGCTTCTTTGTTTGTCTTATTTGTAGAGTGTCTGTATTTCCATAGTAGGTGTCGTTTTCGTTTCGTACATATCCTAATGCCTTTACTTAACCATCTAGGAGATTTGGTCAGAGGTATTTTTACTCTTACTTTAGGGAAACAAAGGTTGTAAAACAGCAGAAACAAATCAGAAAATTCACTATATGCAACATCTACATCTTCGCTATTGTAGACTTCGTAGGAGAGGCTATTGAGACATACAATAAACTTATCGATATTGTCTTGGTTGTAGTCTCTTTTGTATCTAAAGAAATGAGAGATAAAGAAACTTCTCTTTACTGGACACTTCAAGACTTGTGCAGAATGGTCAGACAAAGCAAATTCCACAACATCAGTTTTACCGCCTCTAATGTTATGGGCTATATTATCCAGACAAGTCATGCTTCGAGGTCTTGTGGGTTGATGCACACTTAATTTAAGATTAAAGCTAACTAAAATCTCTTCAAACGGTCTAGCAGCTGGGTCTTTGTTTAGTGTATTAATGTTAAAGTCACCACAAACAACAACTTTCTTATTTCGGTAGCATGTAACGCTTAAAACATGTTCCAGCTTATCAAAAAATTCTCTTATCGACTTTTTTGTTCTCGGCGATCTATATATGCATCTATATATCCACCACTTCTATTGTGTCTACAGGACTTCGTAACTAAGGCATAATTTGGCAGATTAAGGGAAGAAGAGTCGCTTTCACTCATCTTATGTTCTCTGTTTGTCATGTATATCCAATTAATAAAGTAATAAATCTGCTGCTACTATAGCTACTCATTTACATAATTAAAATTTCCTGTAAGTTTAAAAGGCGTAATTTAATTTTAATGTTTATAAACAAATCTGTAAACACTATTATAAAATAAAACCACTATTTTGGATATACACTCAAAAACACACAAGTTTTAGAAAATAATATAATGCGGCGATACGACTTTTTCGCATTCTCGCCAAAAACTCATTTTTGAGGATCGTACATTGCACATCTTTGTTGAGTTTTGCTTTCCTCAACACATGCATTTGAGTTATCTAACCCTCAGAAAAGGGAACTTGCTAAACGGCTTGTCATACGTGACGACTTAATAGTAAACCATTTATTTCGTCCTTTATGATACGTTCGAGTTCGTTCTCTTTCGCTTGATTGGTGTAAAACCAAAGTTTACTAAAAAAAGTTCTCGCCTGTATTTTGTAGTATTCGTTATCATCAAATGAATCTTTCGGGAAACCGTTAACGTTGATCCTAAAGCGATAGTTCTGTAAGTCTTCATTAATGGGCATGTATTTGTCATTCTTCAATTCCCTTAAAAATAAAGCAGCATACTTTGGCAACTTTCCAATATCCAAGTTAAACTTTAGCATTTTACTATCTGGATCCCATACGAATAGATTCCCGACGGCGCTACTGATGCCGCCGTTTATGTCCATGAATCTTTGTTCTATTATTTTACCTGGTCCTACATCGTTGTTGTTAATTTCAACAACTTTCATATCCTTGTTTAGTTCTAATAATTTGATCAACTTATCTGCTACTTCTTCCATTCTTTTTTTTACGATGTCCTGGCTTCCACTGAATGTCATATCTAGATTTCCGAATGCTAAAGGTAATTTGAACTTTGCAAGATTTTTTAAACCTATATCAGACAGTTTTAAATCATCTAGGAAGGTAGTAAATATTTTGGAACGATCCCATCTCCAACTCCCTTCCCAATAAAATACTTCCTCAAGAAACATTTTCTTTAAAGTGACAAAATGCTGGTTGCTAACGTTGCTATTAAGAAAATCTTGGCGAAACGCCCAAATGCTACAATTCTTTGAAAGATCAAAATCGCATAAATGCACTTCTCGTCTTTCAAAGATTTCCCTTGCAATAATCACGTGATATGTCGCTATTAATTCATCTGCCAATATATCTTCGTCCGTCTCATTAATTAGGAAACTTAAAAAAGTTTTTCCCCAATTTCGTATTCGCTTCTCGACTAGGAGCTCGACCATGGAATTTATGTCTCGATCAATGTAATCGAATTGAAACACATCCATATTTTTATTAATCGTTGTGTTAATTAGATAGTGCATCTTCTTAACTTGAGAACCCATTTTTTTTTTTGTGAAAGTGTCTGTAGCCGGCGTGTATAAGATAAAGTTACAGTCAACATCTTCGAAATCTCCTTCATACATGGGATCTTTATTGTCTACCCGGAATCGATCTTGGATTCTAAGATAGCTCTCGAAGAAAGTCAAACAGCTAAACAAAAAAGTGTACAGCTTACTTTCGACGGCGTATTCAAAAGTTTTGTAAGTTTCGTTTTTATTTGCTTGCAGGAATAAAGCGGCTGGTCTCTGTTGACATTGTACTCGATATCGCAAGCAAAGGTCGTCCATGTCACCAATTCCACGAATGCTGTTTCCGAAGTACAATTTTTCAATTTCCCTGTCTTTTAACCCTCGTATATATATCAAACACATCAACTTAGTTTCATATAACTCGTTTTTACCTTCTAGATTAAAAATACTTGATTGATTTAAATATGATATTGCAAACATATCTTTTTTAATTGATCTCACCCACCATTTCTGAATCAAGTCATAAAAACTCCAGAAAATTGCATCACAATGTATTTTAAATTTTAGTTGATCGCTTTTCTCCTTGTTATAATACTTATCTATTTCATTCTTTATTGTGCGTTCTACTTCATCTTGAGTTGTTTGACTAGAGTAAAACCAAAGTCTGTTTAAAAAGGAATTTACTAACCTGATATCATTTTTGTCTTCCTTAAAAAAAAGTTTAGAGAAGTTGTCAACATTGACACTTATTCGATAGAGACTTAACTTTTCGCTATCAAGATTTCGTCCAGCGTTTCTCAATACGTTTAAAAATAAAGCTGCATTTCTAGGCAAGTTTTTATTGTTCAAATCAAATTTTAGCATTTTTGTATCTTCGTCTAAAATAAGTAGATTTCCCACGGCACTTCCAATACCACCGTTCATGTCTATGATGTCTCGTTCCATTATTTTTCCTGGACCTAAGTCGTCTTCGTTAATATGAAGAATCATAGAGTCTCCATTCCTATTCATTAATATTAGAAGTTTCGCCACAATATGTTCCATTCTTTTTTGTATATCGTAATTAGTTCCACGAAAAATCATATCTATATATCCAAACGATAAAGAAAAATTGAATTTCACGCGGGTCAAATTTATTTGGATGGCTTCAGTTATGACAGTTCGATCAATTTCAATATCGTTAAAAGAATTCAGTAACGAATCAAAATATTCCGTTTCAAATATTTCTCTCAAAGCTGTAATATCTAAAAGCTGCAACTTTTTAGTATTTTCATTGTAAATTGCCAACTTACCGATCAATTTGCTGATTGTAGCCGCACATGGATTAAGCAAAAATAACTTGACGTTTTGTCGGTCTATGTTAGTGATTTCAGATTCATCATAACGCACCTTCGATAGTTCCTTAATCAAAGTTCTCTTTATTTCAACCAAATACTCGGAATTACTTTCAAAAAACTCAGGCTTAAACTCCCATTTATTCCATAAATATGACGTTTGCATCTTGCATCGCTGTAAGATTTGCTCTCTAATTAGTACGTGATATCTTACGAATAATGTATCCCACTTAGATTCATTCGCCGAGAAATAACATCCGTCCTTAGATATAATTGAGCACAAGACTGTTCCCAATTTTTTGAGTTCTTCTAAAACTGCCATTTTAGCAATTTTTACTGGATCATCTACATCGTAGTCGTATTGAAACACTTCTATATTATCTCCGGTGTTGATAAGATACTTTACTTTTTCACTCACTTGATGTTCGGTATTCTTCTTCTTAAAGCAGTTCTTGGCCGGCGCATGGAAGAAGAGATTACATTCGATGTCGCAAAAGTTTCCTTCATACATGGCTCCCCATTTATTGCTTTGAAAACGATTCTTAATTACTTTATACCTTTCAAAGTACTTCAGCATGTTCAAGCATTTGAAGGCGTTATAGTCTTCCATACCGAGATTCATTTTCTCGCTGTCCTCTTTGTGTTTAACCTGCACGGACATTATAAACGGCCTATCTTGGTCTTTCACTCGGTATCGCAAGCAGATATCGCAGCAGTTATTGTCGATGTCACTGTAGTTCGTTCCAAGAAGAAAACCTTCAATTAGCTCATCGTTTAACGCTCTTATGTACACCAATGTAAGCATTTTCGTCATATACAGCTGGCAGCACACACCTGAAGTAATGGCTTCTTTTAAAACTTCTGGTTCTGTTATATTACTTGAAGTCTCTGTATAATAGCGCTGTTTCTCATCATAAGTTTGTGATTTGTCTCTTTTGACGTATTCCTCAATCGCGTCACTACTTACTCTCTTTTCAATTTGTTGTATATTTATTCTAGTTTTGTTAGATGATAGTGTTTCAGCAAAATCGACGGGTGTTAGTCCGTTCCAGTTTTTGCGTGAGCCGTTGGCACCATAGTTCAGCAGCAGGTCTACGAGGGCTTCCTCCCCGCGGCGCACTGCCATGTGCAATGGCGTGTTGCCACCGTCATTGCCATCCTGCGCGTTTACGTCGGCGCCTTGTTCTAAGTGCTTTCTCACCTTCACTAGTTTCTCCACGAAAGGTATATTTTCACGCACTGATATGAACAGCAATGAATTTTTAATCATGTGTTCGTCATTTGAAGCCATGATTTTCAATATTTAATCGCTTGCGACTGCGATAAATATAAGCGTAACAAATTAAGTACACCATTTATGTACGCTTACTGGAAGCTCACTGCTTTAATACAATAGTCTCACGGTTATTTCTTATACCAGTTATACATAAGGAAACGCAAGCATCGAGTACTCTAATAAATGGTACGAATTAAATAAATTTCTTCAGTTTATCGAAACTAAACTAAACTGCAACATTTGCTAACGTCCGTTGGCCATGTGTCGCACCTTAAGAAGAAGAAAACTCTTTATCAGAACTCTTATAGAACTTATCATAAATTTTAAAAAATAAGGTAATTTAGTAAGTTAATAGAGCGGAATAAATCGTGTTACTATAAAAATGTTGAACGGCCCTTGGTGAGATAAATGAGACTATAGCTATAGGAAAACGGTTTCTGCACAAATGTTTACCAGTACTAAGTTAAAAACTAATAAGTTAGGCATATATTTGAAGTTCCGGCAGCCTAGTTGAGAGACCATCTGGCTTCCAATCTGGAGGTCCTGTCTTATTTTAATATTATAAATTTATTTAAAAAAAAAACACGATTATTTAAAAGTAAAAATGAGAACATTTCGTTTATTTATAATATATATAAAATTTATTAATATGTTCCAAAAACGCAGCACCAGTCGACGATTTGGGTGTCTCATAACAAACTAACGCCTACCAAAATGTAGCGATCGAGAAGCGTAGGGAAGATTTTGATCGCTAGATTTTTCTCTTTGAGTAGGTATTTGATGTCAATTTATTTACAAATTCAAAGTAGCATCAATGCCGAATGGTATACTATCAAATGCTAGCCAGAAGTGTTTATTGTAGTGAGCAACAACGTTACAACAACAACGAGCAACGTTATTATCGCCGAAAGATAGACTAACAGCGTTAGAGAAGGTTGTAGAAGAGTTATCTGCCTCAGACACCTGACTGAGGCAAAAAATTAGTATCGGTTTTTTTAAGTTTCGCAAAACTTTCTAAGTGCCTCACGTATATTCATAATTTGAGTCTTTACAAACACATTACTCATATTATGTAAGAATATTGCTACAAAAACCATTTCTCAATCAAATATACAGTATAGAGTAAAGACCTAAATCCAATTTTAGTTTTTCAGTGTCTTAGAAAAAACACATTTAAACAAATTATTGATAATTTCTACCCTTGCATTTTTAAAGGGATCTCGTGCTCCACTCAAATACTTCACTTTACCTGATTGAAACGACCATTTCATTATTTCATCGTGAACTCTCAACAAAATACTATCAGCAGGTATTGTAAATGAATCTGTGCCATGGTAGTATTCATCAATATGAGACTCTACGATATGTTCTATTTTGTCCTCTTGTGCCTGATTGGCGTAAAACAAAAGTTTGTGTAAATAATCTCTCGCGTTTCTCTTATAGAACTCATTGTCATTAAATGAATATACGGGGAACCTATTTATGTTAACATTAATTCGACACCTACTTAGATTTTCGTGGGGCTGTATTTGTAGGGCATTTTTTAATTCCTGTAAAAATAAAGCAGCATTTTCGGGCAACGCTTCGTTGTCCAAATCAAACTTCAGCGCATTCCTATCTGAATCCAATATAAGTAGATTCCCTACGGCGCCACCTATGCCGCCATCTATACCTATGACACCTTTTTGAATTGTTTTCCCTGGTCCCACGATTTCGTCGTTGATATTAATTATTCCTGAATTTTTATTATTTTCGAGTAATTCAATAATGTTTTTTGCTACAGCTATCATTCTATTTTTAACTTTAGTCTTTGACCCACGGAACGTCATATCTAAGTTTCCAAATGCAAGAGGTAGCTTAATTTTTGCTGATGTTAGTTTTATTAGAACAGCTTGACATATAATATTGGCATTAAACTTAAATCTTTTAAAATATTCCAGTAATTCCTTAAACTCATCGGAATCAAATTTAGCCTTAAAAGCTGTGTCTTCTATTAATTGTAAGGTTTTAGTATCTTCGCTATAAGTTGCTAACTTTCCAAGCAGTCGGCTGACCGTTAACGCGCTGGGATATTGAAAAACTTCTATTAAATTTTTCCGATCTTCGTCGGTGACTTTGGACCGATCATACAGTTTCGTTGACATTTCATTGATTAACGTTGACTTTAGAATGGCCAAATACTCACATTTGGTTTCAAAAAACTCAGGACGAAACTTCCAGTCACGATATATTTCCCTCGCTTCTTTTTGTTGCAACACTTCTCGCCCCATGATGACGTGGTATTTTGCTATGAGTTTATTAGACAATATCATATCATATTCTTCTTTTTTTGTTCTTTGTGACAAAATTATTTCAAAGAAAATTACTCCTAATTCTCTCAATTGATCCATAACTATCATTTTAGCAAATGAATCAATTTCGCTTTCGTCATACTTGTATTGAAAAGGGTTTATTTTCGGATTAGTGTGTATAAGATTGTGTACCCTTCGATATGCGTTAAGTTCGATTTTTTTCTTATCTTGACTTTCAAAGCAATCACCCACACAGGCGGGCGTGTATAAGACAAGATTAGCATTGCTGAAGTCTCCCTTAAACATTGGGTCTTCATCTTTTATTAAGGACCTGTCCCGTATCATGATGTAGCTTTTAAAGTACTTTTTCAAACTGAAATCTCCCTGAGGGCTCTTGACTTCTTTGACAGTGAGTTTGTTCTTTACCGGGTCCTCTCTATGTTTTGTTTGCACGAACAACCTAGATGGTCGTTCTTGTCCTTTGACTTGATACCAAAGACAGATGTCATCTAAAGCTCCGATGCCATCAAGATTAGTTCCAATGAGAAAATTTTGTATTTGATTGTTGTTCAGTACACGTATGAGAATTAGACTCAACAACCTTATCTCATATAAAAAGCCCTTTGCGCCTGAAGTACCTTCTCTTTTATCATACGTGAAATAAGTTTGTATATTTTGTCTAACTTCATTGGTAAAGGTTGCCTGACAACTACTATGGAAAATGTTACCACATGTTTGTGATTTATCACCATTATGACATTCATTATTGTTGTTGTTTTCTATATTACTGTACCTCGCTGATTTTTTGGTAATTTCTAGTAGTTCCGCAACATGCTTATATTCAGTGTAAAGTACTGTCGCGATATCGAGTGGCGAGTACCCATTCCAGTTCTTGCGGGTGACGTCGGCGCCTGAATTGAGTAGTAAAATTATTTTGGGCACGTCTCCACGTCGAACTTCCTCGTGCAGCGGCGTACCATTGGCGTCGTAGATTATCGTCTCCCTTATAGCAGTGGTCTGGGTCCTTTTTCGATCTACGCTCGCTGATGTCTGAGCATTTTTCAGTAATGTCACAATGTCTTTGTATTGAGTATGGTGTGCTAAGGCGATATCGATTGGAGTCTTCCTGTTGTTGTTGATTAGTGTGATATCAGCGCCACGATTGAGTAGCATGCTAACAAGAGCAGCCTCCGCACGGCGCGCCGCCACATGCAGTGGGGTATTGCCTCCGTCGTTCCCGTCCGCCGCATTGACATCCGCGCCTTGATCCAAGCATCGCGTGATGTTTTTAATCTTTACATCGACGTCAGAGTTCTCGCGTATAAATATGAATAGTAACGCGTTTTTGTTCAGCTGGTCGTCGTCTCCAAGCCAAGCCATTCTTCTCCAAGTTAACTCTTTTAAGTGATTTAATCAGGCGTTATTCTGCGGAATTTTATGTATTTCTAATACAATATTGTGAGTAACAAATAATAATCTTTTTATTTACGATAATATACAGAATATAGATTGAGATTGGGACGGAAAAGCAGCAACCCATTATAGCTACAGGAGAACGCTTATAAAATATGGATGCCTTACAAATATGCCGGTCGTATTTTCATCTCAGTCGTCTGTCACCTACAGGAAGTACTCGGCAGTGTAGAATCGGAAAGGAAGGACTGCCTTTCACAAAACGACCGAAGTCGTTTGCTATCTCAAAATTGGGTTTGGTAAAAGACACCGCATTATGAGATGCTGTTTGGTCCACGCTCTTGTGTGGATGCGAAACTTAGGCCTTGCTGAAAGAAATATGTTATCGAATACAGGCTTTTGAGATGTGGACTCTACGTAAGATATTCAAGTTTCCATGGACCAGTTTCTACGTAAGAACTTATTTTAAAATAGCTTTTTTTCTTAAAATGGCAAAGTTCTAATGATGGCCAACGACAAAAGAGAGATGATGTCAATAGTCATGAGACGCAAGACTTTCTCCTTCTGTCTCATACAAAGTGGATCCATATATTCTCAAAGTTATCGCAGATAGCATCCCGGGGAAGCAAAGCCATGGACGGAAATGGCTAAACGACATCAGGGAGTAGACTAGACTGATCTACCAGCATCTGAAAGCCGCACCATGGGATCACAAGAAGTATTGCCTACGACTTCCAAGCTTCGGTATGAAAATTGGACTTGATACTGACAAAAAGAGAGCTATTTATATTTGACAAGCTAAGTGTTTGACCACAGCGCACCTGATATTAAGTGACGATGTGGTCGAAGATGCGCACGTAGCTTGGAATGGAACTAAGTCTCTAGTGAGGTGTTGGAACGCACCGTTAGGTGCTTGGCGACATATTTTAACTTGAGGGTGGTAGCTTGCAAGCTGAGTAATAAAAAATACCCCACCACCATGCCATGGTTTCCTTACAATGTTTTCCGTCAGCGGCAACTGAAAGTTATTGTTGGAGTTTAAACCGAATGCGCTAACCACAGAGCTATCAGCTATAAAGCAGTAGAGAGTGAAATCAATTTTAAGAAAATAACATCGCGAATTTGTACGGTCTGAACACACAAAAGTCCAAAGAAAAAGGGCCTTTCGATCAAGGCGTTACTCCGATCGATCGTACGTATATTTTTTATTTATACACCATAATTTATATTCGGCTAGAAAACGTTCGTAAGGATAATGAATACAAGAAATGTAAGATAGACGAGGTATTTAATTTAAAAAAAAATTATAAACACTTAATTAAATCTGTAGTTAAAAATCCGTTCTCTCCACTAACGGGACATTTTGTGCAGACGATATTCAAAGGATATACATGAAAGGAAAGTAAAATCATGCTTGAAAGACATCATGAAATGAAAAAAAAAATTAGGTTTCGTTACGTTTTTAGACTAAATGGATTAATTTATCCAAATAACTAAAACTTTAATTCAAATTATGTGTTTTTTAATCACTTAGAAGACTCTTTAAGTAATGATGAATACATTATTAAAAACTATAAACTAAGGTAAATAAAAAGATATTCAAATGATGTCATTGTAACATATATCGTTGAATGATATGCGAAGTAAAACAACCGCACGCGCGTTGTACCCTGTTTTGACTCCTTGAAAAATGTCACTGGATGTGACTGAAATCATAGTCGGTTTTTATCCAACCTCAAGCCTCCAATTTAAAATGTACAGAATCCCGCATAAGTAAAACAAAAATTAGATTTGTTTTACTCAACTTTAAACAAATAAAAATTTAAAATTTGTTTCTCTATTAGCTAGCTGCAGTAAGCCGAGTAATACAGGAGCTACTTCATGCTCAAACTTCAGGATACTTAGAGTCTTTTGACTTTGAGACTGAGACGAAAAAAATTGTCCGTACTGAAGTGGAGTGCCTCTCTCGTATAGATACATTCTTCCTCAGCTAACCACGGTTAACTTTGCAAATAGTTTAGAGCTCGTATTAAGCTGTTCACTTGGTGGTAAATCTCAGGAGGTCGTCTAAGGTAGGTACCACTGAGTACACCGCCAAGGAGTAGTGTATCAACATTACCGTGTTCCGGTTTCAAAGGTACTGCAGCAAAGAAATGACAGGCCTGTTGAGACTAACCGTTGAAAGTCTCAAAGTAGTGAGCGTCAAAGCAGCGATGCCCTGGACATTGTTATACTACTCAAAGTTCTGTGTATCGCTGTAATGATCGTGGACACGCGTTATCACTTGCTATCAGGATAGCGTCTTGTTGGTCTCATCAGTTTATTTATTTTATGACATCTTGCGCTGTCTATTTCGGCTTCTTTATCGGTTACTCCTCTGACCGTCGTCTGCACAAGGCGTCCAGTTATTGGAGACAACGGATTCTCAGCAACAGTTTTTTGAATGATGTAGGTACTACTTAGCAGTCTCCTCACCAATGATGGTACCATTTTCCTAATAATTCGTTTGTCTTATCACTACATATTGATTGAGTGGTTATTGCAGCGAAGAGGATATAAATACTTGTAGTTTTTATTTTAATTAGTGTTTTGTTTAAGTTTATGTAAAATTTAGTTTTAGATATTTAGTAAAGTTCCGGATAGGTTTTTTAATTATCAGTACCTGGATGACCGAGCTTTGCTCGGTTTTTCATTGCCTAAAAACACACGGAAAAAACCGCGTTTTCTAAAAATGAAACCTAGCTAGATCGATTTATCGCCACCGAAACCCCCTGAATACTAAATTTCATGAAAATCATTGGAGCCGTTTCCGAGATTCAGATTATATATATACATACATATGTATTTACAAGAATTGCTCGTTTAAAGGTATAAGATTAAGTTTTTTTTATATTAAAAATATTATTAATTTTCAAGTGTTTCATATTTATGTCAAATTAAAAAAAAAACCTCTTTTCTGTTGTAGCTGGAACAACTGTTAAGCGGAAATAAACTAAATATATACCTAGAACACTCAATATAGACTTCCGCAAAGTAACGCCTGATTCAATCAATTATCACTACATATTATAAAACAAAGTGGTCCGCCGCGTCTCTCTGTCTATCGCTCTATCTATTCGCGATAAATATAAAAACTACTGAACGGATTATCATGCAAGTTTCACCAAAAAATAGAGTAATTCATTTGGAAGGTTTAAGTATATAATTTGTCAAGATTTTGTGGAAAATGATTGGAATATAATGATTGTTGGAAATGTCGGAAAAATCATCGAAAACGCTGCCTAATCCCTTTGAGATAGATCAAATGCCCCGTGGAAACCCGTGCACAGCCGGGGCGGGTGACTAGTAACTATTATTTATAAAAAAAAAAAGTATTTCTCAGCCCCCAAGCCATCGTCGTCATATTACACTCCAAAACACGACGAATGAAAGAAGTTTCGATGGAAATCTCATATTTGAAAAAAAAAAAAAGGATTTGAAATTAATTCATAGCGGTTTCCTAAAGATCTCATAAGTAGTACAGTATTCCATTATTTCTTATTCCAAAGTTAGGTACCTACTTTAGTATTATGATACTAGAAAGTTGAAATTAGGATGCGCTCTCTCTAGTTTAAGCAGGTGCCTAGGTAAATCCTACGAATATCGTAAACGTGAAAGGTTGGATGTTTGTTATTTAACCCCGCAAAAATGGCTGAACAGATATGGACGTAATTATTGTACCTGGATTAACATATAGGATACTAAAATGTTGGGGTACCAAAGGTAATTTCTTTGCGAGAAATACACGAACGAAAATTCTGAACAAACTTTTTTTCTAAGATCCACGCGGTAAGAGCTAGAACACTAATAATTCCTACATAAGACCGTTTTCCTGTAGCTATATCGGATAAAGCCGTTCTTGTACTGTATGTGGGTATATCGAAATTTAAAATCGTTCAATCTTGTCCCTGCACCGTTCCAACAGTGGCATGCGGTAACTCTTGCTCTGGTACGTACCTACAGCCAACGCGTCGGTCTCATATGCAGGAGCCCTTCCGTAGTCTCAGGATGAAAAGAGCTCAGGAGGTGCAGATCAGTCTCTGGGGTTCCTGAAATGAGAATTTAAATAAATAAATAAACATCGTTTACCCACTACTGTTTGGCGGGAGAATATCTGATACCTACATACCGGTACCTACATAAAAGACATTCTGCTATGATCTGCCACCCAGAACACTTACATAGGACAATTTTGTGTTATAAGACGTAAATAAGTATAACTAAGTACTTACAATTTTTAACTTCAATCACGCCCAAAATAAGTGTTCAATGTGCTATCATATCATGTTTTATTATCACTACGGCTATCTTTCCACGTATAAAACCTATTTCGAGACATAATTTTTAAATTGGAATAAAAGCAAGATTAACTCATTAATTTGGAGCTCGTACGTTATTATTACTTAGATTGCAGTGCGTCAGTGATCGACTTGCGACCTTGATTTCTGTCAAGCTAACAGGCTGGTACAACCGCGCACAACACAATATGAATACTTTACATGTAGCTGTGTGGCAACACTATCGCCACTACACACGCACACATTCGTGATGTGCCATTTCGCATGAGAAAAAGAGATTGAGGGACATCCAGTACGTACTATTGGGCCGCGTCCGCCCCAGACAGACAAGCAGCCCCAGTATTCCGAACGCAATCAAAAAGATTTCGGTTCGAAAATTTATTTCATTATCTCTGTCTGCTACATCCAGGATGATAGAGACGGCAAAAGTGATATTTTAGAATGGAAAACTTTTCGGTAAAGTTCGGAATACGGGAAAAAACCTCTTATCGGACTTATAGGGTCATAAGCTTAGGGTGTACTTAGAATATATTTTATTGGCCTTATATAAGATAGTAGATACTAGGCACATAAAAGTTACAATTTCACATTTATTAATCATATAAACAACTAGCCACCCGCCCTGGCTTCGCACGGGTGCAATTTAAATACTAATTTGGTGCATATCCATGTATAAGCCTTCCTCGTGAACCACTCTATCTATTTGTGAAACACGTATGATAATCCGTTTAGTAGTTTTTGCGTTTATCACGAACAGACAGACAGACGCGGCGGACGACTTTGTTTTATAATATATAATGATAATGATGATAACAAATTAATGTCATTGCTAAAAACAATAATGTCCATTGAATGGTAAAAATACCAATAAGATAATAGAGCAGAGAATCATTATGAACAAATTTTACTATGGACACAACTCTGAAATCATAAATTCGTAATAAACATTTCTATACTACCAGCTGTTATGTTCGTCAAGGGCAACAGCTGATGTTTCTCTTATAACAAAAACAAATGTTAATAAATAAAACAAAACAAATGTCTTCTCCCAAAATATCCTCCTACAAATGAATATACAAAAACAACAGGCTCACGTTTGACCACCACCTCGCCTGTTGTCAAGAGAAGATACGATCTAGGATGTAGCATGCTTGTCTAGAGGAAGCCGATTCATGAAACTAGCAATAATATTATTGAAATATGAGCAATCAAAAAAAGTTTACTATTTACCAGATGACCCTACGCGAGGAAAACGCATCGAGCTTTGAGACACTTTAGGCACATAGTTAATTTAAAAAGACAGGTCACAGCGAGGTTTGTGTTCTTGTACGGTAATATACATAGAATAAATTATCGTTCATACTAGTTCGAAGAATCACTGACACTCGAACCAATACTTTATCAATAGGTACTTTTGATAAAATTATTATCGATAGATAGTACATTAGTGCACCCATGAGTGACAGAAAACAGCACAAACATGCGTAATAAAATCAGCTAAGTGTAAGTAGGAATGTTTCTTTATATATACCCAATATTTTATTGCAATGTCGGAAGATTACAAGTCTTATTAATATTAAATTAAATATCAAAATATCTATATCTTTAAACGAGCAATTCTTGTATATATATAATATGTATATATTCTGAATCTCGGAAACGGCTCCTTTTGATGAAATTTTGTATCCAGGGGGTTTCGGGGGCGAAAAATCGATCTACATAGGTTTCATTTTTAGAAAACGTCGTTTTATCCATGTTTTCAGCCGAGCATTGCTCGGTCAACCAGGTACTAAAAATAAAATACCATAATAATTAATTATCGTTATAAATTATTCTTCTGGCTGTAGTAACTTTTGAATATGAATACTCTTTGAGAATTTTTAGAAATTGATTCCCGTGTTCATTTTCTTTTATACTCTTACACTAACGACTCGCCCCGGCTTCACATGGGTGCAATATAGATACTACACAAAACCTTGACAAATTATGTACCTAAACCTTCCTCGTGAATTTATTTATCGGACAGCCAGGAGCTTTAAAAAGCGGCACCTATTCATGGTAGATATTCCAAAAACTCGAACTAAACGGTTTGATTCTACTTTAATTGTACGAACTGCTAAACAATGGAATTTGCTACCCGCGCTTCAAACTGGGTGAATTCAAGTCGCGAGTGAATCGGCTTCTTCTAGGCGTGCGTGGTCCACCGTAGACCGCATCTACGCATAACATCAGGCGAGAAGGCAGTCAAACGCAAGCCTACAATAAAAAAAAACACTGCCTATCGGTGAAACTCGCATGATTCGTTCAGTATTTTTTAAGTTTATTGCGAACAGACAGACAGACACGGCAGACGACTTTGTTTTATTAAATCTAACGACAATAAGTGTGCGTGTAATGAAAAAAACGTGTAAATTAGTATTTCCAATGATGAACCATGACATGTAGTTAACGAAAACCAAAACCTTTTTTATGGTTGACAAAGGTCACCTGATGTTAAATGACGTTGTAGTCGAAGATGTGGCTCTTAGATGAGGCTACCGGAACACACCATTAGTTGCTTGGCGGCAGATTTTCAACTTTCAACTTGTAGCTAGCCAGCTCCGTCGAGGCTGTCCAACCTGTTCTCGAAGACTGGCTGTACAGGGCCCACAGGTCGCTTACCTTCCAGCTTGTACAGGTGCTTTCCGGGCATGAGTGTTTCGGAAAGTACCTGAAGTGCCATCACTGCAACTGTGACGAGGATACGGCGCAGCACACGTTAAAAATGTGCATGGGCAATTGAACGTCGTGATCTCGTCGCAGTGGTGGAGAGCGATCTCTCGCTTCCAGCGTTGATACGCTCAATGCTTGGATACGAGAGATCGTGGGAGGCGGCAGTTTCCTTCTGTGAACAAGTGATGTTTCAGAAGGAAACAGCGGAACGCGAACAGGTCGTCACAACAGATCTCCCATTGCGCCGCCAGAGAGCCGGGCGTCGGAGAGGGATCTTCCACGCCCTCCTGATTTTGTGATGACCATTCAGCTACTGTACCTACATGTACATTATCATTATATTAACTAAACGTACCTACATAAATACTATGTCCTAAACTTTTCTTTGCTGCCGTGGTGGTGCCGGCGTAAGAATAGTACCTCACCCTCTCTACCCGTGGTTGCTGTAAGAGTCGGCTAAGGGATGTCATCCGGAAGATGGGCAGCAGCGTCTTCCTTGAACAATCACATTTAACTGCGCTCGCCAACCCGCCTGCCAAGCGTGCCGAGTATTGGCCAAACCCCCCCAGGAGGAGGCCTATGTCCAACAGTGGACGTCCTATGGCTGATGATGTGATGTGAAACTTTTCTTTTATTTTTTATTGGTCAGGCTAGGTTTTTGACCAAAGCTCATCTGATGTTATGTGACAGTGTGGTCGAAGGTGGTAAACACACCTAGCCTGGAATGGAAAAGGGTCTGAAATGAGGCTGTCGGAACACACTGTTACGTGCTTGGTGACAGATTCTCAACTTGTCGAGTGGTAGGTAGCCACCAGAGTTTTAGAGAGTGCCCTATCACCATGCTATGTTTTTTTCACGATGTTTTCTTTCAACGCCATCTTAAACTCATTGTTGGAGTTCGAACTAAAGCCCTGCGGCGTGTGAACCGACCGCGCTAACTACAGAGCTATCATCGCCACAAGCTTTGCTGACATTTAGTGAATGTCAGCAAAGAACATGAATGTTTTAACTTCGATCTTCTAAAACTTACCTTTTCCGTCGTCCAAAATCTTTTATTCTCGCGTCACAGTTTGTCAATTATTACGATATTATCATGTATAAAAAAGTCTAGACAAATAAGTCTGAGTCACAGTCAAAGCCATACCTATAGAGTACCTAATTCACGGTCGAGTCCAGTCCTGCTTTAATAAAGTAGTGGCGACTTTACTACAAGCTTCGCTTGAGTTTTAGAAGCTATACAAAACTAATTGGTTGATAGAGGCGTTACCTTGCGAAGTTCATTTTGAGTATTCAAGGTATATATATTATTATTGTCAAATTAAATCTTCGTCACTGTTGTTACCAACTGGAGATGAATTCTAAAAACAATGACAAAAAATGTGTAAACTGATGAGTTTTTCTTAAATAAGGATTTTAATGAAGAAATCAAATAAAACAGAATAATGTCTAACACTGAGACGGCAAAAAACTGTAGAATTACAGCTTAAACTGTAGGGTTGGCTACACTGTGAGAAATCCATGCTAATTCCCCTTGATCCGTGCCCGAAAACAAACGGATGGACGATGGGTATCGGCGCTGGCGCTCAGAGCCATGCAGCTTTGAGCGCTGCCACTCATTAGACAGCTGTTGACGAACCACCAGCGATACGGTCGTCCATAGACTGCGATGGAAGACTTACCATCAGCATTCCGTTTCTCTAGTATCCAAGTACACAAATTTGCAAGAATTACGTAGGTAGTACGTAAACCATAGCCCAATGTACGAAAAAACCGGCCAAGTGCGAGTCGGACTCGCGCACTAAGGTTTACCATTATCTATAAAAACGGCAAAAAAAAACATGTCATATGGGAGCCCCCTTAAATATTTATTTTATTGTTTTTTTAGTATTTGTTGTTATAACGGCAACAGAAATACATCATCTGTGAAAATTTCAACTGTCAACTATCACGGTTTATGAGATACAGCCTGGTGACAGACGGACGGACAGCAGTCTTAGTAATAGGGTCCCGTTTTACCCTTTGGGTACAGAACCCTAAAAACCTGCTTCCGTTTACCGTTTGGGGCGCTGTCCTACTTTTCCATATATTTTACGTAAAACTCGCAAACTAATACGTTACTCTTTCAGAACGAAATCGGTAATGTTGTGATACAGAAACTAGGTACCTGAAAATAAGTCTATTACTAAATAGTGAGAATCTATGTCTTCTATTTTCAGGATAACAGAGAGAGTTTAGCTTTAAATCTAAATGTGAATGCGGGAGATGAAGACCTGACTGCTCCTTTATCCAATAAAAATGGTTGGAATAAAAATACTTTTTCATTTATAAATCCATATATTAAAATTATCGACATAGTAAAAAAAGAGTCAGCCACAAACATTTGACAGTTAACACCAGCGTTGGATTTCGTACAATAATTATAGTATTTTTACTATATATTTCATGCTCCGTACTAGATACTCGCCATATCTAAGGATCGTGCGGAAAAATACTATAATTTCGTTACTTCACTTATATAAGACCAAAATAGGTAAACATGACAACCGTTCATTGCCAAACTGTTGTAGATATGAAACCTACTTGTTTTATAATTGCGACTCATTGCTGTTTTCTATTAGAAAAAGAAAATACGTTTTCTCTTATAAAACGGAACTGTATGTCAGACATAATTTTTCTTCCCGCTTACAATCTTTATTTTGCACAAACAAGAACTTAATATTAAATATTCAGAAGTTTTATTTACTATAGGGCTGGATTTCACTGCGATGGCGAGTGGAGATAGAAATCAAACACCACATAGTTCGATAAATTTTACCAATATACGAGTTTATCATCGAAGAATGATTACCCAACGTGGAAATTCAAAATGCGTATGTACCTTCTTCATGAGAATTTATGGAGTGCAATAGCTAACCAGCTATTGCATACTAATGCTAACCGTCATCCGATACTTCCACTACTGAAGTAAGGCAGAATAAGGATTTAAAAGCCATGACGAAAATCTGTCTCACACTTGATGGCGGAGCAATCACCCATGTAAGGAGCTGCAAAACTGTATGCGAGGTATGGGAATCTCTGTACAAAGTTTACGAGGATTAAGGAATTTATATGTATAGTTATGTAGTACCAATTGTTTATGTGATTAAACATTTATGTACATTATAAACCTTATAATTAAATACAAGATAAGGTAACATTACCTGTGTACCCTGCACTAAGTGAAAAACTTGGTAACCTTCAGGATATAAAGTTGGCGGACGCTTAGTACTCCAGTTTTAGCGTACAAGTCCATCGTTGGGTAGCGGTAGGGTAGCTTGTACATGACTTTGAGCACAGCGCGCTGTGCCCTCTCCACTTCAAGCATCGCTGTAACTCCAGCCCCTCCCCAAACAGTAAGGCAGTATGTCAGGATAGATTCACAGAGCGCCACATACACCATGCGAAGGACTCGCTCTTTTGCCGAGTTCTGTAGAGCTTTCATGATATGTATGAGTTTACGGACTCTTTTACCAAGAGTCGTAATGTTTGCATTGAATGACAGCTGTTCGTCAATCAACACACCAAGGTATTGCATAGTCGCTGTTCGGGCAATAGTTTCGCAACTGCAGTTATGTAAGTCGCACGAAGAGTGTATTTGGAGACTTAGGCCAGGTTCTGGTTCAGACGCTTTTGTTTTATGAAAACATAAATATTTTGTTTTGCCTAAGTTTAGGGTGAGAAGGTTTTTGTCTAGCCACTTTTTCATTTGTAACATACCAGATTCAGCCTTTTCAAAAGCTGATTTCCACGATTTTCCATGGAATAGTGCAACGGTGTCATCAGCGTAACAGATGAGGTCTGTCTCTATTGAAGGTGACAGGTGAATGTCATTGATATATAAAATAAAGAATGTAGGGCCTAGTACACTTCCTTGAGGAACACCAAACTGAATTGGGAGGGTATCGCTTACACAATCACCTATTTTCACGAGCTGGGTTCTGTGATCAAGGTAACTATGAAACCATTTCAGTGCCAGTCCTCTAATTCCAGCGAGTTCCAGTTTTTTTAGTAAGATTGCCACCGAAACCTTGTCAAAGGCCTTAGCCAGATCCAAAAATACACCTATGGTTTTTAGGCCTTTATCTAGACTAGAACCTACTTTTTTAGACAAAAGTTCTACCGCACCTTCTGTAGATTTTCCGTGTCTGAAACCAAACTGATTATCTGAAACCAAATTGAACCTATCAACGTAGGTAGTAAGGCGACAGTTAACGATTTTCTCAAGTAATTTGGAGAAGGTGGGTAGGAGAGAGATTGGCCGGTAATTTTCTGGCAGGTTTTTAGATCCAATCTTATGGATTGGAGTCACAGTTGCCAATTTCCACTGCTGAGGGAAGACACCCGTCGAGAGACTAGTGTTAAAGATGTGGGTTAAAGGTGTAAGAATGTCGTGTTTTATAGCCTTGATTAAAACTGGTTTGATTCCACCTAACCCAGGAGCACTGTAATTTTTTAGTTTCCCGACGAGCCTACTAATTTCGACTTCGTCTGTCGGTTGCAGGTAAAATGAATTACATGACTGGGTTGGTCTGTGGTTTGATTCAGCTGCTAGGTCTGCTTCTGTTGAATTCAGTGTTCCGACAAGCTGACTGGCAAGTTTAGAACCAACATTTGCGAAGTACTCGTTACAGTGATTTATAGACTCTATACTACTAGGTTTACATTTCAGTAGTTCCGAGGCTGGTGATACTCTATTCGGACAATCAGCAATATTCTTGATAGACTTCCATAGTTTTTTCGGGTTGTGTTTATTCGCTTCTAGCTCTCTGCTCTCGTAATCACGCTTAAGCTTGCGTAACAGGTTGTTGGAAAAATTTGGTAGAAAGCTAGCATTAGAGAGAAAGCTTTACCGTTACCATTTAAATTATTTTCAATCGATTGAAGAGTATATCAATGCAATCATAAATACGGCACAAGACCTAGCCGATATAGGCAGAGTATTAGATGGCCTGTCAATCGGAGCTATATTGCTTGGAGTAGAGGTGGGTCGATATGCGATAATACGATAACGAAACTATATACTGATACTGATGAAAATATCGTGTTCTGAAACTATATATTTTGATAACTATATATTGGCCGTTATTTTATTTTACGTAGATTTTGATTTGACTTTCCTCGTTAGTATTATATGAAACGTTATGTAGCTGCTTGTAGCTCAAGTACCGATACCGATTGGTTAACTTTTATGATATAAATGAACCAAATAACAAAAATATTTACACAACAACGTACAACAAACAAAACGAATTACTTAAACTTTGGTTACTAGGTAGGTACTTAGGTACAAACAAGCTAATAATTTGCTGAGAAAGTAAAAAACGCGCGCGCATACAAAGCTCACTCGAAACTCACTATGAAATGCAGTTTTGAACCTTGACCTTATTATTATTTTTTCGGATAAATTCGGCTACAATTGTGGTGCATCGGTCGGGGCCGGGCGGTTGACGAATCAAACCTCAGAGGAATCACAAAACGCTATATCACAGTATCGATATCGATATTGTGATATAGCGTTTTAGCCAATACCAATATCAGCACAGTATTTAATTTGTATCGATGCAGTGACGATTCGCGTTTCGGCAATATCGAAGATATCATAATAACCAGATATTTTAACTTTGAAATCCGATATCGGATTTTCCATCGATATCGAGATATTGAAACTATATACGATTCGCAACGACCACCTCTAGCTTCGAGGCTTAACACCAGTTTTTGATCCGTTAGTGATGGCGCTTGAGAACTCAAACGTTGAAATATCTACCGATCTTGTAAAATCGAAACTGTTGGATGAAAGTGAAAAACGTGCCAGGCTGCATTGGCTTCAACTAGTAAGAGCCGTAGTAATATTAATGTAGAAACTCCAAAGTTTGTCTGCTACGGATGTGGAGAACCGGGACATAAGCGTCCTAAGTGTCCTCACAGAAAACGTACAAAAGCAAAGAAAGGAGAGAGTAAGGCTAAAGATGCAAATACTCTACTATCAGCTTTTGGTGTTGGAACTATCAGTAATGAAGACTGGTATGTTGATTCTGGAGCATCTGCTCACACGACGTGCAGAAGGGAGTGACTTTCAAACTATCGTCAGTTAAATGAAAATAAGGAAGTCATTTTAGCCGACAATGACAGATGGTTTTTTTTTCCATCCAAATTTCCAAAATATGGTGACATTTTACACTGGATCTAGTGACAAAATAATTTTTGAGGTGGCAGCACTGAAGCTGTCAAACAATACTACAAGAGTCATAAAATTACTTTCCGAACTCAAGACCTGGCACAATGAACGTGCTGTGGTCGAAGATCAAAGAAAAAAATTAACACTTGTCAAATTTATTGTCTGAAACACCACAGTTAATTGACAAGGCTGAATAATGTTCATAGATGAACTATTTATGGGGAATTCCCTTACATGGGTAGACGGGTAGACGACAGTGTTGTTCTCCATACGGCAATTGCCGTAATATACGGTTTTTACGCTTCAAAAATACGGCATACGGCAGCACTTCCAAGGCCGTATAATATTTGTATGATAACATACGGCAATCCATAGAAATCATTTTAAAAACCGCCCACACTAATTTCTTCGTGTAAAGGAACGAAACGCACCGAGTTCCCGGAGTTCCCCTCATCAAACACCGCTCTCTCTCTCTACTTAGACGACAAAATTAACAGGACAGTAGATAAACGAGTCTTTTCTTTGCTATTACTTGGTTGAGTATTGCCTTTGCGCACCAAGTTACTTCCGAATTTAGACAGGTAATGGTAAACAGAATTGAGCTGAGTTATAACTTCATTTACAAGTAGTCTTTGTTTACAGGTAGGTAATATTAGTGTGTTGTAAAGCCGTTTTATAATTATTTTAAAATATATTGTAGGACAAGTAGTATACAAGTTGTAGATGAGTAATAGTTACGATGCTGGGGAAGATGTCCATTCGACGCCAAAGAAAAAGGTAAAGTCTACGCATATAAGACAGAAGTACAGAAAACAGTGGGAGAGTGACGAGTTTTTCAAGAAATGTATCGCTCCGGTTACTCATGATCCTTACAGGGCACAATGTGTATATGTATTATGCGATGATCTTGTGAGTTATCGACATTGAAACGAAATGTTTTAACTAGCCAAGATATTAGAAAGACACCTTCAACTTCTACAAAAGATGTTAGTAGCTACTTTCAAAATAGAGAAACAGACCACAATAGAAAAGTGATGGAAGCAGAAATAAAATTGAGTGCATTCGTGGCAGAACACAATATATCATTTTTAGCTATGGACCATCTTTCCGAAGTACTGACATCTTGTTTTCCTGATTCAAAAATTGCCGCCAAAATTGCCATACAACGAAAAAAATTTACAGCTACGGTAAAAAATGTCATTGGGGCATGCCAAAAAGATTATTTAAAAAATATTATTAAAGGCGAAAAATTCAGTGTGCTCGTCGACGAATCGACAGATATCTCTGCCATAAAAACAATGTGCATTGTTATTCGCTATTTTGATGAACACAGAAAAAAGGTGATGTCGTCATTATTTGAAGCTGGTGATTTTAAAACTGCATCAGAGGGAGCTACAGCAGAAGTCCTTTATGATGTTATGATTAAGAAGATTACAGATCACGGTATCCCATTGGATAACATTATAGGATTCGCTTCTGATGGCTGCAATACAATGATGGGGTCACACAATTCAGTAGCCAGTCGTCTTAGAGAAAATTTGCCAGGCATATGTATTTTTAAATGTATATGTCATTCGATGCGAAAGCGAAGCGTGTAAAAAATTACCACGACGCTGCAAAGACCTAGCACGAAATATATATGCTTTTTTTAAGCTGAGTTCAAAACGACAAGCCCTATATATGAAATTCCAAGTTTTCATGCACGCTAAGATTCACAAAATTTTACACCCATCGCAAACTCAGTCGGTGTTATCAGTTGTAAACAGACTTTTGGAGCAGCGGGACAGCTCGAAATTGTTTTTTAAACAAAAGTGGCTGGATGAAAAAACTGTAGCGGCGGAATTAATTTACCGGGAGATGCGTGATAATTTTATCATGCTTTATTTATTATTTTTGCAATGGATTCTCCCAAAATTTGTGAAATTAAATAAGTATTTCCAAAGCGCCGATTCAAAACTGGTGGAACTTGATGAGAAAATGCGACTTGCATACAAAGAACTGTTGATGTGCTACATGCAGAGAGATTATGTGCAACAAACAGAAATCAGTTCAATTGATTGTGAAGATACGCAGCATTTCCTTCCACAAATGTATTTGGGAGTATAAAATCATGATAGAGACACAAAAACCAGCTATATCAACCAATAAAGAACAGTTTTACTTCCACTGCAGAGATTTCCTCATCACAGGCTGCAAAGAAATCAAAGAGATACGACTTTTCGGACGATTTACTGTAACTTTAGAAATACTTATCACCTGAAGAAGCAATCAGTAATCAAGCTAGAAACATCTGCCCATCAATTTTGCCACTGGCGCAAAAGCTACCACGTATTATTAATAAAGTTGATGATATCCAAAAAATCGACGACGAATGGAGACTGTTACCATCGGTAAACAAATTACCATTATATGAAGTCAACAGTCTGAAAAGCGACGAATTTTGGGTCAAAATTCGTGAGCAAACAGAGCTTAAAACATTGGCATCTTTTTCCTTAAATGTATTATGCATGCCACATTCAAACGTGAGCGTATGCTCAGTGAAGTCAATAACATTAAAACCAAATTAAGGAATACATTCAACAATTAATGGAGCTCTCTTAGCTAAACAAGCGATGATAAACCAGGGAAATAGCACCCAATTTAAAGTCTCGGATGACATGATAAGAAAAATGAAGGACAAAAAAGAAATGAATCATTGCAAAGTACCAGTGATAATGAGACAGAACTTTTATCTACCATCCAAAACCTATATGGCGATGAGTAATAAAATAAAGCATTAAAGGTAATATGTTAATACTGTAAGTAGTTAATAAATAAAAAAGAAACATACGGCAATTTTTTTTTATTTTGTCTAAAATACGGCAATTTCAGGTTTAAATACGGCAACCCCAAAATCGGCTTCTACTTTTTCTTCAGATCAGACACTCCGCTTGGTAGAACATTAACTTAGCATAATAATTACACTCTGTGACATAAATAGAGTTCAAACTTCAAAGATATCTTCTATATACATATATCTAATAGTACGACTAATTTATTATTGTTATGATGGCAGGGACTCTCTTATTCGAAATTCAAACTGTCGTCTGCGAGTTCTTGAGCAAAATAATAAATCTAGGTTAATTAATTATGGAAAGTGGCAGTGATGGTTTTGAAAATGACGTCAGATCGGGAGTAGCTACGCCAACGAAGAAACGTTTGATCACAGGCGTGCATTATCTTCAGCGATACCACCAAAAGAAATCACTTCTAAACAAAGAACCGATGTATTTTGGAGTAAACTATACCATTGGCATGATATGACAAATTACAGGCTGTTTAAAGAACTATCAAAATTAGACTGCTTAGTGCTTTCCTATGCCAATGCCGACTGCGAGAGAGTATTTATTAAAGTGAACCTCACTAAAACTAAAATAAGATAAAACTGGCTTACAATCCATAGATGCCAGTTTGTTAGAGTTGTGACGCCATCAAATACGGCAGCAAAAGTGGCAACTCTACCAATTTTATTTCTTCATCTAGCGATTCAGATGATGACAGAACTGTATATTCTTCTAACTCCGAGGCAAATCGCAACGATATTGACACATCATTAGTAGAAGCCCCCGTTTCTTCTACAACTGATACATCAACAAATGTGCAACCTAGTAATGATGAACAGCCTCAGAATGTGTCAATACTAACTGATGGACAGTCTACCTCGATCAATGACGATCCTAGGGAATCAGATATACCTGTTATGGAAGAATCGTGGTCTACTACAGTTACTGACATACCAGAATTCAATTTCGACAATTCAGCCACTGGCATCACCGTAAATATTGATGGTATGGAGCATGTTATAGATTTTTTTCACCTTGTATTTCCGAAAAATTACATAGAATATCTAGTAGACTTTACTAACGCTTATGGGCTCTACTCTCTGCAACAGTAATAGACCTCAAACCAGACATAGCCGCAAAGCTGTATACCGTGAAACGAATTACGAAGAATTGATGAAATTCCTGTGACTCAGTCTTCTCAAAGGTCAGATAAAATGCCCTCAACATCGAAGTCTCTTTTCATTATCCAATGCGCTATATTATCATCCCGTATTCAACTATACATTGCCAGGATGGAGATACGAGCAAATATTACGATGTCTTTGTGCATCGGATTTGAATGCCAAAGGAGAAGATAAAGTCGGTAAAATTATTGATATGCTGATCTTACTTTTAGAAAAGCTTACAATGCAGGTGGAAAATTATCATTGGATCAATCTCTTCTACTATTTCGAGGTCGTCTACATTTCCGCCAGTATATTAAATCCAAGAAAGCCCGCTATGGTATAAAATTCTATGAATTACTTAACTACACAATGTGTAGTTAATTCATAGAATTCAGTACATAACCATCATGTCACGATGGTTATGTACTGAATGTAAAAATGTACGCAGGCAAGGAAGCAGTAGATCCGAACATGCGTGAATCTGAGTCTAAGACAGAAAATCTTGTATTGCGATTGATGCGTCCATACTTGCTTTGCGGTCATCATCTATTCATGGATAACTTTTACAATTCTGTGAAGTTGACACAGAAATTACTGGACTTGAAAACTCATTGCACCGGTACCTTGCGCACTAATAGAAAAGACAATCCTAAACATATTACGACTAAAAATCTGAAAAGGGGCGAGCATGTATGGTCACGCAAGAACAGCGTATATATTTCAAAATGGAAGGATAAGCGTCTTGTCTTAATGATTATGACTAAGAAGCATCCCTCAATCGTGGAAGTGCAAAACAGATTCGGCAAATCGAGGTTGAAACCAAGTTTGTATTTGATTAGGTATAGAAATAAGAAATCATGTCCAGAATTGATCACTCAGATCAGATGATATCATATTACTCTTGCCCTCGGAAAATCTTAAGGTGGTATAAAAAGGTGCTATTTCTCTGTCTAGATATGGCAGTGTGGAATGCGTTCTTTTTGTACAGAAAATATAAAAAAGACAACACCATTACTTACCATTTTGTACATTATAGAGAGGAATGAATCAGAGTGATGATTGACCTTCAAGATTCCAAACCAAGAGACTTGTTCAACAACTCAAACAGCATTCATGATAGCAGACGTTTCCGTCCAAATACATCTTCAGCACCTACTCCCCAAGAAGCAAACGTCTCTCAAACTGAAAATACCATGCGCGGTCACTGGCCCGAACAAACATTTGCTCGACCAGTGTCCAGACTCGTACATGAAGTTAAAATCCACATTTTGCAAATAATATAAAATTACTCAAAAGCTACTCCTCTACACTCATATGTACTTACAAGGCACCCTTGGTTCAATGTCAGACACGAACACAAAGAGAAGTGTTTTATCCATAAATAAATACCTACCGTAACATATACCATCAAAAGAAAAGTACAAAAGATTCCATTCCACTGTTAACATCACTCACCAACTCCAGAAACCATCTCATAAGTCTCTAACTTATTATAGTGCCATAAAGTTAGCCAAGCAGAAGTACTAGGTAAAAGTAATACAATACAAACTTACAAAAGTTACAAACAATTTAATTTTTTTTTGTACATCCACATTCCACACTTTTTTTTTTTATTAATTCGCCCCGTCGGGCGTGCTATAGCTATACAGCCATACTGCCTTATCTTCAGTTTTTGCAATTAATGTCTTGCATCTATAGTTACAGTCAAAGTCCAGTCTTGGTCAAGTCGAGTCCGTACCGGTCAAATCAAGTCATAGTTAGTAAAGTAGTGGCGAATTTACTATAAGCTTCTGGATGAAGTTTTGGAAGCAACACGATGACTTTCGCGCGACGTGACCGAATAGAATTGTATCCAGTTGCCATTAAAAAAACTATATATATTTATCGTGATCACTTGATCAGTGGTACGATATCTTTTATTTCAATTTTCTATGCATTAAAGCAATAATTGATATCTCAACTTCAATGTTGTTGGTGGTTGACCTGTCTGCAGTGTCTGCTAACTCTAATATTGATGTAGACGGAGGAGTCCGCAGGTTTAATATTCATCGTTACTAGACCTGTTATCGGTGCTGAGACTGCAAAGTAATAAATAATGTTTGGAGTTATTAAAGCTCTCATAGATTGGACCCTGTAAGTATAAAAAATATATTCTAATACCAAATCTAAATTCCATGAACTTATTTTACACTAAATTCTGTGAACTTCTATAGTTTTGCTAATAATGTTAAAGCCTTTAATTAGTTGAGAGTGATCTAGCTTCTCATTGTTGCATATCCATATACTATAAATTATATTATAACTATGGTAAGGAGTTGATGAAAAATCTACTCTAAAGTAAAACATTTGTGATTTGTGTTTTTTAAAATTAAAGGTTATAAATATAATATAATATAAAGGTTATATATTAATATATTTATAAATACAAGAATTTTACTTCTATAATTATGCCTCTTATTTTGTTTTTGTTACAATAATAATAAATAAATATCATAGTACATTTCACATAGCGCCATCTAGCCCCAAACTAAACAAAGCTTGTACTATGAGAACCAAATAACTGATAGAATAATTATGTTACTTTTTTTTTTAAACATACTTCTAATACAGAACACCTAGACATAGAACAAACATTTATGCTCATCACACAAATGAATATAGTATGTTTTTTTTTTTATATGTAATTGGTTCACGTTTGACCACATACTGATGTTAAGCAACAATGTGGTCTAGGATGGAACACGCTTACCTAGAAGGAACCTGTTTACCCTTGATTTGAAGACACTCATTTTGTACCTTTTGATAAATACAGACTCCGGCAAAGAGTCCACATCCAAACAGAGCAACCAAATAGAAATAACTATGTCTGTAAAGTTTTTCTTCACTGTTTGTTGTCAGTTATTCACATAATTTAGAAAATACAGAGGTGTATGCTGTGGGATTTGAAACCCAGACCTCTAGATAAGAGGCAATTTCAATTCTTGATAATGACCTTTGCGAAGATGCTCCACAATTCTGCCAATGTCACGTGGAATGATAGACTGGCACATAATATAGAGATTGGGTTAAGTGTCGATTATTATGTACAGTATGATTCAGAGTTTTGTTTTCCTTTTCTTTAACAAAACAATTAAAACTAACTATAGATAAACACATATATATACAAACAAACATTCATAGTATAGTTTTTACCTGTTACACATATTTACAGAAATAAGGAGCTAAAGTAGCTCACAAATAAGGTGTCAAATTTTAACAGTACTCATTAACCCTTTTTTTAAGAAACCACAATAACATGGAAAATTGAAGTAGGTATTCATACATATTGTTTCTAAAAGTTTTTAAATATTCTTATGTATGTCACATTATCAGTTCAAATGTTGTTTTACTTAAGTACTTAAATATTTTAAATACTTGAGCTTATATTTATTTACTCTTATTAAGTCTTGATTCAAATTCAAATTATAAACCTGATTGTTAGAATAAAGTCTGATTAGTTCAACCTGTGTTTTATAATGGTCATCCTTTAATAATAATTAATGTTGAAATTATAACATTGAACAAGTTGTCAATTTGCCTTCAGTATATTTCAAAACTGTGAGTGTTCCCAAACGGGCAGTGCCGTTTGTAAAAAGCGAAATCATACAAATTGCATGTGACATTTTTTTTTTTAATAATTCTGTTTTTTATTTTTTATTTTTTTTTAAATAAAAAAAGTTTATTGCCAGAAATACATTAGAGGTTATACATATAAGTAGGTGGTTAAAATGTGATATTCTGATTCAAAGGAAAACGACAACGGGCCCCAAACTAGGCAAAGCCTGTATCTTGGGCGCCCTACAACAGGTTACCTAATTACAATTTACAGTAGGTATAATTTGCGCTGCGGGTTGTACACTTTTGTATTCTGAACATTAATAAAAATTTATGCTACATATATTCCACTATTAATTTCCTCTAGGATAAAAATTATTTATTGTTTATAAATTTAACGAGAAATGAATTATTATATAATTTATACCATACAAAGCTAAATTCGTTTACACATAACTATTTGTTGCGCACACTAAAATCAACGATTAACATTAATATGCCAAATAAAACAAAGTTTAGATTAATATTAGATCTTTAGACTTACATGTAAATAAATTAATTTTTTATCATCATTTACTGATACGTTCTTGTCTGTGTGATTGTGTGTATGTGTGATGTGTGTATGACAGTGTGTGTGTATATGTTTGCGTGTATGTATGTGTGGTCGTGTATACATGTGTGTGCGTGTTATGTATGTGTATGTGTGTGTGCGCGTGTATGTATAAATGTGTGTGCGCGTGTATGCATGTGTGCGTGGGCGCGTGTATGTACGTGTGTGCGTGTATGGACGTGTGTGCGTGTATGTATGAGTATGTGTGCGTGTATGTATGTGTATCTATGAATGAGTGCGGCGTGTATTGCTCTTGAGAATTTCCTCATAACATAAAAGTGCCTCCAACTCGAGAGAGCGGGCAGAAACAAATGGCAATGTAAAGTCCAGTGTATTGTATAAAACAAGTTCAAATTAAATTTGTAGTAGTAAAATTTGCATTTATTTTGTTTCAGATTACTGGTTGTCATACCTACTGTGGTCATTGCTATTCTTCTGCTTTGTGTGTTCGCACTAGTACCATGTGCGTTCATATTTGCATCCTGGTACATGAGGATTAATGAACGGAAGCTACAGAGAAGGAAACGTGATGGAGCTAATGTGGCATTCTTTCATCCATATTGTAATGCTGGAGGAGGTGGGGAACGAGTGCTTTGGGTTGCTATCAAAACAGTACTTACCAGGTACTTTCCGATTATGACCCTATTATACCCTAGCTTCTTATTCAATGCAAGGGTGATGAGTTCTGATGTGCCATTTGAGGTGTATTGTGTTATAGTCACTATTAGAGTCCAAACATCTTTATAGCACACTTACTAAAATAACAAAAGGAGCTAAATGCTAGATAATGCTAAAGCGTTTTCTACCAGTCATCTCCACAGTATATGATATGTGGTAGTAGAAATGTACTGGAAATGATCCAAAAATTTCAAAATGAATGTAGAATTATTGCCATACAACGGATACCTTCACACGTAGGTCTCAACTGAAATGAGAAAGTCTATATTCTAGCGAAGAAAGCCATGATGGACGGTATTCATATAAATTCTCTACTGTACTACACAAACTACATCCCACTGTTAAAAACATGGAGTCATACTCAATTTGAGGAGTATTTTGATATGAGGTCTAAATCAAGCGGAATTTATATTATACACCCATGAATCAATACCAATATTTTAGGCAGGCATTAGACAGTATATCACTACCAAAGTAACCACGAATCGCCCGCGGTATGAGGAGGTAGGTGGTAGGTAGGTTCAGATGTTGCAGGGTAGACAAGCGCGGGCGGGGGACAGGGCACCGCTGTCATGTTTGGTAGTTCTCTCGCGGCGAACAGTCGATTTATTGGCTTAAGATAGTAGCATTAAGGTTTTGTACCGAGCACACTCCATGTAATAAATTCTCCAATTTAATGGGAAAATCTATTAGTCGCAAATGTCTAATCTGTAACACTGCAGATGACATATACCACATTATCATGGAGTGTGTTCTCAAAATGAATCATTTAAAACAACTGTACTAAACGGCAGGAGCGACATATTCGCCTTGGCGAAAAAGCTCATTAAACTTTAATCATAATATAGCAAACAAATAAATATGATATTTTTATTCCCAGATATTCAGATTCCAACATCTATATCTACACGGTGGAGACAGCTGAGTCTCAGACAATCCTGGACCGCGCTCATAATCAGTTCAATGTGTCTGTTGAGTCTGATAGAATTACATTCATACGGCTTAGCCTAAAGAAAGTCATCGAGGCAGAGTCTTACCCATACTGCACACTACTACTGCAAAGCTTAGGATCCATGTTGCTCGGCATGGAGGCATTGTTGAAGTTTAATCCAGGTGAGTTTTGAGTATGCTACTTCATCAATATTAGAATCAATGTCAAAACATTTCATGTTCAATGTTTCATTCAGGCATTACTTTGTGGAAGTTCATTTTAAGGTATTCAAGGGCTATCATGCCTGAGGGCGTGGGTTCAAACCCCAACAATGAGCTTGAGCTGCCGGTGAAGGAAAAATATCGTAAGGAAACCATATCATGATGGTAGGGTACTTTCTAGTACTCAGCTGGCTAGCTACCACCCTCAAGGTGAAAATCTGCCGCTAAGTATCTAACGGTGTGTTCCAGCAGCCTCACTTAAGAGCCAGCGCCATTCCAGGCTAGGTGTACTTGACCATCTTCGACCACACCGTCACCTAACATCAGATGAGCTGTGGTCAAACCCCTAGCCTGTCAACAGCAAAAAAAAACTTTATATTGATAAATACCAATAAATGAATAATATGTCCGTTGTTTATCTAAACATCTCGTATAATTTGTGGACAGACGTGTACATAGACACGACAGGGTGCGCCTTCACCTACCCGATATTCCGATACCTGGCCGGGTGTACTGTCGGCTGTTACACCCACTACCCCACCATCACGCGCGCTATGACGCGCCGCGTGAAGCAGCGAGTGGTCGCACACAACAACTCCGGCGTGATCGCGCGCAACCCGCTCGCCACGTGGCTCAAACTGCTCTATTACAAGATCTTTGGAGCGGTAAGTACATTTTGAGGGTTCCGTACACAAAGGGTAAAACGGGACTAAGACCCTATTACTTAGACTCCGCTGTCCGTCCCTCACCAGGCTGTATCTCATGAACCGTGATAGTTAGACAGTTGAAATTTTCGCAGATGATGTATTTCTGTTGTCGCTATAACAACAAATACTAAAAAACTGAATAAAACAAATATTTAAGGGGTGCTCCCAAACAGCAGATATCATTTTTTTGCCGTGTTTATAGATAATGGTAAGGAACCCTTCGTGCGCGAGTCCGACTCGCACTTGTCTGGTATTTTTTTTTATATCGTAGGACATTACACATAGCGCCCTCTGACCCCATACTAATCAAAGCTTATACTATGGCAGTCAAATAACTAATGGAATACATGTATATTTTTTTTTTGTAAATACATACAGAACACACAGAACAAATATTTTGTTTATACCACAATTTTTTTTCTCCTTAATGGGAATCGAACCCACGCCCTACAGATCTTAAGGCAGATATTCTACCAATGAGGCAACAGAGCAACGATTTTTTCCAACCGGGGAGTTTGATCTCAAAAAAAAATCTTAATCAAAAAGTCATTTATTCAGTTTAGGCCCTGGTAAGGCACTTATGAACGTTAAGTTACATGTTTGAATCTACCACCGGCTCGTAATTACACTTCTACTGAGAAGACTCCAGCAAGAAACTCAGCAAGGCATTTTTTTTTTTAGTACTTCTAGAACTTTTTTAGGGTTCCGTACTTAAAGAGTAAAACGGGTCACCAGGCTGTATCTCATGAACCGTGATAGACCGTTGAAATTTTCACAGATGATGTATTTCTATTGCCGCTATAACAAAAATACTAAGAAACAGAATAAAACAAATGCTTAACGGGGGCTTCCATACAACAGATATGTGTAATAATACTACGATACGGAGATAAGCGTGCAACGCCGACCGTTGCCCAGGGGCCACTACTTTTCGTTCGGGATCGCGACGCGACTCGAAGGGGCGAGGCGTGCGCGGCGGATATCGGACGCGCGAATCTGTTGCTAACTCATCGTACCTGCGCGTGCGCGCTGTTACATATGATATTTTTGCCGTTTTTATAGATAATGGTACGGAACCCTTCGTGCGCGAGTCCGACTCGCACTTGGCCGGTTTTTTTTTTTGAGAAATCTGGCGACTATGTTTTTATTCACCGTTTGAAGTTAGCGTCAATACGCATACAGCTTAGAAAAGTCAGAGTGGCGTGCCGTGGGTTTTGAACCCAGGACCATCATATTGGAAGCTAAAGAATCAACTATTTTAGTTTAAATCTTTTTATTTGTGTGTTTTGTCTGTTATTCGTGTAGTAAATAGTGTGGTAAAAATGAAAAAAAAAAAAAAAGATTTTCTTTCTTTCTTCTACTATGTATATTAGGGAACAATCCAAGCCTTTAATGTTATCTCCCATTATGTTACAGATTTACGGTGTAGTAGGTCGGTGCGCACACGTGGTGATGGCCAACGGCACTTGGACCGAGGACCATCTGCACGACATGTGGCGGAACCCTTACAACATGTTCCGAGTGTACCCGCCCTGCGAGGTAATCATACCCCGTATCATATGCCGTAAACTTTCATCTTATAATGAGCGTTTAAAATATTTTCATGTTACCCCCCCTTGACATCCGCCGCAAATACATTTACCTTACCTTGCTTTACAAAATCATTCACTCGTGTATTGACTCCCCAACTAAACTTAACCACTCGTTTTAGCCGCAATTATAATATCTTTAGTTTACAAGTAGCTATTTTCCAGCAACACATCTTATTATAACCTTATTATTTCCTTGTATATGTCACTTGCTTTCCTCATATTATTTATATAGATAATGTTTATATTTAGTTTATTTATCTGTTTGTCTACATATTGTTTTTTTTTTTTTGTGTACATTTATGCATATTTTTCTTTTTTATTACCGCCTGGCACTCTCGTACGTGACGTCACCTGCCGGCCTTAACGGAAGACCAGCGCTGGCTGGTTGCAGTCGGCATTATGCTGAGTTGAGGCCGGTTTGTGTCATAAAATTTATTTCTTTCTTTTTGTTCTTTGCGTGTAATTTAGTTATGTTTTATCTTTTGTTTCTGTTTACCCATTTTGTTAATGTTTTAGAAATTTGTTTTATGTCATAAATAAAATATTGTCTAGTGTCTATTATTGTCAGAATGAGCCGCCAATACAATGAAATCCTCGTCTCCAACAGAAACATTGATATAATGTGGTACATATCTATTGTAATTGAAATTAATATTGTTGCATTCTGTTTTGTGTGTTATGAAACAAATAAATAAATACCCTGAGTATAAACCGGTTGGAAGCGGCTCCCATCCGGCGCGTTCCGGCGGTCTTTACTAGGCCGCCTTTTTTTTTCTCTTTCTTCTTGGCATCGCACTCTGTGCATTCTGCCAGTTTCAATGTTTCTATATTTTGTGAGTAGTCTTCATTTTTCAGCTTGTTTATCATCTATAGTTACAGTCAAAGTCTAGTCTTGATCAAGTCCAGTCGGTCCCAGTCAAATCAAGTCATGCCTTAGTAAAGTAGTGGCAACTTTACTATAAGTTTCTGGATGGAGTTTTGGAAGCAACACGTTTTAGAAAAAAATTCAATGGGGCGACACGACGCTCACCGTGTTCCCGCCAAAACTCCTAGGCCGCCTTATGGACGGGCGACGTCCTACGCTTGCCGGTCCGTGGTCTTCATTCAAGAACTTTACAGCCCCATCGGCCATCAGTTCTGCGTGCTATGTGCCCTGTCCACTGCCACTTCATCTTGCTAATCCGTTGGGCTATGTCGGCTACTTTAGTTCGTCTACGGATCTCCTCATTTCTGATTCGATTTCGTAGGGCCCCGAGCATAACCCTCTCCATAGCTCGTTGTGCTAGTTTAAGGTTACCACGAAGCCAAGAAGTCAGAGCAATTTCAGAGCCATAAGTCATAATTGACAACACACTATGGTTGAAGATATTCAGTGATCAAACTTTAAGTAAAACCAACAATGTGTCAAACCGACAGGTTAGCGCGCTGAAGCAGCTAACATCTCTTGCGTCTGAATCGGATGAGATCATCATTCTGTCGGTGGCGCAGTTCCGGCCCGAGAAGGACCATCCGCTGATGTTACAAGCCATGTACGAGCTCAGGAACTTGCTCTCCAAGAACGAGCTGCTTTGGAATAGGGTATGTAACCAATTACTTAGAACACACACACACACAGAAACACACACATACACGTGCACACACACACATGGAACACACTAAAACAAGATCTCATTGTGTACATTTTTATTTAAATAAATAAATATTGTAGGACACATTACACACAGCGCCATCTGACCCCAAACTAAGCAGTGCTTGTGTGATGGAAGTCAGATAACTGATAGAATACATAAATACTTTTTTTTTGTTTGTAAATACATACTTAATATACATATAGAACATCCAGACACAGAATAAACATTTGTCCTTGGTGGGAATCGAACCCACCCCCTACAGCTCAGGCAGACATACTCCCAATGAGCCAACAGGGTTGTCAATTATATAATAGATTGCCAATATAAGCCATAGAAGTTTAATAAAATTTTCATTACTAATTAATCTTTTCTTTCTTTTAAATTTTTTTGCTATCAAAGTTTTTGTTATATCATATTTAATATTGAAAATTATTAGTTTTTACACATAATTGCGATACTCGATACCCTGTGTAGTCTTGAATTTGTTGCGATTGCAGATCAAACTGTTACTGGTGGGCTCGATCCGCAACGAGAGCGACAAGGAGCGCGCCGCCAACCTGCGCGACCTGGCCGCGCACCTGGCGCTGGAGGACTCGGTGCGCTTCCAGACCAACGTCCCGCACGCGGCGCTGCTCGACCTCTACCGGCGCGCCAGCCTGGCCATCCACACCATGTGGAACGAACACTTCGGCATTGGTGAGGACTACATTTTATGCATTTATCATCGAATGTCTCAAAGTAACTCTAAGTGTTTGCCGTGGTGGTGCCAGCGTAAGAATAGTACCCCACCCTCTACCCGTGGTTGCCGTAAGAGTCGGCTAAGGGATGTAATCCGGATGATGGGCAGCAGCGTCTTCCGTGAACTATCACACCTAACTGCGCTCGCCAACCCGCCCGCCAAGCGTGGCGAGTACTGGCAAGAGCCCCCCAGGAGGAGGCCTATGTCCAACAGTGGACGTTCTATGGCTGATGATGTGAATAATAATAATGTAACTCTTTATTATTCACACCAATTACAAACAATTATTACAACAAAAACTTAACACAAGTGGAACAGTTGGCGGCCTTATCGTCAATAGCGATCTCTTAATTTATCTAACTCGAAGACAATTTTGAATATCATTTAAAGTTCTCAACAAAACTATATATTTTGAATAACAATAGTCTCTTGGCCATCATAAACTTAATATCAGTAATTTTACATAAAAAATAGTCCTATTTTGTTATTCCATGAAGGTTAGTTAAAGTGCACCCCCCTGGCTAAGTGACAATTTTAGTAAGCATAATGTATTAATATTTATAACTGTAAACTGTCTAAACTGTAACCTAATATGAAAAGAAAGATCCACAAAAAAAAATGCCTTGCTGAGTTTCTTGCCGGAGTCTTCTCAGTTGAAGTGTAATTACGAGCCGGTGGTAGATTCAAACATGTAACTTAACGTTCATAAGTGCCTTGCCAGGGCCTAAACTGAATAAATGACTTTTTGATTTTGAGTGTTAGGGAGTTTGCGAAGCCCCTGTGCAGTGTATAGTGAGCGATGGTGGTGTGCGCGCAGGCGTGGTGGAATGCATGGCGGCGGGGCTGGTCACCATCGCGCATCGATCGGGCGGGCCGCTGGAGGACATCATCGAGCCGGCGCCGCCGTCGCGCACCGGCTTCCTGGCCGCCGAGCCGCGCGAGTACGCGCACGCCATCCTCGAAGCCATCGCGCTCACGCCGGACGAACGAGACGCCATGGTCCGCGCTGCCAGGTATTTACTTATACTTGTGTTGTTTCCTGTTAGCTCATTTGGTAAAGCTTTTGTTTTTATTTTTTTATAGCTGACAAGCTAGTTAACCACAGCTCACCTGATGTTAAGTGACGGTGTGGTCGAAGATGGTAAACACACCTAGGCTGGAATGGAACTGGCTCTCAAGTGAGGCTGCCGGAACACACCGTTAGATGCTTGGCGGCAGATTTTCAACTTGAGGGTGGTAGCTAGCCAGCCAAGTACTAGAAAGTACCCTACCACTATGTTTAAAGTGCTGTAGGGTGTGGTTTCAATTCCCACCAGGATAAACTTTTTTTTTATGTCTGACAGGCTAGTTTTACCACAACTCACCTGATGTTAAGTGACGGTGTGGTCGAAGATGGTAATGCACACCTAGCCTGGAATGGAAACTTTTATGTGATGATAAATGTTTGTTCTGTGTGGGTGTTCTGTATGTATTTACAAAAAATAATGATATAAGTATTATATCAATTATCTGGTTCCCATATTCTACACGCTTTGCTTAGTTTGGCGATGTGTAAAATGTCCAAGGATACTTATTTATTACTTATTTTTAAGGTTAACCTTTGCAATGAAAATAAATAACGCAATATTTTAAAATTTTGTTGAAACAAATATAAAAATTATTTTATGCTATACATATATTTTATCTCCTATAACTAAAAAAAATGTGTTCGTTTTCAAAAACCTATAATTAGTCGCGAAAACGTCCTGAACTGTTTTGTTGACAGTATGACGTCAGGTCGTGCGAAACAATCAAATACAAATCTTTTATTGATAAAACCAAAGTAACAGGTCATTATTCCATTCATATTTAAAAATATCAAAATCATAACATATATCAATATAATGAAAATGTCAATATATACTAACATGTGAAATATAAAATGTGTCAATATGATTAAATGATATAATTAATTATATGTATACATAGACAATTTCTTCCCATCTACGAATCCCTATACTGTGTGTAGTCCAACACGCAGTTGCCCAGTTATTTTTACAAATGTATTTTCATTTTCAGAGCGTCAGTGGACCGTTTCTCCGAGAAAGAGTTTGAGAAGTCATTCCTGCACGCGGTAGAACCGCTAATGAGGCTAGAGTAGATATACAAATACGCATTTATTGGGAGTGTGCGCTGAGGAAAAACTATTGGACTAAAGAACACAATGCCCTGAATAATACAGTCATGCCCTGGAAATAATGTTCCTTGTGCTTTGTTCTTAAATGTTCGTATACGAATATAATGACTTTCAATCAATTACGGACGAACAAACATATTCGTATGCAAAAACTCGGGTGTATAATACGAAAATACAGATCCTGACATTATTTTGTTATCCAAAGTTTTGAACACCGTTGCCATGGTCATGGACAGGCGTTATCTCTTACCTTCAAGTGTTTTATTGCCCATAACTTTTTTGACTAACCTTCAACCTTGAAAAAAAGGTCATACTTTTTTCTGTAATTTTTTCCAGCATTTCAGAGTTTATTTTCTCTTTCTTCTTAGCTTCGCACTCTGTGCATTCTGCCAGTTTCAATGTTACTGTATTTTGTGTGCAGTCTTTAGTTTTCTGCTTCTTTATCTTTATAGTCAAAGTCCAGTCTTGCTTAAGTCCAGTCTGTGCCCGTCATGTCTAGTCATGTTTTAGTAAAGTAGTGGCGACTTTACTGTAAGCTTCGATGGAGTTTTGGAAGCAACACGAAAAGTTTCACCACATTATATCAGTTTCCCACACTCGAGCTTGTTATTCGGCACTTGATGAATAAAACACCACTATTTTTATACATAAACACTCGAAAAAACACTACTTTTGGAAAAAAATGCAATGGGTTGACACGACTCTCCGCGTTCCCGCCAAAACTCCATTTTAGATTTGTGACCAAGGCAAAAGTTGTTAGCAATGAACCTCCTAACCTTCTGTATAATAACCTCCTTGGTACACTCTAAGGATAATGTGATTGACCTTCAACAAAATATCTATTTTTATGTTGATGACCTTTATAAATGTTGTGATATAAATAAAAATAAGGAACAGTTATTGTTACGTTTCTAGGGTTGTTGTTCCTATAATAAAAGTTGTTAACAATTAAATACGTAATGTTGACAATTGAAAGGCACAGCCTTAATACACAGTCCTTGACAGCCCTGTTGGCTCATTGGGAGTATGCCTGCCTGAGCTGTAGGGCGTGGGTTCGATTCCCGCCAAGGACAAATGTTTGTTTGGTATAAACAAATGTTTGTTCAATGTCTGGGTGTTCTGTATGTATTATAAGTATGTATTTACAAAAAAAAAAGTATTTATGTATTCTATCAGTTATCTGACTTCCATCACACAAGCTCTGCTTAGTTTGGGGTCAGATGGCGCTGTGTGTAATGTGTCCTACAATATTTATTTATTTACAGTAAATAGCCGCACGGAAGCGTTCTGGCGGAGTTTTGTCGGGCGGATGGGGCGAAATCCTTTGTTTCATTAAAATCGAAGGGTCGTATAGAATTGCAAACTCTACCATATCATTCTATATCACGCACACTCTTACAAAGTCTGATTCACTGTAATTATCGAATAAGTGACAAGCCAAAATTTACTTCTCGTAATTTTTTTTTATGTATGCCTCTGGTACATACTTAATACATTATTATTATTACTACATCTTGTGCAAGAAGCTGTACTACTGTACATCGGGATAATTTCTCTACTTAGCCGCTTTTCTAAGCGGGTTATTTTGACTTGCTGCTATTTTTTGAGTCAATTCTCGTTACTATTCGATGTAAGCACACGGCCAAGAGATAATTAGGTTAGTTTTTATGTTTTGCTTTATGATACAATACATTTATTAGCACCACGATAGGATACCAAAAAAAAAAAATGCCGTGTAGTCGCTAAAAGCGTTTTCTTCCAGACAACCCTTGGATTAATAAGTAGCACTTTCACTGCACTTGTAAGGACAGTAGTGAGAAAGGCCAAGATTGTAAATAATGTACCGACGCTTATTACAGCTTAGGTACCTATATACCAAATGCACCTATTTAAAAGAATTTTTTGTATCTTTTCTGAAATATCAGGAATTCATTCCATTTAACTACTTATTTTCGACACTTTAAAACAATATTTATGAACGTACTTTGAACAACATTACGACAAAAAACATGCTGTCCTACCAAATTAAAAAGCGTTACATGTAAGGCCATTCAAGTATTACATAACTAGAATTTTAGTAATTAATCACCCCTCCCTCCCCCTTATCAGCATATATTAACAATTAACTAGCAACCTTATCACTAAAAGCGATCTCTTCCTGGCAATCTATGTCTCAAGAACAAGTAGAAAGCGAGGTGGGGAATAAGAAGGAAAATAAAGAATCGGCATAATTTATATGATGTTGCTGACGTTATCACCATTTAGATCCATTCCCCCAACAAAAACAAAAAATAAGCAAAGCAAATAATCCCAGCGCATTGGTGCTTACGTAATACTGGCCCCAATAAGATTTTAATTTTGGCCAAGTAGAAGTAACTCTCCTCGTAAGGTTGACAAAAGTGCCCTCATACTTCCGAAAACGGCTTTAGGAAGCGTCGACTCCTAAAACGTGTAATGTTTATATTTTCTTTGTTGTGAATTGCTAACATAGAACAAATAACAACAGCCTATTTAGGTCTGATTGACATCAAGGTGGCAAGTGTCGGTTGCATTGCATCGATTAATTTATTCATATATTACTGGATTGTAGATCAAGTCGTGATCGTGCGTGGAAAATTGTTTAAAATACTGTACTGGTTGCGTTACATAGGTAACTTAGGACATTTTCCTTTATACTATCTACATTAATGTCTTATTTGCCAGTGTGGTTGCGTCGTAGCCATTTCGTTGTGAATTGACCCTAACAAAGATGACGGACACAACTGGCCAGTTTATTGAACTGGCCAGTTGTATTTTAAGAATATTATAATTGACATAGTTGATATTTTAGTGTGTAGTGTTAAGCGCAACTACTTCGATTGTTAAAGCCTTAATCACACCTCCGCCCCGCGATCCGAGAAACCTCACATGAGTCTGTTGAATATAGCTATCTGCAAAATGTCGCTTTCCGAGTAAGAAGAAAAAAGGAAAAAAAGAAGAAATATTAAATACCTGTAACATACATTTAATTATCTCTGGATTTCTTCTCCGAATAATTGAGTAAATACAGTAGTATTTCTGACCTCTTGGACAAGTTTTTCTGCCACAGAAACGTGCGTAACAAAATCGCAGAATGAGCGCGAAGGTGCAACCGGGTTCCGAGCAGTTCGACAAAACCACGCGGGAAAAAGATTTAATCATAATCAAATGTGAGGGCCTAGACAAAAAAACGATTCGATGTATTCGATAACGGTAATAGAAAAGTCCAAAAATGTACGGAATTGATTTAAGGTGCCCGCGTGACATATTCGACAGCTAGTGTAAATTCCGTACATTTTTTACTTTTTTTTGTAGCGTTATTGCTAATGGAATGTTACTTTGTCTTAGAACAGGTATTTTCGTTTGTCATACAGCGGGCAAGACATGGCGGAACTACTTACTGCGGTTTCGCGGCGGAGGTGTGCTAACTGCGAAAAATTGTGCTATTGCATTTTTGTTCCATTAGACGTAAGCGTAATAAATAAAATGTAAGAAAATATCTTAAGCGTTTTTATTTAAAAATCATAGAATAAACATAAAATAAAATATATGGTACAAAAATAATGCTTAAATTAGCGGAATGTTGGTTATAAACTTCCGACTCGGTCTCTGGGAATCAGCCGGAGCTCCGACCCGTGCTTCAGGAATACATTGCCTGTAATAACAAACAATACAATAACTAGAAGTTTCGGCAGTTTTGTTGGGTGACCGTCTGGCTTCCAATCTGAAGGTCCTGGTTCGAATCCCATTGCACGCACCTCTGTCTTTTCTGAGCAATGTGCGTATTGTTGATGACTGTCAACGGTGAGGGCAAATGTCAAAGGAGTTAAATATTTTATTTTTATTTTTATGGCTAGCTGTTTGACCACAACTCACCTGATGTTAAGTGACGGTGATGTGGTCGAAGATGGTAAAGCACACCTAGCCTGGAATGGAACTGACTCTCAAGTGAGGCTGTCGGAACACACCGTTAGATGTTTGGCGGCAGATTATCAATTTGAGGGTGGTAGCTAGCTAGCCAGCCGAGTGCTAGAAAGTACCCTACCACCACGCTATGGTTTCCTCACGATGTTTTCCTTCACCGGCAGCTCAAGCTCATTTGAACCCATGCCCTTCGGCATGCGAACCTACCGCGCTAACCACTGAGCCATAATCTCTCTTCTAATCTCTAATCTCCCTAGTGTGAGATTCAGGGTCCGCAGCAAAAAGTTGTATATATTTTTTTGTTTAAATAAATAAATTATTATTATAATCGCTACAAAATTCTCCAAGATATATGAATTCTGCCAATCCCCATTTGGTTTGTGACCTTTATCAATACAACATTTTTTAACTTGAATATAGTCTGTATTTTATCCCAATACTATTTATTGAGGTAGTTTTTCTTGCGTGTGCGTACCAGCGGTCTGCTGCGGGTTGATGCCGATGCCATCGTCGGTGATGATAGCGCTGGTGGCGGGCTCCACGCGGAACTCCTCCGCTGCGAACTTGAGCACGGCTGTAAACGGAGTCGCCTCGGGCACGCTCAACCTGCATCACGATACCGGAATAAGTAATAGCACTAGCATACGAAAGGAATCCGCTCAGACTAGTTTTAACATTTTAAAAAACTGTACTTTTACGATCATTTTGCTTGTACGTGAAATTGAAACTTATCGTGTATCACGAGGGCGTGATACACAAATTTTAATTTCGTTTTTGGTCGAGCGCCACTCTTTGAATAGCTTTAACTGCAGAAACACAGCACAAACTCTCCTATATAAATATATGTGTGTATAAAGTGGCTGAGACCCAAGGCATATTGATAGGGCCCTCCTTCATAATCAAATAGCTCTGATGTGTATTTTGAATAATTACCTTTTTATTGACCGTTAACCACTCTACTGTAAACATGACAAGCTTTTTTGGTCGATAAAAAAGAATTTTTTGGCATAATATACATGAGAACGACATGCGTTAAATTATAAAAAAGATATAGCCTGTTTTTTTTTCTCCTCAAGGCCTATCGCATTTTTGCCAGCGTATTACGCTACTGTATACATATGTACATCAAAACGATTTATTTTTGACAAACAATTATTGATGAATAGTGTTATGAAACCAAAGGCTTATAAATTGTGTCTGAGAGGTCAACAATCTCTCCGAATACAAATCAATAGAAGATAGTGTGTACTCAAATGACCTAACAATAGATTTATGCATTGCATACAAAGATAGTATTTATTATTTTGTTGCAATAAACCAGTTTTAATTAGGTGCCGCATGGCAAACTAGCAAGATAAATAATGAGTGGGAATCTAATGATATACCTCAGGGTGAATAACTATGAATAATGCTTTGTTGTGTTACTTAAAGTTCTGTGTATTGATGCAATAGTCCTGGATATGTGTTATCTCTTACCAGCAGGAGAGTGTCTTGTTCGTCTAATTACTTTTACATAAAAAATAATATGATATATGCGTACATAATGAAAGGGAAGTCTGTTTAATTGTACGAAACAAAGTAAATAAAATAGTGTGTAAAGAAAGTTAAAAATGGTATACTTCACACATAATTTGTTACATGTTTTGCCAAAAATCTATATCATTTTCATGATCGTTTAGTATATCGAGAAATTGTTCTTTCAAAAATTCATTGGTAAATAACACTTTGGTAATGGTCGCTAGCTCTGAATAATTGAAATCTATATAAAAATATTCTGCCGACATGTTTTCTTTTAGTAACTTGCCGCAATCAATCAAAGCTTCACACATATAAGTGTACAAATCACTGTTTTCCACACACATCTTAATCAAATGTGTATCTTGCACATTGAAGAGAAATTTCCAAAACATTTTGTAATGATTACTCTTGCTTAAAATAACATCCAGAACACATTTTGATATTACATTTACAGAATTTTGAAATGTTGGGTTGGTACAACAGAGACATACCACTACAACTTCTATTATGTCTTTGTTATAATTCTTCAGCATTTCTTGGAGGTTATCATGTGACTCGGCAGTTACTTGGGACAGTAATATTTTACTTTTGAACTCTAAAATTTTATGTTTAGGTATTTCTGTTGGCAAATATTTTAGTAAGGTCTCTTTTGACGAAGCTTCTACTACTAAATCTGTGAGATAACCCTCAAGTTTATCTTCAGAATATAGATGTAAAAATATCTTGAATGAGACATCCATCAAGCTAATTTTACAGTTAGAATTGATGATCTTTTTTAAAATATATTTGGAAGGTTCACATAGACATGATTTAAAGAAAGCATCTGTTGAATCTTGTGCATTATTTAAGGTTGTTAAGAAATCATCTAAAGTTTTATTTTTCTGGAATCTATCAAGGCATTTCTCTATATGACAAGATTTCAAAAATGCACTTTTGATTTCTTCCTCAGTGGTATCATTGGATGGCCAATCTTTCCACTGGCACAAGTCAATAAAATCTTGGAAAAAGTCGAGAAACAGGCGCACGACTGCCGCATCCATACTAAACGATGTAACTTCAACGTAGACTGCGACCAACTCAGCATCTGTTAACATCAACAAACTTTGTTTCACCACTGTTTTATGGTTGGTAAGAAATTCTACGATATTTTATAGTGTATTTTGCGTTGAAGTTACATCGGTGATACTAATATTGACAAAATGTTAGGAGAACTCACACTTTAAAAGGCAATTTGGGGTCTGAAGTCAGCGTGATCTTGAATGTTACTTTCGACCTGTAAGAATAGTTTAATTCGTAATGATAGTCCAGTTAAAAAAGATGTGGATGAATAACATGCTTTAGATACTTACATTTTAAACCGTTTTTAATATTTACAGAGCTATCTTCTATTATAAAACTTGTTTAAACTCTGCCGAAAATAGTATAACACGAAAAAACTTGTTCGAAGAAAGATCGACTCGTGTGACGTGACATGTCAATGTCATATATTGATTTTGAGAGATTCAAGTAAATTGACATTGAAAGCAACAAACATGTAAAAAAAAAACAAATTTAGCGCTTTTACCTTCGAGTAGACAACCAAAAGAGTAGGCTGGTTAATTTATCTGAGGCTTTTACGTTAGAGCGAATATGCTGATTTGGTGACATTATTCATAAAATTTTACATATATAATTTTAATTAATATTTCAGTCAAATTATAATAATTATTTTTAAAATATTCTGGCTTAGACCGAGAGAAGCTCAGCCAGCGTGTTGATAAAGTAACCAACTAGGATTTATTTTTATTTTTTTCACCCTGTCATATGACCGTTTGTTTATATACCAATGTAGGTACAACATACGCCATTAAGTAGAACACGGAAACAGCTCTTGTTCTTATAACGCGTAGGTAATATGTTGTCACTCTCCATAACAGTGTGTATACTTTTGAATAAAGATTTTTTAATCCAAACCTTCGACCAAAGTAAAATGAATCATTATACTTTGGTCAAAGTTCTAAGCCCGTTTCGGATTATGACACATAAACTGGAATAAAATACACGTTATGTTGAATATATTCATTTATTTCTGCAATAACAAACCAAAACCTATACAAAATTACGGGAACGCGTAGGTATATTGCATACTGTTCAGTACAAAGTTCAGTGGATCATTTTGTGATTTAAAAACTATCATTATTCTGAACTCATAACATTATATAGGATAAAAATACAAGTTTCAAGACTTTTTTGTGAAGCACATAACATATTCAGGTCAGGTCATCGGTCACGAGCGGACCGACCCCGTCCGTGACCTCGGCAGCGAGGTCAGCGAACTTGGCCACGTAGTCCACGCTCGATTCCGCCATCAGCGAGTGGAGGTGAGAGTCCACCTGAAAACAATACTTACTTATAGTATAGTACCTGGATGACCGATTCAATTCAATTTAATTTCAATTTATTTTCTTAAATATTGGTACATAAATGTACACTTATTTACGTCAACAACAACAACAATTATTTAATATTTTTAAAATTTCAAGTAATAAAGAATGTCAGATATCATAATACAAATGTAAAAAAATAGAAATGTCATTGGTGATTAATATAAAATTAAATAATTAAAATAAAATGTCAAATAATATTAAAATAACTTAAGTAAAATTGGCCAATTAATTATCTTTAAGCGATTATCGAGCTTTGCTCGGGTGAAAACACGGATAAAACGACGTTTTCTAAAAGTGAAACCTAGCTAGATTGATTTATCGCCCCCGAAACTCCCTGTATACTAAATTTCATGAAAATCATTGGAGCCGTTTCCGAGATTCAGATTACATATATATAATTATATATATATACAAGAATTGCTCGTTTAAAGATATAGATAGATATAGTCTAGTATATAGTAATAGTATACAACATGAACTTGAATGATGTGTGTGCAGTAGTAGTGTATATTAAAAATTTGGTATATGTTTTAGTATATTTATATTTGAGTAGGCAAGTATTTAAGTAGATAGATATTCGGAAACTCTTTACTGTGCATATCAAAAATAGAAAAACAAGCACAGTTTTTTTTTTTTTTTACGAGCTTGTGCCACAAGAGGCGGCTTTATCGCTAAAAGTATATAAAAAATTATGGTAGCCTAGTAAGGAGACTGTCTAGCTTCCAATCTGGAGGTCTTGGGTTCTAATCCCATCGCACCCATCTCTAACTTTTCTAAGTTTTGTGCGGTGAAGGAAAACATCGTGAGGAAACCTACAAGATTTCTTAGACATGTAGATAATTAAAGAAAGAAAGAAAACATTTATTTTATCACACACACATACATAATAAAAGACGGCACGAATAATAACAGTAATAACGAGATAACCGCCATGTGGGACGTTGAGTCGACGAGCATTGTCCCGGTAGTCGTACGGACGTCACGGTGAACGGTCTTATAGCGAAGAGTCTCGACCAACATCTTAAGAGACTCACGCTAGACTTTTGGGTCAAGGGTCAGACCCAAATCTTTGACACGGCGCGCATTGTTAGGAGGTTCCTCACTCTGCAGCCCTAACCTTCGGCAGCTTGAGCCCTGCACCGTTGCCGGAGGCACTCTTTTTTTTTTATATAAAAAATCTAAGAAAATAAATAATAAATAATAATAAAAGTTGTCGCTGTAGTGTCCAGTGCGACAATAAAGGTTAGTTCTCAGCATTAGTGGCGCCGATTTCTCAGCTGCGCTGGTTTTAGAACTAACCTTTAATAACAATAATATAACTCACTACTACTTTACTATTCACACCAATTACAACAATTATTACAACATAAACATAACACCAGTGGAACAATTGGCGGCCTTATCGCTAAGAGCGATCTCTTCCAGGCAACCTTAGTGTGGAGAGAATTCTACTAAGTTGAGGACCAAGTGTCTTGACAGGAGAATTAAAATGAAGTAAAAGCGTTTTAAGCATTAGCATTTTTTGGGACGCACGAGATAGAAAAAGTTCGCGAAGGTGTGTACAAAACAGTGAGATAGGATAAAAACAGGTCTGATGCAAGGTAGTGTGCATTACCGCGAGGTCGGCGGGCGGCGCGCGGCCCTCCAGGTGTCCGAGGAAGGAAGAGAGCGAGAAGTCCTGAGCGGAGCCCTCCAGCCAGCCCTCCGCGTCTCGCAGCAAGCGGGAAGGAGACAGCGACATCGACTCGCTGCGCAGGAAGCCTGCACAACATATATAATTATGAACGTCTAGCTTTCATGCTGTAAAACAGGTATGGGCAACCTTTGGTTAGTTGCGTGCCAAACTTACTATATTAATGCAGTCGCGGGCAATAACACAAAATAAAAAAGCCAATTTTATTAGGTTATTGGTGAAGTAAGTTTACGTGTAACGGTTAATGTGATATTTGTGTTTGAACTTCAGAAACAAGTTTGTTCAAAGTCCACTTGTACAGAGGCGTAACGAGTTTTCCAGATTTTCATCTGTGACTCTCTTATGGCATTTCGACTTATTAGTCTTCATCATCGAGAAAAATTGTTCGCAATGTACCTACTTCCAAAAACGCAAACAATTCTTCTCGGGAACTCTCTCAGTTGTTTGTATTTCTCTTCACGCGAAATTTCAAAATGTCTCGCGGGCCGGATACGGCCCGCGGGCCGATTGTTGCCCGTATATGCTGTAAAAGTTTAAAGAATTTGGAAGAAAGGAATGAAGGTAACTTGTAATCTGGATTATTAGATACGTTGGCTACTTTTTATCTCGGGACTGTAAAACGCAACTAGTCAGTCCCAAGTTTTGTTTAGTTTTTTTTAATACAAAATTAATCAGACGCTCTCTTGATGGTAAGATATAATGCTTGTCCATGACCATTGCAAAAAAGAAGTCCAAAGGGTAAAACGGGACCCTTTTAGGATCACTTTGTTGTCTGTCTGTCTGTCAAGACCCTTTTTCTCGGGAACGCATGCTGAAATTCATATCAAACACTCAGGTCTACTGTCCCTTGGAGCTGTGAAAAAATCAAACTTCTAAGCCAACGCAATCAAAAGATACAGCCGTTTATGCTGCAAATTTTCTATACTCGCAAGGGAATCAAAACCTACAGGGTACTTCCCGTGAACTCTGAAATCTTGAAATTTGGTACGAAGCAACGTCTTATAACACAGATAAAGGAAAAATTGCGAAATGCACAAATTACCATTAAAAAAAAACATAGAAATATCATAACTTTTACTTATATACCTACAGGTTTGTACGGAACCCTCGGTGCGCGAGTCCTACTCGCACTTTTTTATGATTATTTATTTTGCCTAATTGAATTTAGTCCACGCGGCAGAAGTCGTGGTCGGCCGCATATAATTCCCGAAAAGATGAACTTCCGCAAAGTACCGCCTGAATCAATCTAGTATCTGAAGAAGTACTCACTACCAATATCTCGCCCTTCGTTATTATCGGCTTCAGACGACGGACCGTTTTTTTCTTTGGAACCCTTTCCAATAGCGCCGAGGTCTTTGCCCTCTCCCGTGATAATGGGGACAACTGATGTCGGGACGGTCAAGTTAGGGTCCTTGGCCCCTGGCTTGTCTCCAGAAAGTTCTGTCGCGTCGTTTGCTTCTTCATCATCTTCGGGGATTTCGTCTTTTACAACAAGTGTTTCTACTGGAAATAATTAAAACAACATTTTTAGCATCACTTTTTTTATATAATGAGATGGGCAAGACGCTCTCTTTAAAATAACAATAATAATAAATATCGTAGGACATTACACATAGCCCAAACTAAGCAAAGCTTGTAGGTACTATGGAAGTCAAAATAACTGACATAAATACATTTTACACTTACTTAAATTACTATGTTAAAGCACAAATCTATAGGCGTGATAGTTTTTCAGTAAAGTGTACCACAAAAATGCTCAGGTTGTGGGATAGTGTTAATTATTAGTGTGATTAATTTCAATTCACAATTTTCAGATATGTATCACATTCCAAAACTATGTATGTCTAGGTGCATTATAATTACATTTTAGTGACTAGATAATTTATTTAATTGCGTATCAATCTCCTAGCGCGCCTCTCGTGTGACTCCAGTGCATTACGACGATATCCATTCTTTTGGCCGTCCTGTAGAAGAATGGAAGTGGGGGAAATTTTAACAGACTTTAATTATATTTTTGGTTTTACCTTGATTGGGTTGCATGATGGGTATCCGCCTGTCTCCGTCGTGGAAGTAGAACTGCCCGTTAGACTCGCTCAACACGTAGAAGAATGACAAGCTGCAAATTAACATTATGATTTTCATTTAATACTAACTGTTAACCCGCGTGGCCGTGGTGGTGCCGGCGTAAGAATTGTACCCCACCCTCTCTACCCGTGGTTGCCGTAAGTGTCGGCTAAGGGATGTAATACGGAAGATGGGCAGCAGCGTCTTCCTTGAACAATCACACCTAACTGCACTCGCCAACCCGCCTTTCACATAAAATAAAACTCAGTCGGAACAGTCAGAATACTAGGAACTCTTCACTCGGAAGTGACAGAATAGTTGGAACTACTCACTCGGAAGTGACAGAATAGTTGGAACTACTCACTCGGGAATGACAGAATAGTTGGAACTACTCACTCGGAAGTGACAGAATAGTTGGAACTACTCACTCGGAAGTGGCAGAATAGTTGGAACTACTCACTCGGAAGTGACAGAATAGTTGATCTACTCACTCGGAAATTACAGAATAGTTGGAACTACTCACTCGGAAGTGGCAGAATAGTTGGAACTACTCACTCGGAAGTGACAGAATAGTTGGAACTACTCACTCGGAAGTGACAGAATAGTTGGAGCTACTCACTCGGAAGTGGAGGTAGGTGGCGGCTTGGGCAAGATCTTGGGCGGCGCAGCCGGCGCGGGCGGCGACGTCGGGACTATCTTCACCGGGATCAGAGCTGCACACATCAAAACATTCCTATAAACACTTGAATAGGAATATTTTTATGAATCATTTAAAGTTAGTGCAACTTTTACCTTGAGCGCAACTTTTGACGCTGGAGTGCTAGATAAAAATAATATAAATGTCTTAAAATAAAGGTTAGGTTAAGTTATTAAAAAACTTATATTTAAGAATCACCACAAATTATTAAACAAAGTCGTCCGCCGCGTCTGGGTGTTGGTTTTAAGGCATATAAGATATAGCTCGTTCAATCTATTGTTTATGCCGATAAACCAGCACTAGAAGACAACGTCACACGTGCTATCGGTCAAATACCAGCCGATATGCTCGAAAAAGTAACTCAAAATTTGACTTCTCGTATGGATCACCTTAAACGTAGTCGTGGCCAACATTTATGTGAAATAATCTTTAAAAAACAAATGGCAAGGATTTATTTTTGAAAATTAAATACCAATCACTTAAAAAATCACCTATTAAAACAAAAACATTTTGTACTTTGATAGATTTGATTGTGTGATGGATCATTATTGGTTTTGAAAATATAGATAAGTGGACAATTGCAAAGTAAAAATATATACGTCTACGAAAGAATCATTCGTCGCATTCGTTACCGCCATTCGACACGTTGCCGTAGTGGTGCCGGCGTAAGAATAGTACCCCACCCTTTCTACCCGTGGTTGCCGTAAGAGTCGGCTAAGGGATGTCATCCGGAAGATGGGCAGCAGCGTCTTCCTTGAACAATCACACCTAACTGCGCTCGCCAACCCGCCTGCCAAGCGTGGCGAGTATTGGCAAAACCTCCCCTGGAGGAGGCCTATGTCCAGCAGTGGACGTCCTATGGCTGATGATGATGTGATTCGACACGTAGTGTGCTCGTAGTGTTTGTGCGGCACGAGCTCAGTGCGACCGCATGAAGCGCCCCCGTTCTGTGGCCCTGCATGTACTCACTGGGCGGGGGCAGCTTGGGCAGCAGTGGCAGCAGGCGCTGCACCACCACGCGGCGCTCGGCCACGCGCGCGCGCCCGCGCCGCCCGCGCGGCACGTCGCCCAGGTCCAGCGCCGGCGCACTCTAACAACGCACATCATTATCACATTATAGTTAAAGTTCTGTGTATCGCTGCAATGGTCATGGAAACGCGTTATCTCTTACCATTAGGAGAGCGACCGTTCGTCGCATTAATTCTACAGTTGTAGCGATGATAGCTCAGTGGTTAGCGCGGTAGGTTCGCATGCCGAAGGGCGTGGGTTCAAACCCCAACAATGAGCTTGAGCTGTCGGTGAGGAAACCATAGCGTGGAGGTAGAGTACTTTCTAGTACTCGGCTGGCTAGCTACCTAAAAGCTCATGTTGAAAATCTGCCGCCAAGCATGTAACGGTATGTTCCGGCAGCCTCACTTGAGAGCCAGTTCCATTCCAGGCTAGGTGTGCTTTACCATTTTCGACCACACCGTCACTTAACATCAGGTGAGTTGTGGTCAAACAACAAGCCTGTCAGCAATTAAAAAAAAAGTTATGCATTTTTTTATATCCACAGGGATTCGTTTATAAATCGTTCGTCACTATATTTATAGGTACATAAACAATTGACAAAATACACAAGTTTTGGAAAATAATATAAAGCGGCGACCTTTACGCAATCACAGAAAAAAAAAAAACTCCGATAGTACAATCAAGTCGGGTAACTTTGAATTTCTGTACAACATTGAATAAAACTGGTTTGAAAATTCATATATATTTTCTCAACGCACATTTACTAATAAGTCTTAATGATCTTAAACGGAACAATGAAATATTCTGAATGTTATAGCTTATACTCGAGTAGATGGTAGCCCCAAGTGAATGGTAAGTTGTTGACAATGACAAGTTTAATTATTTTTTATACATTTTCTGTTTAAAAAAAAAGAGTTCACTTTTAATTTAAATTTAGAATATGAAAGGACACTACACTGTACTTATTGCTAGTATGGGATGATGGGATGGTGCACTGTTGGTGCTGGCAAAGCAAGTGCAAACCTCTTGTTGCGGTCTGGGCGCGATGGGCGCGGGCGGGCGGAACACGGGCGCCGGCGGGGGCGGGGCGCGCCGGCGGCACTCGTGCCCGCACGCGCAGCGCGCCCTGCCCGCGCCCGCACCCGCGCCTACGTGCGGGTTCCCCGCCAGGGACAGAAGCCGCTTCAACCTAAAACATTGCAAGTTTAATATACCACGCAAGCCACTATATTATTTAGTTCGGTACATAGTTCAAAAACACGCACACATTTTCAAGAATATTAAAACAAAATATGTTAATTTATTACGAATTTAAAACGAAACCCTCATAGGATCACTTTGTTGTCCGTCTGTCTGTCTGTCGAGACCCTTTTTCTCAGGAACGCGTAGAGGTATCAAGCTGAAATTCATATCAAATACTCAGGTCCATCTGTCCCTTGGAGCTGTGAAAAAATCAAACTTCTAAGCCAAAGCAATCAAAAGATACAGCCGTTTATGCTGCAAATTTTCGACACTCGCAAGGGAATCAAAACCTACAGGGTATATACTTCCCGTGAACTCAAAATCTTTAAATATAGTACGAAGCAACGTCTTATAGCACATATAAAGGAAAAATTGCGAAAAGCATAAATTACCATAAAAAAAATATCATAACTTTTACTTATATACCTACAGGTTTGTACGGAACCCTCGGTACGCGAGTCCGACTCGCATTTGGCCGTTTTTTTATTATTCTGAAATAAATAAGAAGTATGACAAAAATGTTACCTATCATTCATGAGGGAAAAGCCATTGTCCATTGGCAGAGGGTTCAGGGGGCGCGGCCGGTTCACCAGCTTGCTGATCAGCTTCAACGAGCTGGAGTTGGCCTTGTGCTCTGGAGACCACGGTTGCTCGCCTGTCGCAGAATATACCACATATATAGATACATAATTTGACTTGTAAGTTTGATGTTATCAATATAATATTTGTATTTGTTGTTTGTGTTTGAATCGCAGGCACACAATCGTCAATTTATTTTTGTTCAAACTTGCTAACGGAATCCTAGAAACGCCTGACTTGTTCACCGAATTGAGCTTTAACATACCACGTAGGTCGATAGGTCTTCACAAAGTTTTAGTTTATTCTGCACCCCAAACTCCCGCTCCACTATGGGACACTACGCTCCTCTAGCCAGACTGGCACGCCAACACAACAATATCGATATATTTTCCAATGGTTCAAACGATCTGTTAAATCCCTGGTACCCTGAATTATTTTCTTTTATCATTATTATGATTATTTTATATTATGAATACTTAAAAATAAACTTACATATTTATTAATCACGTAACATTGACATTTCAAATTTTTAAGAATAATTGTTAACATTATATTTTTATGCATGTCGTAGTCACCTATAAATGCTGTAACATCTAGTTTTTTTTTTATGTTGATGACCGTTATGAGTGTTGTGATGTGTAGAGTGTTGGTGATCCAAATAAATAAATAAATAGATAACATTTTATTGTTTAGGTACACCAAGATTACAGAACACAAATAATATCTATATCTTATCTTATCTTCACAGCCTTGCTGGCTAATTGGGAGTATGCCTGCCTGAGCTGTAGGGCGTGGGAGCGATTCCCGCCAAGGACAAATGTTTATTGGGTATAAACAAATGTTTGTTCTGTGTCTGGGTGTTCTGTATGTATTATAGGTATGTATTTACAAAAAAATAATGTAATTATGTATTCTATCAGTTATCTGACTTCCATCACACAAGCTCTGCTTAGTTTGGGGTCAGATGGCGCTGTGTGTAATGTGTCCTACAATATTTATTTATTTATTTATCTATATCTTTAAACGAGAAATTCTTGTATATATATATATATATTCTGAATCTCGGAAACGGCTCCAACGATTTTCATGTTAGTATGCAGGGGGTTTCGGGGGCAATAAATCGATCTAGCTAGGTTTCATTTTTAAAAAACGTTGTTTTAACCGTGCTTTCAGGCTATGAAAAACAGAGCAAAGCTCGGTCATCCAGGTACTAAACATTTAAAATTCAAATAAAGTGCAACATTTGGTGACCTTATCGCATGGAGACCTCTTCCAGACAACCTTTGTATAGATGATGTTAAAACGACAGGATGTGCTAACTAGAAAAAAACACATAACATTAACATATTTTTTTCTAAAATTAATGTTTTTTCGAGTGTTTATGTATAAAAATAGTGGTGTTTTATTCATAAAGTGCTGAATTACAAGCGCCTGGGACAAGGAGGTGGGAAAGTGATATATTGCCACGAAACATGACTTTTCATGTTGCTTCCAAAACTCCATCGAAGCTTATAGTAGATTTGACTGGCACTGATTGGAATTGACCAAAACTGGACTTTGACTATAAAGATAAAGAAGCTGAAAACTGAACACTGACTGCACACAAAATACAGAAACATTGAAACTGGCAGAATGCACAGAGTGCGATGCCAAGAAGTGAAAAAAAACTGTTAAGTACATCCTTTTGGTTTTGCCGTAGTCGGGTAATAAGATATCACTAACCTTTCCTTTCATCCCCGGAGCCGTCGTTGCTGTCTTGGCTAAATGTATGTTTCGGTGAGAAAATATCTGTGTCACTTTCCCTCGCGCCTTTGTCGTCTTCCACGGAACTGTCTGTGCCTTTGTCCGGGGTCTTTTCCGTCTTCTCCAGCTTCTCGGTCTTTTCTGACTTGATGTAGGGCTCGGGACGCGGCTTTTGGGGTAAAGGTGGGGTGGGTTCCGCCCACCAGTAGTCTAGTTCGAGTTTGGAGCGACTTCCGAACTAAAATCACAAATCATTACTACACCTAGCCTAGTTCCACTGCTGAACATTTTTTGTATGTAATAGTAATGAGACGAACGTGACGCTCTCTTAATCTGGTAAGAGATAACGCCTGTCCATGACCGTTGCAGCGATACACAAATTTTGAGTTTCAAAACAAAGTTCAGGGCATCGCTGCTTTATCGCTCATTACTTAGTAGCGATGATAGCTCAGTGGTTAGTGCGGTCGGTTCGCATGCTGAAGGGCGTGGGTTCAAATCCCAACAATGAGCTTGGGCTGCCGGTAAAGGAAAACATCGTGAGGATCGTCAGTAGGGTACTTTCTAGTACTCGGCTGGCTAGCTACCACCCTTGAGTTGAAAATCTGCCGCCAAGCATCTAAAGGTGTGTTCCGGCAGCCTCATTTGATAGCCAGTACCATTCCAGGCTAGGTGTGCTTTACCATCTTAGACCGTCACTTAAGATCAGGTGAGCTGTGGTCAAACACCTAGCCTGTCAACAATAAAAAAAAACTCAACAACCTAGTAATTTCGCTAACTGCAGTGCCCTTCCAACCGGAACACAGTAATGTGTACATACTACTGCTTGTCGGCAGAATATCTGGTACTGCGGTGGTACTTACTGAGACGAGCTCTTGCTAAGGAGATCTACCACCAAGTAAATTATATTGTACATTATATGTGCCGTGGTGGTGCCGGCGTAAGAATAGTACCCCACCCTCTCTACCCGTGGTTGCCGTAAGAGTCTGCTAAGGGATGTAATCCGGAAGATGGGCAGCAGCGTCTTCCTTGAACAATCACACCTAACTGCGCTCGCCAACCCGCCTGCCAAGCGTGGCGAGTATTGGCAAAACCCCCCCAGAAGGAGGCCTATGTCCAGCAGTGGACGATCTATGGCTGATGATGTGATGTGATTATATGTATAGTAGATAAATAGAAAATCTTTATTACGCGTTGTTGTCTTCTAGACACCCGGTTGGAACAGAGTTCCTTTAAGGCTTTATTTTAATTATAAAATATTTTTGCATATTCTCAAAATTTACGGCAAGCTGAATAGATTGAAAAAGTTTTAGTGACCTAGATGATCGGAAAGTGCCTCAAAAATCACTACAAAAAAATATCGGTTTTGGTGTCGTTTTTCATTGTTACACTATTTTCTGTCTCGCCCGCAAACAAATCAGAACGATAACGTTCAATAAGGAACTCTGTTTCAATAAATTTTATGAGCTAGCGCCACAAGTGGCGACCTTATCGCTAAGAGTGATCTACCCAGGCAACCGAGAATGAAAAACACGAAAACATAGTATTACATATAATCCATTATATTATTCTCTTTGTAAACGAGGTCTCACCATGAGGTAGAGGTCACCGAGTGTAAGGTCTCCCGCGTCGTGCACGCTCCAGCCTGCTCGTATCTGTTTGAGAGCCAATTCCACATCTATATCGGGCCGCTCATCGCGATCCGAGTCCGTTACCAACGTGTAGATACTTCCGCCGCGCTTTTTGGGCCGAATACGGAATTTCACCTGAAAGTTATAAGTATGAAGATTTGAATAGATGTAAAACACGGCTTAGGATACTTTTTGAGTGTTTTTAATAAGAATTTTTGAGTGTTAGCAAGTAATATAATGTAGTGCAACATGACTTTGATTAATGAAATAAATGAATGAATTACACTGGAAAAATGCACAAACTGCGACGCCAAAAGTGTAGAAAGAAAGATTTTTTAAATTGTTGTCCAATTAAATTGAAATCTTAATTGCTTTTGTAACTTAAACGACTGTTAAGCGGAAATAAACTAAATATATACCTTGAACACTCAAATTGGGTAGAAGGTACTATAAACTGAACATATAAAATAGTTTGACCCGATGCCTAATTGAGAAATGTTCCTGTAAATGATGAGTGATGTGATTGAGTGATGTGAGTATGACATAGATGTCATACTCAAACTTATTATTCAAATTCAAATTACTTTATTGGCATAAAAACGATAGAAACGATACATAACGATACATTTATGTCACAAATTTACAATTTAATTACAATAATAATATAAACTAACAAAAATAATAATAATATCATGGTATGTCAAATAAATCTTTAATGTCAATAATGCTACTATCAGTAAAAAACATCGTCAAAATTGATAAAGCTGTTACGCTCTTTACATCTATCCCATAGATCGGTCAAGCTTTCACAATATGTCAAAAAATATGCTAAGATGCTTTCCCAGTTGTCAAATAAAATGTCAAAATCAGTGTTGGCGGCTAGGAGCGCATTATTATGTATATAATATTAATACGCCTGAAATGGCAAGTTTTGAAAAAGCTCACGATAATATTACCCAACCATCTCGATGTACCTAAAACTCATGAATAAATCAACTTTGACTTTATAATGAGTCTTATCGTTCTCACCTTAAGGTCGTTAAACTTCCTTTCCTTGCCCTTCCCATGATCGCTTTCATTGTCAGTATCGCTCTTCGCGTATTTCTCATCGTCCTCCATTTCTGAGAAGCTGTCCTTCTCCTTCTCAGACATGTCTCTCTCTCTCGCGCCGTCGTCTCGCTCCCTCCCGATATCGTCGCGGTCTTTGATGATATCTTCCTTGTCCTCTTTTTCAGTTTCTTCCTCTGAAAAGCCACGTAGTTTCCAATTTACTAAAACGGTAATGGTGACAATAAAATCTATAGACCGATAACACCTTTGCTCCTACTTTAGCGAAACATAAACTTGCTGTAGTCTATGAATGTAAAACTTCGCAAATGTACTGTTGACTGCCCATCGCATCTGAGTATTTAATTAGATCGACATTGTTTTTGATTTGATTTTCGTATTATAGTTTTTAACTATTCCTATTTTTTGTGAGATAAATGTAAGTGAATTTTGTCGTTTTTATTTTGATAAAAGAATTTATTTATTTTATCTCATTTGTTACTGTATCCGCTTCAAGAGCTGTAGGGCCTGGGTTCGATTCCCACTCAGAACAAAAATTTGTGTGACTAGCAAAAATGTTTGTTCTGTGTCTGGGTGGTATGTATTATAAGTATTTTAAAAAAAAGTCAAGTTATCTGGATTTATAATACAAAATTTGCAGTGTTTGTAGCGATGATAGCTCAGTGGTTAGCGTGGTCACTTTACGCGGCGAAGGTCATAAGTTCAAACCCCAACAATGAGCTTGAGCTAGTGAAGGAAAACATTATGAGGAAACCACAGCATGGTTGTAGGGTACTTTCTAGTACTCGACTGGCTAGCTACCACCCTCAAGTTGACAATCTATCGCCAAGTACCTAACGGTATGTTCTGTTAGCCTCACTTGAGAGCCAGTTCCATTTCAAGCTAGGTGTATATACCATCATCGATCACACCGTCACTTAACATCAGGTGAGCTGTGGTCAAACACCTACACTGTCAACCGTAAATAAAAAAGTCCACGTACCCCCCGTAACACGTAGATCAATATCTTCTTTAATTTCCTTTTCATCCTCTGTACTTGGCCGCTCATCTTCTTGATTATTCTTGTAGCTGGCCATCAGTTCGATACCGTCAATGGCAGTTTCTTCTATATTGATCAGCTTAGTAGCATCCTCGTCTAGCCTGAACTTCTTCTGTTCTATTTCTTTGTCCTTCTCGGTCGTGCTATCTTTGCGTTGACGCTTGGGCGTGCGAATTTTAGCTAATAGTATAGGAAAAAAAAAATAGAGGAAATTGTGGTATATAAGTAACACTGTTGTAACAGACTTCAATTAATTAATCAAGTTCCTCAACAACCTCAATATATGTTATACATAGTCATAGTTTTTATTGATAACATCAATTACAAGTCAAAATAATTAAATATTAAAAAATAATGAGTACAGTACAGTACGCGCGCGATCTGAGTGCAGAATGCACTAGTGCCGTGACCTCATGAGCGAGATAAGTCGATAAATTACACTTAAACAAACTTTTTTTTATTGTTGACAGGCTATGTGTTTGACCACAGCTCACCTGATGTTAGTTAAGCGACGCCTAGTCTGGAATGGTACTGGCTCTCAAGTGAGGCTGCCGGAACACACCGTTAGATGCTCGGCGGCAGATTTTCAACTTGAGGGAGGTAGCTAGCCAGCCGAGTACTAGAAAGTACCCTACCACCACGCTATGGTTACCTCACGATGTTTTCCTTCACCGTCAGCTCAATCTCATTGTTGGGGTTTGAACCCACGCCCTACGGCATGCGCAGGTGTGCGAGGCGAGGTGTGTTGACGGCGGGGGGAGGTGCTGCACTCAGAGCGCGCGCGTGTCTAGCAATGTGTATGTACTGACGTGGAGGGTCGGGCCCGCGGCGGCCCGCCATGCGCTGCAGGTAGGAGCTGAAGCAGATCTTCTGGCTGGAGAGCTGCGCGCTGGGCCGCACCTGCGGCAGGTGTAGCTCGGCGTCAGGCCGCGGGCCCACGTGCAGCGCTTTCCCCTCTGCACGGAGCATTAACATTTATCAACAATCTATAACGCCACCAATAGTGGCCGAAATTAGTGTCCTCAACAGATTTTTGTTTATGTAAAAGTATCAAGTTTGTAACTATTACAGCGGCACTGACCATTCTGAGTAATAAAACAAAGTTTTACTTTGGTACTCATTACTTTGAGACATGCCGATTTGAGGACGGATTTTGGCTCAAATATAATTTACTTTCGATATTCATTCATTCGTTATTTAATGACAAAATTAAAACTATAAGGTGGCTCATTACGTGGAAGACAAGAATATATGGTTGTAGTAGCTTCTCTATGCACTTGCATCCCCCTGGCTAAGTGACAATTATATAAGTAAGCATAATGTATCTATAACTGTACTTACCTAATATGAAAAGAAAGATCCACAAATAAAAAAATGCCTTGCTGAGTTTCTTGCCGGAGTCTTCTCAGTTGAAGTGTAATTACGAGCCGGTGGTAGATTCAAACATGTAACTTAACGTTCATAAGTGCCTTACCAGGGCCTAAACTGAATAAATGACTTTTTGATTTTGATTTTATGTTTTGTTTTTTATATGCATTAATTTTGTCAAATATAAACAGCATATCATTTCCGCTTTCACTGAACAGATGTTTGACCACAACTCACCTGGTGTTAAGTGATGGTGTAATCGGACACCTAACCTAGAATAAGATCTAGTTCTTAAGTGACGCTGACGGATTATACCGTTAGGAGCTTGGCAGATTTTTACCGGCAGCTCAAGTTCATTATCGGGATATGAGTTTGAAAACAATTTTATATTAAAAAAAAAAAACACGACTGCCATGTCGAAAAACGAACTAAAACTTTCATTCACGTTTGATAATGGCAATACTGCCGCCATATTGTTTTATTTGTAATTATTGCCAGTGTCAGGATAATGTAAGGATCTTAACGATACCCCATACATCCGAATCTGTTAAGACATTTAAAATTAATGGCGGAATAAAGAAACTCACATGCGTGGATCTTGAAAACATTACCTATAGGTACTTTTTTTTGGGCAGTCGTGTAATAAAAGAGCAAAGAGTGAAAGAACGTTGAACAACAAACAAGAGTATGGGTGGTGATATAAGTTCCTGGCAAGTTGTAGAAGCGTTACCTTCGACGACAAGTCTCTCATTGTCCAAGTCGAGTTCGGCATCCTCGCGCCTCTCTCCCGATTCACCATAAAACCTATTGACTTTGAAACTCGGCTGATTCATAATTAAGGAAAACATGAATATGAGATTGTGTGTAGAGTTTTTAAAAAATGTAAAAGTAATAAAACCAACGATAAAATCTCCTTATAGTAAGAGAACGCATGTCCATGACCATTTTAACGATACACAGAACTTCGAATAACAAAACAAATTTCATGGCGTCGCTGCTTTGGCTTACTCATACTTTACTTTCGATGGTTAGCGTCAACAGTCCTTTAACTTTGCCAGCTGCTAACCGGAACACAGTATGTTTTCACACTACTGCTTGGCGGCAGGATATTAGATACTGCAGTGGTACCTACCTAGACGACCCCCTGCTAAGAAGATTAGTGAACACTTCTATCCCTACTTTTTTTGTTGTAAATACATACATATTATATATACAGAACACCCAGACACAGAACAAACATTTATCGTCAAATTAAAGATATTTTAGTTTAAAGAACGTCGTTTGTGTGTAACCATGTTAATAAAAAAATCATTCATACATTTTCAAATTTAGAGATAATCATCTTTAAATTTGAAAATGTATGAATGATTTATTTGCCTGTGAAATTAGGTACATATACACAGTGAAAGGTTGAACATCAGCAATATTGATACAGGGGGTTCAGTACTCGATTGTCGTTCCAAATATTTAAAAAAATAGGTGATTAATGTTTGTCCTCATTATCCTGAGCAAACACAAAAGTATGGTCACTCAAATCACGCGCACCAAAAATGACATGGAAGTTGCGCGCGGTCCCAGATTAGATAACAGTTAGTGCGCAGTCTACGTATGGTAGTTATGTCTTGCGCTAGCTCGGTGCGTAAGGCTGCACGCTGTCCATACATTCTGGAGTCTTGGATAAAACTTTAACCAAGGTTTTCTTAGTTTTTTTTTTGGTATTTGTTTCGATTTTATTTCTTTATACGTTTCATATGACCAGTAACTAATATGATTTTGAATGTTGCTAATGTTCAAACGGTCAGCCCGTACAGATATTTTTTCAATTAACTTAGTTCGCTAGCTTCTACCGTGGTTTATAGACATCATCTTAATCATCAGCCGTATGACGTCCACTGCTGGACATAGGCCTCTCCCATTGATTTCCATAAAGACCGGTTGGAACTGGCTCGCATCCAGCGCGTTCCTGCGGTTTTTATTAGATCGTCTGTCCACCTTGTGGGTGGACGTCCTACGCTGCGCTTGCCGGTCCGTGGTCTCCACTCCAGAACTTTGCAGCCCCATCGGCCATCGGTTCTGCGTGCTATGTGCCCTGCCCACTGCCACTTCAACTTGCTAATCCGCTGGGCTATGTCGGCTACTTTAGTTCGTGTACGGATCTCCTCATTTCTGATTCGATCTCGTAGGAAAACTCCGAGTATAGCCGTCTCCATAGCTCGTTGCTGTTACTTTATAGACATGGTTGCATAAAATAATTGTGTGTTGTTTAAGCAAAAACGCATTAAAAGGATACAGGTAGTGCCCAGCGGCGCGCGAGCGCTGCTATGAGAGTGCGGAGGGCGGCGGTGGGGGGCGCCGCGATCGCAAGGCGAGGGTTGTGCGCGGCCCCTTGCACGCGCGCCCACGACGACGCATCGCGCGCCCTCAGCGCCACCGTGGCGCGCGCGCACACGCGGGACCCGCACGCACGCTCTATCGGAACAATAAGTTGCATTTCATACATTTCCTCGACGTACTTTTTTGTAAGAAGTGCAATTCGCGCAATCTATTGTTTGGGTCCTCGCGAATCACTACGAAATCGATTTAAGGATTTTAAGATATTAACGTTACCGTCACAGTACATTTACGAAAATATTATGTATATCCGGAAAAAAATAAATTCATTTGAAATTAATAATAGCCGCCATAACTTAAACACAAGAAATAAAGATAAATTGCGTTAGATTCTATAATAAAATCCCACTTAAGCAGAGGTTAATTGACAAAGCCTACTATAAGGTGGCTCATTACGTGGAAGACAGGAATATATGGTTGTAGTAGCTTCTCTCTGCACTTGCACCCCCCTGGCTAAGTGACAATTGTAGTAAGCATAATGTATTAAAAATAATAACTGTAAACTGTAACCTAATATGAAAAGAAAGATCCACAAAAAAAATGCCTTGCTGAGTTTCTTGCCGGAGTCTTCTCAGTTGAAGTGTAATTACGAGCCGGAGGTGGATTCAAACATTTTTTCACAATTTTGATAGACTTTTTTTATATAACAGGTTCGTCTCTTTACTTTCTCATAAAAAAGCAAAAAAAATTTTTAAAAGTTTTTTTGTGTTTGTCAGGCTTCTTGTTTTAACCACAGCTCACTTTATTTGAGTAACGGTGTGGTTGAAGTTGATTAACACACCTGGAATGGAACTCGATCTCAAGTCAAGCTGGGCCATGGATACCAAAAATTAAGATATTGCTCGTAAGATATTTTTATCCTGGAAAACCCGGATGAGACCACATAGCAAGTAAGAACTATAGGTACCATAGACAGCTTATGTCAATCCTGTACATTTTTAATAGCGGGATCACTAATCAAATGTTACTTTGTCTAGGCACTCTGATAACTGATGGAATACATGCGATGATAGCTCAGTGGTTAGCGCGGTCGGTTCGCATGCCGTAGGGCGTGGGTTCAAACTCCAACAATGAGCTTGAGCTGCCGGTGAAGGAAAACATCGTGAGGAATCCATAGCGTGGTGGTAGGGTACTTTCTAGTACTCGGCTGGCTAGCTACCACCCTCAAGTTGAAAATCTACCGCCAAGCATCTAACGGTGTGTTCCGGCAGCCTCACTTGAGAGCCAGTACCATTCCAAGCTAGGTGTGCTTTACCATCTTCGACCACACCGTCACTTAACATCAGGTGAGCTGTGGCCAAACTACTAGCCTGTCAAGCATTAAAAAAAAACTCCCAGATACAAAACAACCACTTGTGTGACGAACATGTAAGTCTGATCATAAAAGATGCCACTGACCTGAGATCTGGTTGAGGCGGCGTAGCGCACGGCACATGGGCGTGCGCACGCGCATGTTGCGCCCTCTCGCTCGCACCACGATGCTGCCACCTACCACCATCTCCCCGAGACGGCCGCATGTCTTCTCGTTCACGCTGACCAACTTCTTGCGGAGCTCGCCGTAGTTTATAAGGGCGTATAACTCTTGAGCCACTTTTTTGACATCTGCAAACAAAATAAACGCAATATACCTTAATATATATTGTAACTAGCAGACCCGGCCACGCGTTGCTGTGGCCAAATTGAACACTGTATGAACACATTGTTTTTTTTTTTAACCCCCGACGCAAAAGAGTTGTTTTATTAGTTTGACATAGATGTCTGTCTGTCTCTGTGTGCGTGTGTGTGTGTTAGTGTGTGCGTGTGTGTGTTAGTGTGTGCGTGTGTGTGTTAGTGTTTGCGTGTGTGTGTGGCATCGTAGCTCTCAAACGGTCCATCCGAATTCGAAGCGGTTTTTTTTTTCATTTGAAAGCCAGTTTCCCTGTGATTCTTAGCTATGTTTGGTTAATTGCGTATTTTCACATTTTAATATTAAATACTGAATAGGTTCGCGTTTGACCACATCATGCCTTATGGTAAGCAACGATGTGGTCTAGGATGGAACACGCTTACCTAGAAGGAACCTGTGAAGGACATTTTGGTATGGAGGTAGCTGACTCCATGGATTAACACATAGGCTACTTTTTATAGCGAAATAATGTAGCCGGTAACCCCGTGGGGTGCAGCTAGAAATAAATAATCATAACAATTCTCTTGAAGCGATAGACAGTGATGCTGTCTTGTAATTGAGATAATAAACCAATTACCATTAATGTGTAAAAAACCGGTCAAATGCGAGTCGAACTCGTGTGCTGAGGGTTCCGTGCCTACCCATTATACCGCCATAATAAATTTGGTATCATTTTTTTTTCAACTTTTTTTTTTTTGACCCGGAAGTATCTTTTAGGGTTTTCGACCCAATACCTATAGGGTAGTTCCGGTTGATCTAGAATTGTCAATTTTGGTTAAAAGCAAGGTCTTACAGCACAAGGAAAGGGAAAATATCGAAAACTAAAAAAAGTTGAAAATTTTGGTACTTACAAGTTTTCGCGAAAATCTAAATTTGCCCATATCTTTTTATCGAGTTGACTCAGGACCTTGGTTTTTTATACACCTAATAGGGACTATAGACTTCAGTATCTGGTATAAATTTCAACTTGCTAGGTCCACCCGTTCCTGAGAAAATCGGTGGTGACACACGGACAGACGGACAAGAGAGTGATCTTATAAGGGTTTCTTTTTTACCTTTTGAGGTACGGAACCCTAAAAATCGAATGAGCGTTATAGAAATCAAATCATGTGGTAGTTAATAATACCCATGAGAGGTAACCGCAAACCATAATTGCTGTACAATCTCAAACAGACAGAATAACACGCCCGCTGTTATCATACGGACACGATTTCAATTTAAAAAGATTTTTGTACTATTGAGCTTAACCTCGCAGCTTAGAATTAGTATTTATTGTTTAAATGTAATAGTAATGAGACGAATGAGACGCTCTTCTGATGGTAAAAGACATCCTATCCATGGCCATTGCAACGATACATAGAACTTTGAGTAACAAAACAAAGTCCGGGGCATCGCTGCATTGGCGTTCAATACTTTGAGACTTTCGATGGTTAGTCTCAACAGCCCTGTAATCACGCTAGCTGCAGTACCGTTCAAACCGGATCACGGTAATGTTCACACACTGCTGCTTGGCGGCAGAATATCTGGTGGTATCTACCTAGACGACTTCCTGCTAAGGAAATCAACAACCAAGTAAACTTCTTTAACTTGCGCCCGTAACTTCGTCCGCATTAAGTTAAGAATTGGTTTCATGTGTAAGTAACAAAAGAGCAATAGTTTCATTTGCGGCACTGTTGGCTCATTGGTAGTATGTCTGCTTCAAGAGCTGCGGGGCGTAGGTTCGATTCGCACCCAGGACAAACATTTTGATGTATAAACAAATGTTTGTTCTATGTCTGGGTGTTCTAAATGTATTATAAGTATTATGTATTTACAAAAAAAAAAGTGTTTAAGTATTCTCTCAATTATCCGACTTCCATAGCACAAGCTTTGCTTAGTTTGGGGTCAGATAGCAATGTGTAATGTTCTACGATATTTTTTTTTTTAAATGTTTGTATTATTTATTGTGTGAAAATAAAGTTATCTATCTTATCTTGTTTCTTAAGTGAAGCTGCCGGAATATACCGTTAGTTGCTTTGCGACATAATTTCAACTTGAGGATGGTAGCTGGCCAGCCGAATACTAGAAAGTATTCTACCAACAACACCATGCTACGGTTTCACGATGTTTTCCTTCACCGGCAGCTCAAGCTCATTGTTAGGGTTTGAACTGACGCCCATCGGCGAGTGAACTGGCCACTGACCGCGCTAACCACGGAGCTATCGTGGTTACAAAACAAAACGCGTTCAGTTAGTTTCATTACTTTTATATAATGACACAGAACATGCTGGTACCTATACAATGTCACTCCATGTCACCCATCATTTAACAAAGCACATCACGCTACATCCATTGTGCCTTAATATATTGTCATGGTTCACAATAACTATATTTTATGGGAGTAATTTTATAAACACCTCTTTTATTATGAGGTTGTAGGGATGTAATCAGATCTGAGGACGACATGACATTAATGGGAGGACAGGGAGCATTACAGATATCTAAATATATATAACTCAAAGGTGACTGACTGACTGACTGACATAGTGATCTATCAACGCACAGCCCAAACCACTAGACGAATCGGGCTGAAATTTGGCATGCAGGTAGATGTTATGACGTAGGCATCCGCTAAGGATTTCGATTAATTCTACCCCCAAGGGGATAAAATAGGGGATGAAAGTTTGTATGAAACTTTGTCAATTTTAAACCGATCGGGTGAAACTTTGCATGCATAAAGCTACTATGACGTAGGCATCTAGCGCGGGTGAAACCGCGGGGCACAGCTAGTTATACATATGTCATAGAGAAGTATACACCAATGGAATATTTTTTACGTCTGAGTGACTGTTGACTTTTTATATCGGATTAGGTCACGTTAGGCCACGACCTCACCTGATAGAAAGCGACGACGTGGCCGAAGATAGAGCACGCTTGCCTAGGAAATACCTATTCACGATTTTCTTGAACAACTCAGAGTTGTACTTAGTTGGAAACGCAGACGCTGGCAACGAGTTCCACACATCAGCAGTTCTTACAAGGAAGGTAGTCTGGAAACGTTTTGCGAAAACGAAAATATATTTTAAAGAGAAAAATAAACTTACTTTACAAAGTATTATTACACCTGCTAGGTACCTACTGACTTGTTTGAAGTCAGTGCCAAACACCGGCACCTAGAGCACCTACTTTCTTAATAATACTTTGTAAAGTAAGTTTATTTTTCGCTTTTTAGTACTGGTGTTCTTTTCTTGAAGTCGGTTTTACTTTTTTTAAGTTGTTTATTTTTTAATTTTTAGTTAGTTTATATGTTCACGCCAAGAAACACTTGAACAGTATGAGTCCAGCTAGATTCGATAAGATTCAAAAACGTCTTGCCAAAGACAATTACATCGTCAACGTAAACAAAAATGTTCATTAAAAAATGCTCATAAAGTAATAAACAACTGGGCCAAACTATGTTAAACTTTTATGGGACCAATTGGCAACTATTCCGCATAAAACTAAAGAAGAATCACGTAAATCGGATCATAAATCTTAGAGTAATCGGTGTACATACATTAAAAAAAAAACAATCAAATTGAGAACTCCTGAGAATCCTTTTTGAAGTCGGTTATAAAAGAAACTTACTCTCATCAAAATGCACATGCTTGGACAACTTATGCCAGGTCCTGTAATAGAAGTGGCTGACTTGGGTCTTCGTCTTCAAATTAATATCAGGCATGCCTTTCTTCTTCATCTTGGCACAGATGTAGGCGGTGATCGCGTCGAAGTCCTTCCCGTACTCATTGAGGGCCTCGAAGAATAGGTTCTTTTCGTCTGTAGACCAGAGGGCCTTTGGCATGCGTTGTTTCACGGGGAACTTTAACTCTTCGGAGGTTTTACTCGGAGTTTCACAGTCGGGTATATCTGGAATAGTTAGAGACAACAATATTAGGAACTAGTTTTGACGATTTTAGAGTTTTGCCCGTAGCAAAAGTTGTTCAAGAAGGTACAATGTGGTTTTATTCGTCTATATCCTTGTCTTTTTTTTCCTATAATATTTTCAATCGTGAGCTTGGCTGGAAGAGATCGCTTTTAGCGATAAGATTTTGTTAGCAGGTTGTCGTCTAGGAAGGTACCACAGCAATATTAGATATTTTCCCACCAAGCAGTAGTGTGTGAACATTACTGTGTTCCGGTTTGAATGGTACTGCAGTGAAATTACAGAGCTATTGAGATTAATTAACCATCGAAAGTCTCAAAAATAATGAGCGCCAAGGCAACGATGCCCTGGACTTTGCTTTACTACTCAAAGTTCTGAGTACCGCTGCAATGGTCATGGACAAGCGTTATCTCTTACCATCAGGAGAGCATCTCGCTCGTCTCATTACTTTCTATACCGAGACGAGATATTTCAAAGGGAAACTTCGACGGAAACAGAACATCATATTTTTATATAAATATAAATATTGGAGGATATTTTCACGCAGCGCCATCTAGCTCTAAACGAAGCAAAGCTTGTACTATGGGAACCAGACAGCTGATAGTATACCTACTTAAATACTTTTTTTTTGTAAATATATACTTATAATACATACAGAACACCCAGACACAGAACAAACATCCATATTGGTCACACAAGTGTTATGTCTATATTGAATAACAATGGTATTCCCTGACAACTTATTTAATTATTTGTATGGTAGTTGTTTTTCAGGCTAATCGCCGAGTTAAAATTAAATAGAATTTCATTGCGTAATATATTTACGAAAGAAAAATTATGTAATTTTATTTTGATGCATATTAACATGTAGATAAATGCATAAAATAAATGTATAAACGAGATGTAGGTACTTCAATTGCTGACTAAAATATCTTGTATTTATCCTCATGGGACAAATCAAAAATACCCATGATTTGACATGAAAGACAACAACAATTTATGACTGCGAAATTGTTCAAGTAAATTATAAGCAATGAGCTTTACCTAAAAATCATCCCTATGCCTCTTTTAATCAAAGTAGGTTCGCGTTTGATCACACCCTGTTAAGCAGTAGTGCGGTCTAAGTTGCAGCACATTAACTAGAAGAAACCTCGATGGTTTAGGCTTATTCATCATTTAAAGACGTTCAACTATTAGTTTGAATAACTTCAACGGTTAATCTGAATAACACTGTAACTATATAACTACTTACTATAATATACTTACTTATAATTTGACTACTGCTCATCATCATCATCATCATCAGTCATAGGACGTCTACTGCTGGACATAGGCCTCCTCCCGGGGGGGTTTTGCCAATACTCGCCACGCTTGGCAGGCGGGTTGGCGAGCGCAGTTAGGTGTGATTGTTCAAGTAAGACGCTGCTGCCCATCTTCCGGATTACATCCCTTAGCCGACTCTTACGGCAACCACGGGTAGAGAGGGCGGGGTACTATTCTTACGCCGGCACCACCACGGCAACTACTGCCCACCTGATGTTAAGTGTTACTTCTACATAAAAATAATCCTTTTGACTTCTTACCATCAGAAGCGCCGTCAGACCTCTTCTTCTTGTCTCCGAGCGGCTCCAGTTTCAGCTTTTTGATGACCCTGGCGCTGGTCCTCTGTTGCTGTTGCGTGGTCAACGACCCGAGGAGTTCTGACCCTCCGTCTGCAGGCGGAGACATCTCCTTTAGCTGCTCTTTTACAACCGTCTGTTGGAGAACCAAATTGACTTCTTAGAAGAACCAATGCCAATCAAAAAGGGAGAGAATCATGAGTCAAATATTTCCTTGTATACCCTAAAATATTTTAACGTCAAAACGGAGAAAGGTTATTTATTCTACTCGTATGTTTTTTTATGTATTTCAACTCATTACTCCATCATTTGTGGATCGATATGTGAAAAATGGGACGTAGCGTAAGTCAGATTGTTATGCCATATAAATTATTTTAACGTTTTTACGCACGTAATTAGGCAATGTATTAATAAAACACAATATTTTATACATAAATACTCGAAAAAACAACAACAAGAACAAGTTTTGAACACGATTGACTCGATTTCCGCGTTCCCACCTAAACTCATATATACTTTAAGATCTAAAGTTAACCTACTTTCTTCCTCAGAGATATTCACAAGCTTTTGGACAGAGATGCGAACCATAAGTTGCCTAGTGGTTAATCTCTACATAGTATAAAATAAAGTCGCTTTCCCCCGTCTGTACGCTTAGATTTTTTAAACTACGCAACAGATTTTAATGCGGTTCGACAGAGTAATTGAAGAGGAAGTATTTATGTATAATATATGCATATGCATCACGTTAGTAACTACATTGCACCCGTGCGATTCCGGGTTGGCTGTTAGTCGAATCAAACATGTTCTGTACTTTTTTTTTAAAATTTATTTACATAAATATTTACCATACTGACGTTATTTATTACTAACTTACGCCCACGATTTCGTTTACGTTGAGTTAAGAATACGCTACGTAAAATAGTAGCGATGATAACTCAGTGGTTAGCTCGGTCGGTTCACACGTCGAAAGGTGTGGGTTCAAAACCCCTACAATGAGCTTGAGCTGCCGGTGAAGGAAAACATCACGAGGAAACCATAGCGTGGTGGTAGGGTACTTTCTAGTACTCGACTGGCTAGCTCCCACCCTTGAGTTGAAAATCTATCACCAAACACCTAACACTGTGTTCCGGTAGCCTCACTTAAGAGGTAGGTCCATTCCAGGCTAAGTGTGTTTACCATCTTCGACCACACCGTCACTTAACGTCAGATGTGCTGTGCCAACACAGTAAACAAATAGCCAGTCAATAATTAAAAAAATATTAAAAATATATTTTCCGCTGAGACACATTACTGTACAACATTAATTACCAATTATTTTCTCGGACATTAATAAATAAGTAGACGGAACATTTGTGGCACGTCTATTAAATAAGTATCTACACTCGACACGAATCTCGTCACGTACCTACTCTACTTATTGTTTTTTTTTATCACTATCACTATCCCACAACCTGAGCACTTTTGTGGTACACTTTATTGAAAAACTATCACGCCCTTAGATTTGTGCTTTAACATAGTAATTTAACTTCATATCTCGATATGTTATCTGTCAAAAAAATAATAATTTTATAACCATTAAAAAAATTAAAATTAACAAGTTTGTATTCATTGGATATAATGTTATTGTACTACTAACGCCATCTGTTAGAAAACCAAAGAGTTAACATCGCTGCAACAGAACTAAACAAAATTTGAAAAAAAACTGTCTTAAAAATTATTACTACGCGAGCTCTCACAAAGCTCAGCTTTTGGCTAGTATATATAAAAGTAATGTGACGAACCGGACGCTCTCCTGATGGTAAGAGATCACGCCTGTCCAATGTCCATGTCCATTGCAGCGATACACAGAACTTTGAGTAACAAAACAAAGTCCAGGGCGTCGTTGATTTGGCGCTCATTACTTTGAAACAAATAGATAGTCTCAATAGCTCAATAATTTCGCTAGCTGCATATTGGTATTTGACTGGGTTAAACTATTATTCTATGACTAGCTGTTACCCGAGACTTCGTCAGCGTAGATTTTTTTTTAATTCTATTTGCATACTAATCTATATGTCTGCCAAATTTCTTCCAAATCCGTTTAGTAGTTTTTGCGTGAAAGAGTAACAAACATCCATCCTCACAAACTTTCACATTTATAATATTAATAGCTGCGCCCTGCAGTGTTACCCACTGTTCCCACATGAACACAACATTTTTTCGGGATAAAAAGTATGTTGTGTCTAACAAAACAAAAATCCAGGGTGTCAGCCATAAAAAAAGCCTCCATACCAAATTTAATCAAAATTGGTCCAGCCGTTTAAGCTTGAAGAAAACACAAAGCGTGGAGAAAACAAGGCGGATAATCTTTCATTAAATAAATATTGAACCCATAACCGCTGGGGTAGACATGTTCCAGAGTGGAGATCGCGAATTGACAAACATAGCTTAAGATGCCCCGGTACTCAATGGAGTGACGATATACGTAGGACAGCTAGCGGTGGTTGAACACGAAACGCCTAAGATCGGGCTGAGTGGCGTCTCTTTTTAGAGACCTATGTCCAGCAATGAACTACGATAGGCTGACGATAAAATTAATATTGTTAGTTTAAAATGGATTACTTTCAAGGAGAAAATGTCAAGAGAATTAGAGAAGCAAAAAAGTTATTAAGATCGTATCCCACATACTATAATCGAAAGACTTTTAATTAAAAATCACCTAAAAATTATTATAATAAAGCTCACTAAATGAAGTAAATGATCTAACTAATGCGAGGACACATTAAAAGTATTAAATTAAACGGTCACCTGGTTTAGTGCTTTATCTCGGGTAGTTTGGAAATTTACATAATCTATTGTGCAGAGCGCGCGACACTCTGCTCAGTCTTCCTTGTTCAAACTATACGTTTAAAATTCGAAGCAGTTTTTAAATTTTGCATAAGTAACGAGTCGCGCGTGACGTCATCGTCGCTTTATACTGGCCTGTATGAAAACACGCGCGCTGAAGTAACAAAAACACATCGCCATAAAATCCATATGGCAGAACGCGCGCGTTACAATATCGCCATAATAATAAAAAAAATCAACAGCTTTATTTAATAAAAAATCATAAATTTTTAATAAGCCCTTTTATACGAATTTTTAGTCATTAGCCAGAAATACTTTTCTAAATTAAAAATAAAGTGTTCAAATAATTACTAGTATTTTAAATTAAAAAAAAAACTTGATAGAAATAGTGTTAAAAATGGATTATGTGATTGTAAAAATTTTATTTCTCTCGTGCTGCAATCTAATATTGCACACCGATTCTCAAACGCTGAAGAAGGAGGCTTATATGTCAGTGGTAAGTGCTAAATAAAAAATTGTATTATAAGGAAAAATTAATATTATTAATATTAATATAATAATTGTTATTATTATTTTTATTTATTTATTATTATCATTTATAGGGTACAAGGTGCTACAATATCTCGAATTTTTGCGTGATAATTTTTTCCGGATGATTTGTAGAGATACATATAAAAGTAGAGAAATTCAAAGATTTCTAATTAAGTCATTAAACAACGAGCTTGAGTTGCCGGTGAAGGAAAACATCGTGAGGAAACCATAGCATACTTACTTAGGGTACTTTCTGGTACTCGGCTGGCTAGCTACCACCCTCAAGTTGTAAATCTATCACCAAACACCTAACACTGTGTTCCGGTAGCCTCACTTAAGAGCTAGTTCCATTCCAGGCTAATTGTGTTTACCATCTTCGACCACACCGTTACTTGACGTCAGATGAGCTGTGGTCAGACACCTAGCCTGTCAACCATAAATTGAAATTTTCACAGATCATGTATTTCTGTTGCCGCTAAACAATAAATACTAAGAAACAGAATAAAATAAATATTTATGGGGGCTCCCATACAACGAACCTGATTTTTTTGCTTGTTCCTGAGAAAAAGGGTCTTGACAGACAGACAGACGGACAACAAAGTGATCCTATAAGGGTTCCGTTTTTTCCTTTCGAAGTACGGAACCCTAAAAAGATAAATGTTATTGTTCATCATCATCTGATGATGAAACCGGAAGGCAGAACTGTAACTCCGAAATAAAAGAATATAACCTACCCGTGTTTGGGCTTAGTATAATGGAGTCGGCATTTTTTTTTTGATAAATTATTCCTACTTTTCTCTTTTGTCATAGATTTTCCGTTTCTGAAAAAGTTACCAAAAACATTTGTAGGTATTCAACTATACTCTATTGTCTACTTTGCCACCAAAATCAAAATTATGTATGCAAGTAATGACATTTGATAGGCGTTACTTAACAAGAAAAATGCTAATAATGATTTAAATGTAATTAAAAATAAATAACAATTAGAAGTTTTTACTTAAGTATTTCTATTTTTGCAATTGCATGACATTTAACATTTATTAGTATTAATATTGAAAATGAATATATTAAAATTAATTATCATTATACGAATAATTTATCATACAGGGTCACAAGCTTTGGTGTACTATGCCGAAAGGAGATTTGTACTCAAGGTTTGTGCTTCCATCAGGTGAGATCGTGGCCAAACGCATGCCTAGTCCGTTGTAAAAAAAAAGGCGGCGCAGTAGGGCAAAGGACGCTTGTCGGCGATCACTACGTGAGTTCCGGCCGTGCAGTCGGGTATAGCACGTATCTAAATGTCATTGTTTTCTGTTGTGTAGGTAGGTAGGCATGTTAAAATTTAATAGGTTATTTATAGACAGTACATACATCAGACAGTTATACAGAAGTTTACGTGTGTCTTATAGATTTAATATTAGCGAAGCTACAAACAAAGAAGATCGGTGGAAGATTTGTTCGTAGATGCAATGTTGATATCCCTACACGCGGCTCGCGCTAAACCTGCGTGAATCAACGCTAGTAAGGAAGATGTTCTGCTTACTCGGGGCCGCGAGCTCTAAGTACTTTTACTTGAGGCTAGATGGCGCCAAGTGCAATCTCCTACGATAAAAAAATGTGTCCATAGTACCTATAAGTTGTTCAAAATGATGTGTCATAACTCCCTTTACGCTTAGCATACCCTACGCTAATATACCTTATGCCTGCGTTTTCACTTGCGTAAACAAGTGTAATACACAAGCATTTTCCCAGCGATTTAAATCCCATCAATGAGCTTGAGCTATCGCTGAAGGAAAACATCGTGTGGAAACCATAGCGCGGTGGTAAGGTACTTTCTAGTACTCGGCTGGCTAGCTACCACCTACAAGTGAAATATCTACCGCAAAATACCTAACGGTGTGTTCCGGCAGCCTTGAGAGACAGTTCTCATTCCATATTAAGTGTGTTTAGCATCTTCGACTGCACTATCACTAACAATTAACATTAGGTGGGCTGTAGTCATATGCCTAGCCTGTTCCCAGTTAAAAAAGTCTCTCTGTACGTTGCAGTTTTTGTTATCCTATCTATTCTCTCGCTTCGTGATGCTCCCACACATCATCAGCCACAGAACATCCACTACTGGACTAGACCTCCTCCTGGGGGGGTTTTGCCAATACTCGCCACGCTTGGCAGGCGGGTTGGCGAGCTCAGTTAGATGTGATTGTTCAAGGAAGACGCTGCTGTCCATCTTCCGGATTACATCCCTTAGCCGACTCTTACGGCAACCACGGGTAGACTGGGTGGGGTACAATTCTTAAGCCGGCACCATCACGGCAAGCTCGGCAAGCACGGGATGCTCCCATGCGTCACTAAACCGAGTCGGTCCCATGTCGTTCTGTGTCTGCCTTGCTAGTTGCTTCCTAATATAAATAGCTCTTCAATGAAGGATAACATCTTGAGGAAATCCGCATAAGTCCGGCGAAGAAATTCAATGGTACGTAAATTCTGCAACTTGCACTGGATCTTGGAAAAGTTTGAGAAATTACAAACACGTAAGTTTCGAAATCGATTAAAATTTTAATATTGTACTTTAAATCTGAATTCAGTAGTGGCTAAATATAATAGGAAAGTCAACAAAAACCCGTCCGAAAAAAAAAACTTGAACAAATGTTTTAGAAATGACATTAACCAAGTTTCGAAATCGATTGATATATAAAAAAAAAACAATTATGAATTTAGTGGTGCCTAAATATAATAACAAAGCCACAAAAAAAAAACCGGCCAAAAAAAAAAAAAAACTAGAGCGTCGCGGGTCGAACCTAGACCAGATTTGCACAGGACCGAGGCAGGTGGCATAACAAGAGAGAGCCCTATACTCAGCAGTGGGATAAAGAAGATTGTGGATGATGATGATGATGAAAACTAGACCTCACTCAGAAAAATGTTTCAGAAATTACATAGGTACCCAAGTTACGAAATCGATTGATATTTTTTTTAAAGTGTTCTTCAAATATCAATTTAGTAGTGCCTAAATATAATATAATAGCAATATAATCGTTAAGTTTTTTAACTTATTGTAAGTTTTTAAATTATTGTCAAGTTTTTTAAATTATTGTCAAAGCTTTTTAATTATTGTCAAGTTAACTGATTGATTCAGGTGTTACTTTGCGGAAGAATTTTGAATGTTCAAAGTATATATTTAGTTTATTTCCGCTTAACAGTTTTAAGACACTTTTTTTTTTAAGTCGTTTGTCAAGTTTGTCAAATAACTGTCAAGTTTTTTAAATTTAAATCTTCTTTTCTGTAGTAACTGAAACGAATGTTAAGCAGCAATAAACAAAATATAGACCTAGAACACTCAAAATGGACTTCCGCAAAGTAACGCCTGATTCAATCAATTATAATAGCAATGCAAATAAAAAGTAAAACCTGACCTCACTTATTTAGGAATTACCATAAAGGTCCTTGATCCGTTATAGAGTTCTGAAACGAGGCAGTTTGAACAAAAACAATACTGAATAGGATTAACTACCGACCTGCATAAATATTCATAAAAATTTAGCTGTGAAATGGTAAATACTGGATTCTTCCATGAACGACATTTCAATATTTTCATTAACACGGAACATACATGCCAAAACGTACAAAAATTTTAACCTGATGATTGACATAACAAAGTTCTTTGTTACTTTTTTGGGGACAAACAAAAATACTGAGTCAGCAGGTTAAGTAAGAAAAGCTATTACTATCGTCTTCGATCGATATTGAATATATTCTTTTCATATTTTTTAAGATTTATAAGATAGATATTCTTTATTGTCATTTTTTTTTATGTAACAGTAATGAGACGTTTGAGACGCTCTCCTGATGTTAAGAGATAACGCCAGTCCATGACTATTGCAGCGATACACAGAACTTTGAGTAGTAAAACAAAGTCCAAGGCATCGCTGCTTTGGCGCTCATTACTTTGAAACTAGATGGTTAGTCTCAATAGCCCTGTAATTTCGCTAGCTGCAGTACCCTTCAAACCGGAACACAGTAATATTTGCACACTACTGCTTGGCGACAGTATATCTGGTACCGCGGTGGTACCTACCTAGACGACCTCCTGCTAAGGAAATCTACCATCAAGTAAAATTTTGCGAAGCAATAATTAAATATAGCTTCCCATTATAATGAATTTATAGCAATAATGTTATATCATATTGACATTTTTAAAGTTATTACACGACTGCCCAATAAATTGGAGTGTAATATTTTGAAGGTTCATGTAGGTACATATGTATGAGAGTTTATTTATTCCACCATAACTTTTAAATGTCTGAACATATTTGGATGTGTGGGGTATCGTTGGAATCCTTACACCATCTCGAGTGACACTGATTTTTTAAATGCAGTCTTGTTTTTTTTTGTTCATTAAATTCTTGTTGGAATTATCATAATGTATAAAGTTTTTAAAGGTGAGATTTCTGTCGAAGTGTCTGTAGGATAGAATATTTTATTGACCTTGTAACTACATACATATGCTATAATGACATTAATAAAAAAAGAATGTAACCTGTCCAGTGAATCTATATAGTTAATAATATAAATGTTAAATAAATATTAGAAATGTCAATCAAAAAATAAATAATGTCAAGTATATAATAAGAAGATGATAAGTGTATAGAATGCCAAACAAATAATAAATAAACCAAAAAAAAATGCTAATTAAATTTAATAAAATTCGTAGACATGAAACATAATACTGACCGAGCTTTGATCGGGTGAAAACACGGATAAAAAGACGTTTTCTATAAATGAAACCTTATCGCCCCGGAAATCCCCTGCATACTAAATTTCATGAAAATCGTTGTGAGCCGTTTCCGAGATTCAGATCTCGTTTAAAAGTATTAAATTAGATACAATAGTCATTATAATTAACGTTAATAATTTATTGATAGTTTAATGCAAGCATGAAGATTCAGGCAGTTTCATGTTAAGATATTCGTTGATATTTGAAAGCGAGTGACGATGCGCTAGGTAGAGAACGAGCGTCTTCGCTTATAGCGTACAATAGGGATTAAGCCGTATAACAATTGAAATTATATTATATGAATTCTTGCAATGTAATCCCACGAGAACGCATTGCTGCCTGCTAACAGACAAGCGTGCTTATCTCTCATCTTAATGATAAACACTTAACGATCCACTCGGGCATAATGACAATCTAGTTGCAGATAACGTCCATAATTATTGTTAACTACTTCTGCCTCCCGTTGTATGATTTTATTGTAACGAGGCGTGGGTTCGATTCCCACCGTTCATTCAATCAGTTATTTGATTCCCATAGTAAAAGCTTTGCTTAGTTTGGGGCTATATGACGCTGTGTAATATCTTACGATATTAGAGAAAAAAAACTATTGTTTTTATTTCCACTAGTGCCATGAAAAATGTTATACCTATTATACTATCCTTTCGAAGCAATGTATTAGGGAGCGCAACTGTGTGTGTTGCGTGCGAGTTTGTGGATGATTGATTGTTTCCTTTTTTATGTAAGTAAATGTCATGAGACGAACGAGACGCTCTCCTGATGGTAAGAGAGTCTGTCCATGATCATTGCAGCGATACACAGAACCTTGACTAACAAAATCAATGTTTAAGGCATTGCTGCTTTGACGCTCATTACTTTGAGATATTTAATGCTTCTCATTATCACGAGACGCTCTCGTGATGGTAAGAGATAATGCATGTCCATGACCATTGCAACGATATACAGAACTTTGAGTAGCAAAACAAAGTCCAGAGCATCGCTGCTTCGGCGCTCATTACTTTGAGAGTTTCGATGGTTAGTTTCAACAGCCCTGTAATTTCGCTAGCTGCAGTGCCCTTCAAACCAGAACACAGTAATGCTTACACACTACTGCGTAGCGACAGAATATCTGGTACCGCGGTGGTATTTAAAAAAATACACCTAATCTGGAATTGAAACTGGCTCTCAAGCGAGATTGCCGGGACACGCCGTAAGTTGCTTGGCGACAGGTTATCGACTTTAGGGTAATAGCTAGCCAGCCGAGTACTAGAAAATACCTACTCTATACCACCACGTTATATCATGATGTTTTCCTTCACCAGCAGTTCAAGCTCATTGCTGGGATTAAAACCCACGCCGTTTGGCGACCGACCTCCCTAACCTCTGAGCTATCATCGCTATTACACTGGAAAGGTGTTAAGTGGTCGAACGTGGTGTGGACTGTGTGGTCGAGCACGGTAATTAAACCTAGTTTGGAATGGTACTGGCTCTCAAGTGATGCAGCCTGAACATGGCATGCCGAATGGATGTATCTACGCAGCGACATCTCTCTTCCATCGCTCATTATAATTGTGTTGCTATTTTTATGACCACGTCCTGTTGTGATACGTGGGTGCTTACCTAGACGTACGTACTCGTAATTGTAGCGATGATAGCTCAGTGGTTAGCGCAGTCGGTTCGCATACCGAAGGGCGTGGGTTCAAACCCCAACAACGAGCTTGAACTGCTGGTGAAGGAAAACACCATGATGAAACGTGGTGGTAGAGTAGGTATTTTCTAGTACTCGGCTGGCTAGTTACTACCCTAAAGTTGATAACCTGTCGCCAAGCAACTTTCGGAGTGTCCCGGCAGCATCACATGAGAGCCAGTACCATTCCAGGCTGGGTGTGCTTTACCATCTTCGACCACACCGTCACTTAACATCAGATGAGCTGTGGTAAAACACTTAGATTGTCTAACATAAAAAAAAAAAGTATACCAAACATGACAGACAAATAACAAGTTGCCATAAAAACTAGAATATGACTATACACGCTCTTTAAGTTCACCGCGGTATTACCTTCATACCTAATACCACAGAAATCGATTCATATACCTCAATAAAAATAAATTTCTTGTCACTGTTCCGTAACAAGAATAACAATAAAACATCGTGAGGAAACCATAACGTGTGTTCCGGAAGCCTCACTTGAAAGCCAATTTCATTCTAGGAGTGTTTACCATCTTCGACCACACCGTCACTAAACATCAGGTGAGCTGTGGGCAAAACTATAAGCCTTAGCTAAAGAGTTTCAAAAATCTTTAACCCGACTGGGAACAAAATAGCTATAAAAACTTTTTAAACAAATTTATTATTTCTAATTAAATTTAAACGTATAACTTCAATATAATTTTGTAATCTCCTTTTAATTGTCTTTATTTAGATACCCTACTTGACAGGTTTGTTTTTTTTTTTAAATTAACGTGTTACTATTTCGCGCCAAAATCCACCATCTTGATTTTTTTATAACCACCTTCTTAGGACATTTATTAAGGATTTAGGACACGTTTTATAACCTAAAAATATCTTAAATAAGTACGCAATTTTATCAGTTTGGTTTTTTTATAAAAATAATAACATAATTTTAATGAGAGATGCGTTCAAGGAAACGTATTTCGTAACGCGCGTGACATTAATTTGAATTCGGAATTCGCGAGGAACGCTCAACGGCGCGACGGCGGCGCGCGCGCGTCCATATGACATAATCAGAATAGACGTGATGCGAATTAATACACTTCCATTGTTTACGTCTTTATATCAAGTTATTCAACCCTGGTGAGACAATTACAGTGCCACTAGGACTGCCCTACGACTTTTTTTTACATTTTGGATGAGACCTACCTTCGAATGTCTCAAAGTATTATTTTGAAGTGATTTTTTTAAAGCCTTTTGAGCGATCTTTTGTAGAGTTCGCCATACAAACTCTATATTAGGCACACGAGACCGATAGAAAAAACCCGGCCAAGTGCGAGTCGGACTCGCGCACGAAGGGTTCCGTACCATTATCTATAAAAACGGCAAAACAATCATGTCTGAATAGTTTCAAATCACGGCTTAGACGCTGGACAAACGTTCTACAGATATCATGAATTCATCGATTTCAAATTTTAATTACTTTTGTAATATTTTGTATTAAATTTTTTAACTTGACATATTTTTACATAGCTTATTTTACTGATTTTGTGCTTGACGTTTCTTATTGGATGACATTACATTTACAATAATGAGTGGGATGTGACATTAATTTAGTTATTTGTATTTTAACTTTGACATTGTTTTTATTGTTATTGTAATTGTATTATATATCTGATTGACTTGTAATGACTTATTACTAATCAATTGATTATGATTATGATTACTGCGGTAGTAAGGAAATCTACCACCAAGTAAAATATAAGCGCATAAGAATATAAAATCAGTCGTAGTTGTCCAGAACAGGGTTGGACGTAATATAAAGCGTACGTAAAGTAACACAGAGCTAAATGAGGTCAATTCCACCAGGTCACGGCGAAGAACTATACCATAAATTAACAAATATAAAATGGCTATTAAAATACCAGTTTGCAATAAGGAATGGGACGATACGTGACACAGACCTCAATACTTCCAATAAGGCTTATAGCCTTTTTTGACTCGCAATACATAAATAATAAGAAATAAATAAATATCGTAAGACATTACACACAGCGCCATCTGACCCAAAAATTAGCAAAGCTTGTACTATGGTAGTCAGATAACTGACAGTATACTTTTTGTAAATACATACTTATAATACATATAGAACACCCAGACACAGAACAAATATTTGTTTATACCATAAAACTTTTGTCCTGGGTGGGAATCAAATCCTACCCTACTGTTCTTAACGCAGACATACTACCAATGAGCCAATGATGATTTCTCAATATTTAAGTGGGGCTCCTATACAACAGACATGATTTTTTTGCCGTTTTTATAGATAATGGTACGGAACCCTTCGTGCACGAGTCCGACTCGCACTTGGCCGGTTTTTTTATCCGAAAGACAAAGCGCGTATACACTAGGAATGTCTGACGCGCTCAAGTATTTCCATGTTTTTTTTTTTTACATTTTTTAAAACTCTTACATATTCTGCCTCCACTAAAATGGAAAACTTGACTTTTTGAGACTTTTTTTAGAACCTAATCTTTACAATCCAATAGATCCCCATGACGCTTTAGTAACTGCAAATTTAGCATTCCGGGCTCCCCTACTATAGTGCACTTAGCAACTTACTAAACCAGACGGCAGTAATACTAGGCTTGGCCAGTAACATTAGTAAGAAATATTAAGTTCATGGTGATCCAATGCTTGTCATAGCTTTTATCCTTAACTTAATGCATTCGTTGTCGCAATCAAGTCGTGCAGCCTACAGGCAATGTAAATTTTAATGACGATTTTAGCTCTAATGACGAGGAAAATTCTGTCAGCCAGCTTTTGTGGAGAGACTCAATCATGTATGTACAAACCATTGATATTGTGTTCCATAGATATTTATTCTAATGTTTTTCCGGCTGCTATTTGATATTTATTGGCCATAAAATTAAAAAAATTAAAATCCGGACATTAAATCAAACACATATAAGAACACTCCCGACTAATTCACCTTTCAAACAAAAAAATAACAAAGTCAAAATCGGTTCATCCGTTCGGGAGCCACGATGCCACAGACAGACACACACAGACACGTCAAACTTATAACATAAATAGCAATAATGTTAAAGTCAAGTCACTAGTTACTGTAATGTATTAAGATAGGTCTCGATAAAGGCGGTAGGTCGGGCGAGTTAACTAGCCTACCGCCGACTAATAATAATTCAGTCATTACTTACTACGAAACGCATTTCATTAACGCTCCCGCTCATCATCTATTTATCCCGGATATCCCAGTTACAAAAAAAATGATGACCTTCTGCTAAAGAGATCTACCACCAAGTTAATTAAGCAATCTTTTAATTCACAGCCGAAGCTAATAACTGCCGCTGGCTACCCATCGGAGAAGCACCGCGTCACTACCCCTGACGGGTACCACCTGCAGATGCATCGCATACCCGCGGGAAGACGCACGGCGCGCCACTCTGGCTCCACTGGGAAGGGGAAGAAGGTCGTTTTCGTGATGCATGGTTTACTCGGCAGTAGTGGAGACTTCGTCATCATGGGACCGGAGAGGAGTCTCGGTGAGAAAAAACATTCTACTGTTCGCAGGGAGGCTCAAAAGTTATATAATTATGGGGGTATATCTTTACGTGGGGGCCTCAGATAAATTAACCAGACTCGAAGGTGGGGGCTTTTATGACTAAGGATTTGTTGACTTGCAATATCATCACAGCGGATGGGAAATCCCTCTTTGTCGTATAATATAAACAAATAATTTGCAATAAAAAATATTCCGATTATAAATTGAGATATAACCTATCTTATCTCTCAAGTCGGATCAAAAGGCACACAGTGTGCAAGATTTGGTTAAAATCGGTTCGGTAGTTGAGGAGATCATTGCGGATAAACAACGTAACACGAAATTTTTATATATTATAAAGATTGATACTTGACGAATTTTAAATTGTATAAATAATTATAATTAAATACTTATTTAAAACAACTAAGTTAACATTACTGTAGCATCTACATTAGGTACAAATTACTTTATAACTACATACATTTACAATTAATGAATTATTAACTATGAGTCTTATTATTTTAATATATTTTTAGTTAATTTACTTGAGAGAAGCGAGCGGGTGCATGCTGCTTACCACGACATATGTTCTCTTAAGACCAGATGGTCGAATAAGTCTAATTTTGTAATTGCATTGCGAAATTAAATATTTTCTATAATATGAGTGTTTTCTTCGAATAGTGACGACCTGGAACACCTTTTTATACCCTAACACAGAGATGACCCGAGGATGATGATGATTTTGAGATCTCTTGATCATAAAATGAATACCGCGCAACATTTTAAACACGTAAAGTGAGTGACATCGCCTATCGTGTAAAAAATTAAGATCAGAATTTTGGTTGCGGTCCGCCACAGTTTGATCCGAAAACCGCATGCGGCCCGCGAGCAGTTTGTTTGACATGACTGACCTAAACATACCCTAGTCATGGGAAGACTCGCGGGAGAACTTCTGTCCCATACTATAAATTTTCTTATCCTCTTTTTCCTATGATTTCAGCGTATATCCTAGCAGACGCAGGATACGACGTGTGGTTAGGAAACCTTCGCGGTACCATCTACTCATCGCATGCAAACCTGACCAAAAACGATCCAGATTTTTGGGAGTACAGGTATACATTTCTACTTTTTTATCTGTATTTTTCTCTTACTATTATAATTGTGAAAGAATACCAAGCTTTTTTGTAGCCAATTGAGCCTTGGACTTAATAAAAGAGCCAAAGTAACGTTCAAGAGTTCAATAATGTCACTTGGTCTTTTTTCCAGTTTCCACGAGCACGGGAAGTACGATGTACCAGCGATGATCGACAAGGTACTGGAGGTTACCGGACTGTCCAGGCTCCTCTTCGTCGGATACTCGATGGGTACGACCAGTTTCTTCACCATGATGGCTCAGCGCCCTGAGTACAACAGCAAGGTTGTGGCATTTGTGGCGCTTGCGCCGGCCGTCTATTTAGACAACATGAGGACGCTCGCCAACCTACTGTTACGAGTGGTCAATGTTCCGGTGAGTAGGCCTTTCGCTTTATTAACAGTATTTTATTTCATGACTGACAGGCCAGGTGTTTGGTCACAGCTCACAACCGCGTGGTTAAACACATCTAGTAGTAAGTAGTAAGTGAGACTGCTTTAATACACCATAGATCTTAGTGACAGGTTTTCGACTTGACAACCAAGTATAGCAGTTTCTAGCCTCTTTATTAACCGCTGTCGTTTTCGAGACCTTTTTGGTCTGTCTATAGGCACGCGAAATTTACCTTTGTATTCTAATGATATTGTAGCAGTTTTTCATTACCTAAAAACATGGATAAAACGACGTTTTCTGAAAATGAAACCTAGCTAGATCGATTTTTCGCCCCTGAATCCTGGATACAAAATTTCACGAAAGTTGGAGCCGTTTCCGAGATTCAGAATATATATATATATATATATAATCAAGAATTGTTCGTTTAAAGATATAGATAGATAGATAGATAGATTAAATGCAAATAGGCGTTTTGGCAGGGATGCGGAAAGGAGGGAAAAAATGTTTCTTTCTTTCAAATACTAGACACTGGTAAATTTACGAAGTACTATGCCAAAAATAGAAGAAGAAAAAGTGCAAATGAATATGTATTTATCTTTATTTCCAGCAAACGATGCAGTCGCAAGGAATGATCTCTGCGACGATGGGCCCTCAACTCGTCGAGTTCATATTCGGGTCGGTGTGCTCGGCGCGAGACCCTCGCGAGGACATGTGCATATCGCTTGTCTACTCACTCGTCGGGGAGGACTACGAGCAGAATGATAGTGTAGGAACTGCAAACAATATTTCATAGCTAACTAGCAACCCGCTCCGGTTTAGCACGGAAACTTCCGTAAGAAATTCTCAGAATGAAAATGAAAACTCTAACAAAACCTGTTGCGTAGAACGATTATGCTAACAAATAAACACGAAATGAGACTTCATTTTGTACAATTTAGTGAAAAAAAACATATATTTTGACTAAGGTGTAGAGTTTGCCGTGGTGGTGCCGGCGTAAGAATTGTACCCCACCCTCTCTACCCGTGGTTGCCGTAAGAGTCGGCTACGGGATGTAATCCGGAAGATGGGCAGCAGCGTCTTCCCTGAACAATCACACCTAACTGCGCTCGCCAACCCGCCTGCCAAGCGTGGCGAATATTGACAAAACCCCCCCAGGAGGAGGCCTATGTCCAGCAGTGGACGTCCTATGGCTGATGATGTGTGTGTTTAGAGTTTATAAAGTTAGGGTTTGTAGAGTTAGAGCGTGTAAAGTTAGAAGTTTGGCAATCTATGAGATCTGATAACTTTTTAATGGTGCAAGCCATATGGTCTTGTCTTGGCAACATTTACATGAAAATGTTCGGTAGAATTGATATTTCATAAAATTAGATAGGCTTATCTATTGCATTGGCATGTTTCTGAGGTGAAACATTTGGCGCGCCTTGGCAGCAACACCGAATCGTATGCCATGACGGAAAACTACGTGGCTCTGCCTCTTCTACGCCAATTCTCTCGATTCCGTAGTGTTTGTGCGCGCACGTATACTTTTTTTTCAAAATAAGTAAATGAGACGAACGAGGCGCTCTCCTGATGGTAAGAGATTAGCCACAGAACTTTGCGTAGTAAAACCAAAGTCCAGGGTATCGCTTCTTCGGCGCTCATTACTTTGAGACTTTCGATGGTTAAGTCTCCACAGCCCAGTAAATTCACTAGCTGAAAGACCCTTCAAACCGGAACACAGTAATTGCACACTACTGCTTGGCGGCAGAATATCTGGAATAACTTATTTCTACCAAGCAATGCGGTCACGAATTTGTTACTGTGATACTTTTTTGTGGCTTTATGTTGCATTTAGTTATTCTAGACATAAGAGGATTAGGTGGGTGTTTTTGGAGTGTAGGGAGTTCCTACCAACGAAGCCAGATCTTGCCCAGAAATATGCCGTCGCTTTTTAAGCCGAAACATGGTAGCAAAGGTACATTAGATATTAGAGTTATACCTATAGCTGGTTCTGGTGCTTTTATAAGTTTTGTGTATTTTTTTAATGGTTGGCAGGCTAGGTGTTTGGTCACAGCTCACCTGATGTTAAGTGACGGTATGGTTGAAGATGGTAAACACACGGAGCCTGGAATGGGTTAAATTTTAAAATCTATTTTATTATTATTATTTATTTTATTTCCAGGAGTTGTCGCCAGTGGCAATGGCCAGGTTGCAACCCGCGTCGTGGAGACAACTAGAACATTTTGGAAAAATCGCCATCACAGGTGTGTCTCAAATCCAACTTTAAAACCTACAGTTTAAGTCAGTTTTCCACTGCAGCTGTACATTGTAGTTGTTCAATAATGAGCTTGAACCGGTGAAGGAAAACATCATGAGGTAATCAAAGCATAATGTCCATTCTTGTCGGCTGGCAAGCTACCACCCTCAAGTTGAAAATCTGCCGCCAACCACGTAACGATATGTTCCGGCAGCCTCATTTGAAAGCCAGTTCCATTCAAGGCTAGGTGTGTTTGCCATCTTCGACTACATCGTTACTTAACATCAAGTGAGCTGTTTCAAACGCCTAGCCTGTTACAAGTAAAAAAACCTTGTAGAAGAATTAATGGACCTATCTGAATAGAACCTAGTATGAGGCCTCTGAACTGAATCTAATGTGAACCTTCTAAACTAAGCCTAGCATGAACCCTCAGAACGAAACCTAAGGTGAACCCTCTGAACACAACCTAAATCAATGTCTATAACACCATTTGTGAAATATCAGTCATTTGTATCGTTTTTACTGTTTGTTCTTACCTTAGATAAAAAAAAACGACTTCAAAAAAGGGGGAAGTGTTCAATTCAGTTGTGTTTTTTTTTGGTTGTTACCTCATAACTCCGAAAAAATCTATTCATATGTAGAGATATCTCTTCAAAAGATTTTTCAGGTCCCATAGAAATTTCATGAAAATAGGTTCAGTATTTAATTTTTAAACTAAAATACCTAAAACCTAACCATGTTTGGGCTTAGGGGCATGAAGGCGGTGTTTTTTCATTGTAAAATACTTGTATGAACTTTCTTTATTACCATCCTTGCATTGATTTCAGGAGTCTTCACCTCATGGGAGGATGGCTTATGGGGTGCTGTGAAGCCCTACAACTTATCTAATGTGAGAGTACCCGTCACTCTACTGTATGGAGTAAATGATCAACTTACTGAAAAATCTGTAAGTAGTGGCTGACATGTATAACTTAGCAATTTAAACCAGTAATTCAAGTTTTATTTATTAAACTAGCTGTGCCCCGCGGTTTCACCCGCGCTAGATGCCTACGTCATAGTAGCTTTGTGCATGCAAACTCTCAGCCCGATCGGTTTAAAATTGACAAAGTTTCATACAAACTTTCATCCCCTATTTTATCCCCTTGGGGGTAGAAGTAATCAAAATCCTTTCTTAGCGAATGCCTACGCTATAACATCTACCTGCATGCCAAATTTCAGCCCGATCCATCCAGTGGTTTGGGCTGTGCGTTGATAGATCACTATGTCAGTCAGTCAGTCAGTCAGTCAGTCACCTTTGAGTTATATATATTTAGAAATACACAAATTTCATCAAAATTGGTCCAGCTGTTTGAGCTTCAAGAAGTAACAAACACTCACAAACTTTATAATATTAGTGTGATTGGATTAACTGATAAATTTATGATTAAACTCTGCAAGGATCATGAAATTAGAATGAAACATACAATTTGTCAGTTTTAAAGAAATGGTGAAATATTTCAAGTTCATTTAAAAAAATATGTAAATGTAATGAGACGAACAACACACTCTCCTGATGGTAAAAGATAATGCCTGTCCTTGACCATTGCAGCAATACACAGAACTTTGAACTTTAGTAATTAAATTGTGTGAAAGAATTAAACACTTATTGTTTTTGAAAAGTTTTCACATTTACTTGGTTTATTTAAGACTTATTTGTATACTTATTGAGTCTTATCTTTGCCCACAGCAAATAATGAGACTAGCAAACAAGTTGAAGAAAATTGGTGTTCTAGAAGATGTTCAGCCTGCCTGCACTTGGCCTAAATTCAACCACTTGGATTTTGTGTTCGCAAAAGATGTAGGGAAATTATTAAATAAACCTCTAGTTAAATATATCAACCAACTTTATAATAAATATGACTCAGTATAAAGTTGATATTTAATTTCCTAACCTCAGAACAAATAGAAGTTCATTTGTAGTTCACCACTTTTATTTGGTCTTTGATCACAAGTTTGCTTAATGGCATATCAACAAGTTGACTTGGAGTAGCTCAGGTAGAAAATACTGGAGATTTGGGTTTCACACCAGACTAGAGGGTTCTTCGAAATTCACATATTGATTTTAAAGCATGTCAATGAAAAAGAACATTGGGTAGAAGATGAGATGATGATGATGGGATTGGGTTGGTTGGGTTGATTGGTATTGAAGGCCACCGGATGTGGCCGAAACTAGTCAGAGTTTCCGATAAAATTAAACGTGAGTAATCCCGCATAAATAAAATGAAAATTTGTCAAGACCACATCAGTTTCCATAATAAAACATTGGGTAAACCTCTAGCCAGCTGTAGTATATGTCCAAGGAAAATAATCAATAGCATGTGTAAACTAGAATTGTGCACAGTGCTAATTAATATGATATTTGAGTCAAATAAATATAAATTTGAATGAATCTTCAAGTTAGGCCTATGTGCAACAGGGGGATGTGAAGGGCTTGTACAGCAAGTAGCAAGCCTTGTACACTATTCTTTTCTGAAGACTGGATTTTTTGATTGTTAGAAAAATTACCAGAAATATTGCATAATAAAAGATCAATATAAGATCAATAAATAAGGATCTTGTTTCATAATGCGTTATAGATATATAGACAGAAACTTATAAATGTAATAGTATTGAAACAAATGTGATGCTCTCTTGATGGTAAGATATAATACATGTCCATGACCTTTGTGGCAATATACAGAACTTTGATAAGTAAACCAAAGTTCAGGGCAATACTCTTAGACCTTTGAAGGTTAGTCTCAACAGCCCTATTTCGCTAGCTGCAGTAACCTTCAAACGGGAACACAATTATATTTACACTTTACTGCTTGTGGTGGTAACTACTCGGACAACATCTGGCTAAGTAAATCCACCACTATCACAGGCTCATCATCTACCAAATTAGAAAAGACAGAAACAAAGGAACTGTATGAGCTAATGACACATCAAACTAGGTCCTCGCTAAAAGCAATCTATTCCATTTATTCTATGACATAGAATAAAATAATATAGACTGGAACTGAGATGCTACAGATATAAATTACAATATTAGTAAATATTTTAATTATTATGTTTAAAGAGTGATTATAGCCATACCATACCCATACCCATACTCTACAGACTGAACTCTTCAACTTACCTTATTTATCAAGAATTTAACAATTGGCCCCGACGGTTTAACACAAGGTGTTACGGATGTAGTAGACAACGTCGATTTGGATTCCACATGCTGACGACTCGCATCTAAAATGACACTATTAATAAAAACTCTGGCTATTATATACTTTAACGATCTTTAGTTTAATAGTGCGAAGTATTTGAAGTGTAATATGGTTGCAAGTGTCTTTTATAGTGTTTATGCGACAGACTAAATATCTAGGTATCAGCATCGATATAAGGCCAGATTGTAATTATTGAAGTCATAAGTTACCTTTGCTGGGAGCTGTGACTGCTGGTACTCTGGTAGACATGCTATGAGTACCATAAAATGTTTTTCAACCATTGGACAGTCGAAACTCTTAACCACGAAAAATCTCACTTAACAACGTCGTGTAACAAAATTTTCATAATTGGTTTTATCTCAAAAATTTCACGGATATTTACAAAAATTTAATAAAATTTACACTTCTATGTTGTTTATTTTGATTTTTTAATATTTTTTTAATGCGATTTGACACTGACAATCTATACTGCATTGACATTAACTTTTTTTTAATTTAGCGTAGTTTTCTTCACATTCAGCATCTTTACACCAAATTCTACACACAATATGAATTTTATTTAATTAGTATTTATAAAAATAAACAAAAACAACTTTTATACACCAAGTACATGTATTTCATCATCAGAGCACTGATATTATACTGGCACATCGGATTAGGCACAATAGTAATAATGTTTCCACATGTTGCTTTATTTCCATTAAATCAAAATACTCTCCAGCTGAAACAAAATTATAATGCATTTATTACAATGTAACGTTTTAACTAATTATGTTCACTTGAAAAACCCTTTAAATAATCCCATCTCGCTTCTGAGCCATGTTTATAAGCTGTTTTCAAGGGTCATTACGAACCGTCTCAGTCGCAGGTTCGATGACTTCCAGCCTTCCGAACAAGCCGGTTTCCGTAAAGGTTACAGTACCATAGACCACATCCATACGCTAAGGCAAATTATACAGAAGACCGAAGAGTATAATTTGCCTCTATGTCTAGCGTTTGTGGACTATGAGAAAGCCTTTGATTCGATCGAGACATGGGCGGTGGTTGAGTCTCTCCAACGATGCCATATTGACTATCGGTACATCGAAGTGTTGAAGTGTTTGTATAATAACGCTACTATGTCGGTCCAAGTACAGGAGCAGACTTCGAAGGCGATTCCACTGAAAAGAGGCGTAAGACAGGGAGATGTTATATCTCCGAAACTGTTTACTGCCACAGTGGAAGACGCCTTCAAGCTCCTAGAATGGAAAGGATTCGGCATCAATATTAATGGCGAATACATCACTCACCTTCGATTTGCCGACGATATAGTGGTCATGGCAGAGTCGTCGAAGGAACTCAGCACAATGCTCGAAGACCTCAATCGAGTTTCTCAACGGGTGGGTCTTAAAATGAACATGGACAAAACGAAGGTAATGTTGAATGCCCATGTTGTGCCCACCCCAATATCAGTTGGGAGCTCGGTTCTTGAAGTTGTTGACAAGTACATTTACCTAGGACAAGCAGTCCAACTAGGTAGGTCCAACTTCGAGAAAGAGGTCAATCGTCGAATCCAACTCGGCTGGGCAGCGTTCGGAAAACTGCGCAGCGTTTTCTCGTCCGAATTACCTCAGTGCCTCAAGTCGAAAGTCTTCGACCAGTGTGTGTTACCAGTGATGACTTATGGCGCCGAAACGTGGTCTCTCACTGTGTGCCTGCTTAGTAAGCTTAAAGTAGCACAACGAGCTATGGAGAGGGCTATGCTCGGAGTTTCCCTACGAGATCGAATCAGAAATGAGGAGATCCGTAGGCGAACTAAAGTAGCCGATATAGCCCAGCGGATTAGCAAGTTGAAGTGGCAGTGGGCAGGGCACATAGCACGCAGAACCGACGGCCGATGGGGCTGCAAAGTTCTGGAGTGGAGACCACGGACCGGCAAGCGCAGCGTAGGACGTCCACCCACAAGGTGGACAGACGACCTAATAAAGACCGCAGGAACGCGCTGGATGCGAGCCGCTTCCAACCGGTCTTTGTGGAAGTCAATGGGAGAGGCCTATGTCCAGCAGTGGACGTCATACGGCTGATGATGATGATGATGATGATGATCTTAGTCGACTGAATGCTTGGTACATATCCTCAAACTATTTGTGCAAAGTACAGATGTGGAATGTGGAAATTACAGTGGATAAAAGTAAATTCCAATTCGCAGCTTTACATTGGGGTAAAGGCTTACTCTAAACTACCACATAGACTGACAATGAACATTTTTTAAGGTTAAGATTTTCCGTCGTTAGATGTACCACATATCATATTCATTTGTTAGGATTACGTAATACGTATAAATGTGATGAAAATAAGCAATAAAAAAAGTTCGAGTTATGGCGGAAACGCAAAACAATCAGATAATCACGCCGCATTATATAAAAATACTAACGGTTTTTTTATTTACAAAATGCCAAATTACACGTGTGGAAAAGATTAATAATGTCGTGAAACGTGACTTTCGTGTTCCAAAACTCAAACGAAACAATTTGGTTCCACGTTCATTGGACTGTTAAAGAGTGGAATGCGCTGGCTGAGCGGGTGTTTCCAGTTGGATATAATCTGCTCCATCTTAGACCGCACCATCACTTAACATCGGGTGAGATGGCGGTCAAACGAAACCATATTTCTTATAAAAAAAAAGTAAAATCATCACTATTTTACTAGGACATTACTATACCGAAAATAACTTTACATAACTAAGTGTGATATATTTAACGTAATTTTACATTAAGTATTCTAATAAAATATCGAAATAATTGACAGTGGCAAATGCATAAAATGCGATGCCAAAAACAAAGAAGAATAAAAGGAGTACCTATCCTTTAACTCTAGGGAAGCTGTTCCAGTTTTTAAGAGTTCAAACGTTGGTAGGTATGCAGTATGTTAGAGCCTTTGTATAGATACGTACTTCTTGATGCAGGGTCCGATTTCGATGAGTTCTGTTGGCGGCACATACGTGCACTCCGACTCGTGAAAGCCGAGCAATTCCGCCAGCATGTTGATATCCTGGTACGTGGGACGGGCGCGAAGCATCTGACGCACAAGACAAAAGCAAAGCTTTTTTTATGTAATAGTAATGAGACGAACGAAACGCTTTCCTGATAGTAAGATATAACGCATGTCCATGACCATTGTAACGATACACATAAGTTTGAGTAGCAAAATAAAGTCCAGGGCATCGATGACTCTGCACTTTATTATTTTGAGACTTTCGGTGGCTAGTCTCAACAGCCCCATTTTGTTACACTAGCTGCGCCCTGCGGTGTTACCCGCTGTTCCCACGTGAACAATTCATTTTTCGGGATATAAAGTAGCATATCTGTTAATCCAGGAAGTCAGCTACCTTCATACCAAATTTCATCAAAAATGCTCTAGCCGTTTGAGCGTGAAGAGGTAACAAACATACAGACATTTAAACACTCACAAACTTTCGCCTTTATAATATTAAAATTCATAATTAAGATTAGATACCTCTGTGACAACCATTTTGCGGTCGTCTACCGGCGGAACGTTCCAAAAGACCATTCCGACGACGGTCTCTTCCCGCAAATAGAACAGCATACCCCGTTTGTACCGATTCTTATACTCCTCCGACCTGAACACATATTCTACTATGAAACTGAGGCCATTTATCTGCGTCCGCATATTACTCCTACTCACCGCGCTTTTACTTTGGATGAAGCGTTAGACCACAGGGAATCAGACTTTTAAAAAAAAAAATAAGTTGGCATGCGTGTGACCGCCATCTCACCTGATTTTAAATGATTATGAGCTACTCATAAGGTAAGAAAGCTTTGTAATAAAATTGCCACTACTGTACTACGGTATAAATGAGCTTGACCTTGACGTACTACTTACTCTACGTGACTTGGAAGATGGAACGTTTAAAAGTATTTAAATAACGACCGCAAAACGCAGTCTGATGCCAACAACAAAGAAAAAAAGTTGTAAACTTTTTGTAGCAGGGTTGGTCCCCGGAGGCGCCGGCCAGCGCTTCCCTGGCGGCGGTGGCGGCGGCGCCCGCGGCCATCGCGGACTCCGCGGGCGGCACCTGCGGCTTGTTCATCTCCTCTTCAGTGCATGGCTTAAACAAAGCGATGGTCGGCATGCACGCGCCCACCTCGCCTATCACCTGAACAAGCGAGCACATTACTAACCCAAGTTCACAGTGCATGGCTTAAACAAAGCGATGGTCGGCATGCACGCGCCCACCTCGCTTATCACCTGAACAAGCGAGCACATTAGTAACCCAAGTTCACAGTGCATGGCTTAAACAAAGCGATGGTCGGCATGCACGCGCCCACCTCGCCTATCACCTGAACAAGCGAGCACATTAGTAACCCAAGTTCACAGTGCATGGCTTAAACAAAGCGATGGTCGGCATGCACGCGCCCACCTCGCCTATCACCTGAACAAGCGAGCACATTAGTAACCCAAGTTCACAGTGCATGGCTTAAACAAAGCGATGGTCGGCATGCACGCGCCCACCTCGGCTATCACCTGAACAAGTGACCACATTACTAACCCAACTTCACAGCTCACAGCTTTGTTTGTTTAATTTACTCTCTATTGTCCACACCCAAGATCACCTCCATTTCGAGCACATTGCCGAGACTGAGCCAGAAATGTGGCTCCATGTTGCTGGCCACCCATTAGCCAATTATGTTGGCTCCGGCGATGAATCATTATTCCTCCGCGTTGTCGTAGTACTCGATGCGGCCCTAATGTCAAAGTACTCACCTCCATTTCGAGCACATTGCCTAGACTGAGCCAGAAATGTGGCTCCATGTTGCTAGCCACCCAGTGGCCCGTCATGTTGGCTCCGGCGATGAAACCTTGTTCCTCTGCGTTGTCGTAGTGCTCCATGCGGATTCGCGTGTCGTGCCACTGCGAGTATACGCTTGCGGCGTCACCAGCCTATCAACACATTACACGCGCTCTACCAGAAGAACTACTCTTCCAAAAGAACTAATTATTCTTTCACATAGACAATATGTGCATAGTTAACGAAGCAGCTGACGAAGAAATATTTTTAAAATATTCGGTTTTTTTTTGGAGTTTTTACTAATCATATTTTAATATTCAATAAATAATATAATATTCACAAATCTATGAAACTTAAATAACATTAAACTCTTCTATGCTTAATACTGCAATGCCAGCACTTTAGCAATAATGCTGACTGATTATAATGTTGGCAGCCGTTTTTAAAGCTCCGAAGTTTTTTTTTTTATGGCTGACAGACAACTGACCACAACTCACCTGATGTTAAGTGACGTTGTGGTCGAAGATGGTAAAGCACACCTAGCCTGGAATGGTACTGGCTCTCAAGTGAGGCTGCCGAAACACACCGTCAGATGCTTGGCGGCAGATTTTCAACTTGAGGGTGGTAGCTAGCCAGCGGAAGTCAAAAAGTCAAGTTTTATAAAACTTACGACGAAGAGGTGCGTGCGCGCTTCGAGCTCCGTGTTAACTTTGAAACCGCCGTTAATGATATCTTGTTCTAAGAAAGAAGGCATCGCCATCTCCACGCGAGGCTCCGCGCCAACTGCCACTATCACCTGGAACCATGCGTCAAGGCACCAGAAAATATCGGCCGCGTAATACTGATCTACAGCGGGAACAAGGATATAATAAATAAATGTTTTCCATCGGTCAAGATGACCGATGGAAAACATTTATTTTATTTTTTTGTAAATACATTTAAAAAAAATATGAAAATAATAATGAAACGAACGAGGCGCTCACCAGGTGGTAAGAGATAACGCCTGTCCAAGACAATTACAGCAATACAGATAACTAAGTTGCAAAACAAAAACCAGGGCATCGCTGCTTTGGCGCTCATTACTTTGAAACTTTCGTTGGTTAGTCTCAACAGCCCTGTAATTTCGCTAGCTGTAGTACCCTTCAAACTGGAATAGTGTACTGCTTGGCGGCAGAATATCTAGTAAAGCGGTTGTACCTACCTAGAAGACGATAAAAAGTAAAAAGTTACGAAAAAAACTAGTGCCATTTCATTTCATTTGCCAGAATATACTTACATAGTCAGTGATGAGCGACGACCCGTTGGAGAGTGTCAGTTCAAGACGGTCGTCTTTTGTTACGAACGCGTCGTAAATTTGCGCTGGAAAATATATAAAAGAACTTAAATATAAAGATGAATTATATATAAAGCTTAGTTAGGGAGTTCGGGTTAGGCAGGTAGAGCGACCTACTGTTAGGCATGAGTTGAACGCTTTCGCAGCGTATTTTTTCGGCGCCCCACTCGCCGAGGTAGGAGGGCAGGATGCCGCCCAGAATGCCGGGGTCCTTGTACATGTGGACGAACTGGATCGGAAGCTCATCTTCTTTACGTTCCACCATCTCATCTGCATAAATATGATTTCATTAATTTTTTTCAATGGTTGACAGACAATGTATTTGCCTTTGTTTGTTTCTTTTTTTAAATGTAAAAGTAATGTGACGAACAATACGCTACCCTGATGGTAAGAGATAATGCATGTCCATAACCATTGCAGCGATACACAGAAGTTTGAGTAACTAAAATTTTAATAAAAATAAAACTGACTTCATTTTAGTTTTCTCATGGATGCCATTGTCAGAACGGGACCAGATTAAAATGGGACCACAAGGGGAGCACCGGCTTTCAAATAAAAAAAACATCAAAATTAGTTCACCCAGTCGAAAGTACTGACGTATCATAAAAAAAAACTGCACGATAAACATTTTTTTTTTTTTAATTTATGGCTGACAGTCTAGGTGTTTGAACACAACTCACCTGATGTTAAGTGACGGTGTGGTCGAAGATGGTAAAGCACACCTAGCCTGGAATGGAACTGGCTCTCAAGTGAGGCTGCCGGAACAGACCGTTAGATGCTTGGCGGCAGATTTTCAACTTGAGGGTGGTAGTTAGCCAGCCGAGTACTAGAAAGTACCCTACCACCATCCTATGGTTTCCTCACGATGTTTTCCTTCACCGGCAGCTCAAGCTCATTTTTGGGGTTTGAACCCACGCCCTTCGGCATGCGAAGCGACCACGCTAACCACTGAGCTATCATCGCTACAATATACATATACATACAATACAATACATAACCTTTCCTTAGAAGTCGGGTCAAAATCAAAAAGTCATTTATTCAGTTTAGGCCCTGGTAAGGCACTTATGAACGTTAAGTTACATGTTTAAATCTACCACCGGCTCGTAATTACACTTGAAAACGTACTTACAACTGAGAAGACTCCGGCAAGAAACTCAGCAAGGCATTTTTTTTGTGGATCTTTCTTTTCATATTAGGTTACAGTTCACAGTTATAAATATTAATACATTATGCTTACTACAATTTTCACTTAGCCAGGGGGATGCAAGTGCAGAGAGAAGCTACAACAACCATATATTCCTGTCTTCCACGTAATGAGCCACCCTATAAGTAGGCTTTGTCAATAAAAATAAAAAGGTAATGTCAGATAACTCGACTTATTGTTAGATCTTTTTAGGTTATCTCTATACTTACTCATCTTGCCGAGATGCCATGCCAGCTCCGTCCCCAGCACGCCGCCCCCGAGGACGACCACGTGCTTAGCCTCGCGCACCTTCCGGAATGCAATCTCGAGGTCACGGATAGTTCGGAAAGTGGTCATCTTCTTGCGAACCGCTTTGGGCGCAGTCTTGAACACATTCAGGTTCTTTGCTTTTGAGCCTTAAAGGAAATTAAAAGTGTGGGGGGTTTAGAAGGATTTCTACTAACGTCATCTATGAGATTTATCGTCAACCCCAAAGCTATTTGCGTGTTTCTCTGACTGTCGAGTGGAGTAGTTAATGAAACTATATATTTCTGGTATTCACCATTCCTATTATATCACAATAATTACGGAAACATTACATGGTTGATAGCGAGGGCGCTCTAGCGCGACTATGGGACAACTGACGAGTGGCGACCAAGCTATAGAATGCACCACTCTCAGCAAAGACGCTGTGTCCCTACAAAAAGATAACTTTTTATTGTTCACGCCATAAAATATAGCACATTAATAACAGAAACAGTTTTTTTTCGTCGGTAGCTACAACAGGCTGCTGTCCGATCCCCGTTCTGAAGGAGCCAGGGAGCTTTTCATTTGTGTGAGTCGCCTCAAGTGACCTACCTTGATTTTTTAGTGTGTATGCAGGGGAGTGAATGTGTGTATGAGAGAGTGTGTATAAGTATGGCGTTGTGTGTAGGTATTATTTTATTATTTTTTTACTTGCAAAAAAAAACATTGTAGAAAATACGATGGGACTGCCATGTGGATGTCACAAAAGTCCAATAAATAAAAAAATAAATAAAAAATAAAACAGTTTAATGATAGTGCAAAAACTGGCGGCGTTCACAACTGTATGAACACACGCCCCTAACCATTGCTCAGTAGTTAGGGGCTTATCATCACTACATTATTACGTACCGGGTGCCAGCAAACATCGTTCGTAATAGATCGGCTGTTCCCCGCACATGGTCTTGACATACACGACGTGTTCGTCTGCATCCACTCGCAATACACACCAGCCCGACGCTATAGACAACGCAGGCCCTATCTTTTTGCGATAGAACTTCACCGGGTCCATGAACTTGGCGCAATCGGCGAGAAACATTCTGCAACGAATATATTTTATTTTACTTTTTTCTTTATCGGCAGCTCAAGCTGCTATTGGGGTTTGAACCTACGCTCTTTGGCGTGTGAGCCGACCGCACTAATCACTGAGCCACATATTATCTCTACATAGTATAAAACAAAGTCGCTTCCCGCCGTCTGCACGCTTAGATCTTTTAAACTACGCAACGGACTTTAATGCGGTTTCCATCAATAGACAGAGTGATTCAAGAGGAAGGTATATATGTATAATACATGCATATGCACAACATTAATATCTACATTACACCCGTCCGAAGCCAGAGCGTCGCTAGTTAAATATGAAGTAAAAAAGAAGGTATTTATAGTTTTAAAAAAACATTTCTCACGTGACTCTTTTGCCGTCATCTAAGTAGGTAAGCTTTTTGACGTCGGGCGGATCCCTATTCCACCACATTAGCTTCGACAAGGGCGGCCGTAAGTACGGAAAGATATCCTCTTTTGTAACGAAGAAAACCTGAAAATAAATAATAATAATTTAATTATTTGTTTATTTCTCTACCAGGTATGCTTCATAACAATAAACTTACAACTTTTACTTATCACTACGTATTATAAAACAAAGTCGTCCGCCGTGTCTGTTTGTCTAAAAACTAATGAACGGATTATCATGCGAATTTCACAGATATACGTGAATCATGAGGAAGGTTTAGGTATATAATTTGTCAAGGTTTCGTGCCAATTGCTTGAAATATAATGTTAATTGTTGGAAGTGTCGGAAAAAGTCAAGCCACCTGAGAGCTTTCATCGAAAACGCTACCTAATCCCTTTGAGGTATAACAAAACAATGCATGGTGGGCATATTCCCCACATCAGTATTTACATTGCATCCGTGCGAAGCCGGGGCGGGTCGCTAGTACTAACTTAAAATAAGGTACATATTATTCATTATTTATTTATCATTTACTTGATGGTAAACTTCCTTAGCAAGAGGTTATCTAGGCTAACTAACCATCGAAAGTCTCAAAGTAATGAGCGCCAACACAACGATACCCTGGACTTTGTTTTGCTACTCAAAGGCATCGTGCTACAATGGTCATAGACTCTTGCCATAAGGAGAATCGTTTATCGTCTCTCGTTCGCCTCATTAACTTAACATTTTAAAAAACTCTTTTCGATATACAATTATACATTTTTGGCAAAAAAATTCACAAACTACTATTATATTTCATCTATTTATTTTATTTTATTAGAATGGCAACATGTATGGCTCTGGCTTAGAACAAAATATCGTAATTACACATAGCGCTATCTGATTACCACTACACGCCGCCAGATGTCGTCAAATTAAATAGTAATGTTTTCTGACATTAGACGACATCTTGTGCATAGCACGTCAGTTAGGCGATTTTCCATACAAAATTACCGTTATTATTTTACTTTATTTTACAGCTTTTCTTATGGATTTTCTCTATTATTTTTCCTTTTAAACCTATAGCGAAGAAAACAAAAAACAATATATTCAAATCAGTCTAGCCGTTTTGGAAACATTCAATTATTTCAATACAATATTTTTAGACAAAAAGGCCGTCAGATGAGGGATATGTGTCCAGAATGCTGGCAGCACTGCCACGTTGGATGGCAATGCTAAGCTTTTGACCAAAGTAGATGCCAGCATTCTGTTCCCCTGAAGCCTTCAAGCCGTTTCTGAGTTTTAGCGAGAGTAACGAAAGGCGATTAATTTTTATATATAAGAGAAGATTAGTCAAACTATGTGTTCAGTTTGATAGTAAATGATTACTGTTATGATAGTTTAGAGTTACCTTGGCTGTTTTGTCGTGTTCCATGATAGCGCGATAGGCGGCCCAGCCCGCAGCGCCCGTGCCGACGATAAGGTACTGCACGCACGCTGGCAAGTCTTTGTCATGGTACGGCCGCTTCACCTTGCGCCGCGGTCGCCCTACGCACATACAATATACTAGCTGCGCCCCGCGGTTTTACCCGCATGGTGATGGATGATGATGAAAAGTATCCTATGTTTTATTCCAGGACCTAAAGTACATGCAAAATTTCATCCAGATCCGTTCAGCAGTTCTGTCGTGATTGAGTAACAAACATCCATCCATCCATCTATTCTTTCACATTTATAATATTAGTGGGATATATGTATACATAAATTTATATACATACATATATATACTAATACTAATAATCATCAAAATCGGTTCATAAACGATGAAGTAAAAACAACAACTGCGAACACAGAAAAAAAAAATACGGTCGAATTGAGAAACCTCCTTTTTTGAAGTCGGTTAAAAAAAGGCAATGTAAAAGTTACTGCAGGGTAATATATATATATATATATATATAGGATAATATATATGTATATATATATATAGGATAATATATATGTATATATATATATATATATATTCATCTCACCCTCCAGTAACTTTTACATTGCCTTTTCAATGTAAAATTCAATGAGCTTGAGAGACAGTACCCTACCTACTATGGTTTCCTTACGATGCTTTCCTTCACCGGCAGCTCATGGTCATTCTTGGGGTTTAAGCCCACGCTCTTCGGCATGCGAACCGACCGCGCTAACCACTGAGCTATAGTGAGTATAAGCGTTAAAATACATACATAGATATATCGGTTACTCACATATTGGTTTACTATCCGACAGCTTGTCCCATTCTTGTTTCATCAGGTATAACTTGTACATCTACAAACATAAAAAAATTTGTTCTGGTTATGCTTGCACAAAAAAATTGTTTATTAAACCTTTTATCTTGTTTTATGACGAGAAATAATGAGACGTAGCTGCTTTTCCGATGGTAAGAGATGACGCGTGTTCTTCACTCTTGCAGCGAAACCAAAAACATTGAATAACAAGTAAAATACAGATCGAATAGGGATGTTGACACTAATTATAATTTCATGAAAAGTTATGTTAAATCAATTCATTGCAATATTTAAACACCGGAAATCATATCTTGTAAACATTATTACATACAATAAATTAAACTTACATTTAGTGTATTAAACAGTAAATTTGAAAATGATTAAAATATCGTTTTTCTTACATAATCAAAGTTGCCAATTTTTTTTACTATTTTTTCCCAGTAAATCTATAATAAAAAAGGCCTATTAAAAAAAATATATTGAGTACTTTCATTTGTTCATTTGTGCCGTGGTGGTGCCGGCGTACGAATTGTACCCCACCCTCTCTACCAGTTGTTGCCGTAAGAGTCGGCTAAGGGATGTAATCCGGAAGATGGGCAGCAGCGTCTTCCTTGAACAATCACACCTAACTGCGCTCGCCAACCCGCCTGCCAAGCGTGGCGAGTATTGGCAAAACCCTACCCAGGAGGAGGCCTATGTCCAGCAGTGGACGTCCTATGGCTAATAATGTGTGATATGATTTGTTTTAAAACCAATTTGGTAATTTAATTCGTGTAACATCGTCGTGTGAGCGAACATTATTTTGAAACATTTGATGTTAATCAATACCTATTCTTCAAATTGCGCTGAAGTTAACCTACCGTTCTAATCGGAACACAGAGATTTGTCGACACTACTGCTTGGTAGCAGAATACCCGATACAGATACACATAAATATGAAAATATTCTTGACTTTGATTATTTATCTTATAAGATATTCTCGATCTACTAATTAGGCCTATCAACTAGTAAAACGGTTCAGTTATTTGTACGTTTAGGTACAAATACCTTCTGCTGACTGTGTTCACTCACCGCTCCCATAATAGCTAGGAAGGCGGTCGTGGCCGCTATGTAGGTCCAGTTGAAGGGCACGGGGGGCGGCGGCGGGCAGGGCAGGGGGTCCGGCGCCTTCGGGGGCGAGCACGGCCCTTTCAGCTTCGCGCACTCTATCGCCGCCTGCAATCGGATATAACACTCCCGCAATCAGTATGCAAGACTACCCGGAAAGGTAGTATTAAACCGAATGGATGTTATTGTATTTTTTAGGGTTCCGTACCTTAAAAGGTAAAAAAGGAACCCTTATAAGATCAGTCTCTTGCCTGTCACCACCGATTTTCTACGGAACGGGTGGATCTAGCAAGTTGTAATTTATACCAGATACTGAGGTCTATAGTCCCTATTAGGTGTATAAAAATAAAGGTACTGAGTCAACACGATAAAAAGATATGGGCAAATTTAGATTTTCGCGAAAATTTTTAAGTACCAAAATTTACCTTAATTTTCAACTTTTTTATTTTTAACTATCACGGTTTATGAGTTAGGTACAGCCTGGTGACAGACGGACAGACAGACGGAGTCTTAGTAATAGGGTCCCGTTTTACGCTTTGGGTACGGAACCCTAAAAACCATCTGCGATACGTATGTAATAAAATCACTTTAAACAAAAAACGAAATATTAAATACCGACATGCGCAAAACTGGTCAATAAACAATCTTCCGCCTACCCACTACTGTTTGTCTTGCTCGTATCTTTGCGATTTCTAAGTACCTTAGTCAAAAATAATATGTACTTTTCTCTAATAAGTGAATGATCAATATTCTTTTGAGAAAATAAAAATCTTACACCATAAAAAAACAGTGATTATTCCATAAATGATTCGTAAAATTTGAAGAACTTTCATTCTTGAAAACATAATCAGCATGATCCATGGAACAAAATAGTTGATCATTCAATAGGGCTACGCTACGATATAACAAACACTAGGTACATGGCATAATAAGTTGTTTCAAGACCTATTGCATATTTTATGTCATCTTTTTTCCTTGTCTTTGTTGTCGCACTTTGTGCCCAGTAAGTATTTTTATGTTAATAACTAGTAAAATAAGTGAAGTCTCAGTGAAACTCACATAAAGTAAGGTCAAGACTGATCATGTCCTAGTAAAGTAGTGGCGACTTTACTACGAGTTTGAAAAGAGTTGTGGAAGCAACACGAAAAGTCATATTTCACCAGATTATATCACTTTCCAACACTCGCGTTTACCTATGAATCGGTATTTTATGAATAAAATATCACTATGTTTGTTAATAAACACTCAAAAATAATATAATGCAGCGACACGACTTTTCCGTGTAGTCATATTTGAGTCTCGATATTTGTAGATATCGCCGCCACGATTACCGCTTCCGTATATCTATATTAAGGCATGCACAATTACACACCAATAATACACTTATTTATAAAGCCACTGCCAGTCTAGAGGTCCTAGGTACAAATCCCATTTCACGCATCTCTGTTTTCTAAGTTATTTGCTAACTTCAAACTTCTAGGATAACATTGTGTGTAAACCTGCACAAGAGTTTTTAATGTCTTTGAAGATGTGAGAAGACTGCCATCTTGGCTGCCGTGGTGGACTATGGCCCATGTCCCTTCAGCAGTGCAACATTTTATAAAACAAACAGGATCAATCCTAAATACGTTTAGAGAAAACAAAACAACAACAATGGACACGGGATAAAGGGAGCATTGACTAAATTTTGCACCTCCATAATTTGCCATCATTGCCGCAGCAGTCTGCCTTTGAGCGCGAATAAACAACACAACCTTTTCATGTTGTTGATAGCAACCTAATACCCACAGATCAATTCATTGTATAGAGAAATTTTACTGTTGGGTATAATGCTTTTTCGCCTAAAATCTAGTAGAAAAGCCTCCGTTCCTATAGTATACAAATTTTCATTCTTGCGCTAAGTTGGGCGAGTCATATTATTGCGATACAATAAAGTTACCAAGGAAACATTTTCGCTTCTAAAACTATCGACAAGAATAAATTCAGTCAGATATGCTCGGCTCTGTTACCTTTCTACTATACTGCATAACAGAAACTCGACCTGATTTAATTAACACCTATTTCCAAATGACAAATACCAGTTAATGTTTTAGGTATAGAAAAAAAGTCAGCTACTTTCGACGACTTTATTTTATACCATAACGACAGGACAAGGTATTTCCGTACGTTCACACCGTGGAACCTAAACAAGCTTGTTCCATCACTATTTCACCACGGCGTTTTCGTTGACGTCTGTCATATCATCATCCTTATCGGCCTGTTCCAACAAAGCCAAGCGGTCCATGGGTCGCCAGGGTTCGTGGAAAGCGTACTTGAATTTATTTCTTCCATGATAACCCAATTTGGGAAGTATGTCTTTCTCAACGTTCACCAACTTCTTAAGAGGTTTCCCTCTCCAGTAGTCGGGGTGGAGGACGGGCGAGTTATAGAACAGGTCCTGTGCCCTGGTGGCGGCTTGGCGCTCGCGGCTGAAATCATGGTCGGCGAACAGCTCGCGCCCGTTCTCGCTCGGCATCTCCTGCAGACAAAGCTTGAGTAAGATTCCCGTCGTGGCGTGCAAGTGCGTTGGACGAACGAGCGAGGAGCGGACCGAGCGACCTTACCGCGACTATAGCCGGGCCATCATCGTTTCGTCGCCACCTTTAGTTTTCCCCCTGATCTTATCGAGGAAGCCTTTCAGTTTGGCCATGAGACCCTCGTCTTTGGAATCGTCTTCCTGGCCCTCTTGCCGCTGGCCGTATTGTCCTTGGCCGTATTGCTGCTGCTGCTGGTCCCGTTGCTCGTTGCTCGTCAGCAGCGTCCACTGATGAACAAAGCACAAGCTGGATTTCATTAGTCCTTTATTCACGACGCGACGCTCGGCTAATTCGTCTAACGCACTTTTACACACTTTATCTTACGAAACGACGAAGAGACGATGCTTAGGAATATAAATATTTTTCGATTATGACGAATCTAAGAAATACATAAAGGAAAATAAATATCGCAAGTCCAATTAACTTAGGTGTTACGTTGTGTCTGGGCTTCTGACTCAACATAATTTACAGCCTTCCTTTTAAAAAACTTATATTGTGTCCTTCAGTGTAACTTTTAGGGGCATCTTCCCTTAAAAGTCTAGCAACGCTAAATCCAGATAGAATCCATGTGAATATGAATAAACCATTCAACCTTTTGAAAGATTGCGCCAGAGCGTATTCACACGTTACTCCACCCGCAACAATTAGGGACTGTAACCGGATTTGGTGTCGCAAAGTTTTTGAGATGCATGAAATAGAGCGGACCAGAGCTGAGAAAAATAGTCTCGAATGCCACAATCAAAAGTAAAAAAACAAAATTACAGCTTTGCCGCAACAAATAAAAGCGGCATAGACCTTAAATTGTCGATTCCACGCTGGTTTAAAACTCACTAGTTTGTTATCCAAGACATCACATAAATGACTAATATGAAAATTAGGTGTGCAGTCAACGCCTTCAACATAAATGTAATTAAACCCGTTCTTACCTTAGCATTGCTAGGTGGCATTGGCGGGACCACTACATCAGGGACTTTGATCCTATACGGGTCGTAGTTGGGAGGCTGAGGTTCACGGGAGCATTCTGAGCGCCATGGGGTCTGCGTGCCGGGCTCGATCTTCGGCCAGGACTCGACGCGGCGCCCCGCAGTCTGCGATACCTCCTTGCAACAATCCTTGCTGCTTTTGTCGGAGGCAAAACGCAAGCGCCCTGCAAAATAATAATTGTTTTTTTTTTATGGCTGAAAGTCTGTGCGTTTGACCACAGCTCACCTGATGTTAAGTGACGGTGTGGTCGAAGATGGTAAAGCACACCTAGCCTGGAATGGAACTGGTTCCCAAGTGAGGCTGCCGGAACACGCCGTTAGATGCTTGGCGGCAGATTTTCAACTTGAGGGTGGTAGCTAGCCAGCCGAGTACTAGAAAGTACCCTACCACCACGCTATGGTTTCCTCACGATGTTTTCCTTCACCGGCAGCTCAAGCTCATTGTTGGGGTTTGAACCCACGCCTTTAGGCCACTGAGCCATCATCGCTACACGCTATATTAACACGTTTCATTGACACAATTCTTAAAGCGCGGCATTTTCTTCCAATGTGATTACTAATTGGATATTGAGCTTATTGAAGTAGTGTAGTAGTGAAGTAATTACTTAATTAATTACATATTAGTAATTAATTACTTTAGCAATATTTTCTGATCGGTTGATATCGAAAAAATATTTTGGATTATGGCTTATTTTTCATCCTATACTACTGCTATATATCGCATTTTTTTATAAACGGCTACAACCAGCTGCCTTAGCTTACTAAAGACTGAACACAATGTTCCTTAGACAAACCTTGATCTTAAGATTAAATTAATGTATAAAGTTAAGAATTATAATGACCTTTCGGACTGTCATATTGCCAGCACACGTTCTCTAGATTCAGGACGTGACAGCTTCAAGAGCCAAGATACAATGTAATAGAAAAAAAGTCTCATCGAAAAACTTACCAATACAAGAAACGATTCGTCCGATAAGCTCGATGTTGTTGGTTCCGATCGCCAGCACACCGTTAATATTTTTGATGGGTCCGCAACACCGCAGAGGCGATGCGTACATCTTGGTTTCACAATAATTTTAATAAAAAAACCAATACACTAAAGGTTACATAAATCTAAAAAATGTTTTAGTCTACATTGTTTTTTCTGACGTTCGGTTTTAATTGAAATGATTTTGACAGCAATTAGAAAATGGAAACTACTTTTTATTTCATTGGACGATAATAAAAAAGGTGACGGTTATTCGATAAAGGTATTTATATCTAAAGATGTCAAAGATAAACACGGCGTGTGCGCTTGCCGCGCTATTTTCACTCCTTGAGAAAAGTACTTAGTATGTTAGAAATTTATTTATACTATAGTCGGTGTATGACATTGCTAATTTAACGTGGATTTTAGTCAGGGCGTCGTCTCGAAGGTGCGTCGGTACTTTATGTCGGCACATTTGCCTAATTTATACCAAGCACTAAATCGGTTTTGTATTGAGTACCTACTCCTAATACCTTTGGGACAGATTAAGTACCAGTTTTTTTTTTTTATCTTTGACAGGCTAGGTGCTTTGACCACAGCTCACCTTATGTGCACACCTTGCCTGCAATGAGATTAGCTCTCAAATGAGGCTGTCGAAACACACTTTTTTTATGTAATATTAATGAGATAAACGAAACGCTCTCCTGATGGTAAGAGATAACGCCTATCCATGACCATTGCAGCGATACACAGAACTATGAGTAGCAAAACATAGTCCAGGGCATCGCTGCATTCGCTGCTTTGGCACTCATTACTTTGAGACAATAGATGGTTTAGTCTCGAAAGCCCAGTAATTTCGCTAGCTGCAGTAGCCTTCAAACCGGAACACAGTAATGTTTACATACTACTGCTTGGCGGCAGAATATCTAGTACTACGGTAGTACCTACCTAGACGACCTCCTGATAAGGAGATCTACCACCGAGTACTGTAAGGAGCTTGGCAACAGATTGTCAATTTGAAGATAGTAGCTAGCCAACCGAGTACTAGAAAGTACTCCACCAACGCGCTATGGTTTCCTTACGATGTTTTCTTTCACAGCCAGCTCAAGCTCGTTGAGGTTTAAACGCTCTTTGGCCTATGAACATGGTTAGTGCGGTCGGTTGTGAAACGTGCCAAGAAACTCATCCGTAACGTTTTGCTTGTTCCGAATAGGCCCAAAAGCTTTAAACATGAACGCAAAGTTCTAATTGGTTTATCTACGGATACACTATGGCGAGTGCGCCTTAGATTAATCCACGCTACCCATTCTACTGTCGGACAGCCAGGAGCTCTAAAACGCCGCACCGTTTTATGGTTGATGTTCTAAAAACTCGAACTTGATCGTCTTCAGGTTGCAAGTGAATCGGTTTTGTCAAGACAAGCTTGCTCCATCGTAGACCGCATGTTCGCTTGTATACTATACGTATATGTGCATTACTAGCTGTTTCCCGTGAACACTAGATTTTTTCGGGATAAAAACCCTATGTCTTAATCCAGGGTGTCAGCAGTGTCCTCTATACCAAATTTCATCAAAACTGGTTGAGCCGTTTGAGCGTATAGAAGTAACAAACTCACAAACTTTCACCTTTATAATATTAGTGTGATATACGTATATTCAATTCACATATCTAACCACCTTATAACAAACAAAAAACAAACATTTAACCAATTAAAAATCCAATTTATTTTACATTACATAGAAATCAATTTATTATATTTACAAATAATTACAAATTTCACATAGGTATAAGTTTTTTTTATAAATAAATAGTATATTTATACCACACACGGATAGTTACAGTAAGAACTAACAAATTCAAATGCATCATCGGGCAGTAATTAGAGCTGTTGATATATCGCTTGATGTGGTATAATCGATCAAAGTATACTTGGAAGTATTAATATTTCATGTACTACAAAATGCATGTGCGACAGTACTTGGGAACCATGGAATTTTAAGGGAAATTAGTTAATGCAAATATAATTATGTTTTTGGTTACTTTAACGGGATTACTCACGTTGGATTGCGTCTCATACTCCGATTATAGTTTCCGTGTCAGACGCGCAAAGCAAGACGAGACGGCGCGCGTATCGCATTCTGCTTTTACTCCTTGAAAACGCTCACCCGACTAAGGGCTCGTTCAAACTAGTGACTTTTAGCATCTGCGATTAGGGATTCAGTCAGTTTTCCGATGCTAGATACCTCGAGCGAAGGTTTCTAGATGCATGCATAAAACTCCAGTAACCGCGAATCGCAGAAAGTAGTCAAAGCGTAGTTTGAGTCAAATGAAACGCTCTCCTGATGGTAAGAGATAACGCATGTCCATAATCATTGCAGCGATACACAGAACTTTTAGTAAGAATAAAGTCAAGGGCATAGTCTAGGACCTAATTTGCTAGTATATACAGAATAACTCCAGCACTCCACTCGTTGATTGTTGCATTCATTTTAACATGCTAAAATCTCTTTAGTTTTTTAAATTAATTTGTTTTTTTTACATATAATGTATCTAACCAAAAGTCCGCTTATGATTAATCTTTTATTTAATTAATAGTAATGAGACGAACGTGGCGCTCACCTGATGGTAAGATATAACGCCTATCCAAGACCATTGCAGCGATACAGATAACTTTGAGTTGCAAAACAAAGTCCATGGCATCGCTGCTTTGGGGCTCATTACTTTGAGACATTCGATGGTTAGTCTCAAAAACTCTGTTATTTCGCTAGCTGCAGTACCATTCAAACTAGAACACAGTAATGTTAACACACTACTGCTTGGCGGCAGAAGCCGACCTTGATCCTTTGATCTAACTTCAAACTTTTGCGATTCGAACACATGGCCATGTTTTTATGAATTTTCAACAGCCTAGTGGAGAGACCGTCTAGCTTCCAAAATGGAGGTCCTAGGTGCGAATCTTACGGACATGAGGAGTGAAAAAAAAAAAATTTGTTCTTGACTTCGTGCCCCCTAGAGGCCTATTTAATTTAATGTGACGCCATATAGCCTATAACAAGAGGCTTCCAACGACACTTCGTTTATAAAATTATGATAAGTATTTTAGAAGTTATGAGGAAACAGATGAACAAACATACACACATACCGGTGAAAAACATAAACCTCCCTTTTGCTTCGCCGTAGTCGGGTAAAAATGCATCACATCTCGCCCATAAATGAGGGAATGGCTTTCAATTACTAAATTATTCTGTTTACATTATACGGTATTAGATAAGCGTTTATTTCTGCCACATGCTACAAAAAATTCGCACACATTACATCACTTAATCTATATTTATTACCTATATTCAAAACAAATTTATTGAAAGAAAAATAAATTATGAACTTGACGAAATTTGAAGACAACTTAATTTAGTATTAAAAAAAATACTCCTGAGTCAGACAGATTAAATCTCAGATGAAAGACTACTAGATATGAATCGCGTGTACCCACCAAAGCCTCTCTCGTTCCCGCATTAGGTGCTGCCATTATAAAAGCGTGTTTCATCTCTGAGGATTAAATGTTTGTTTTTTTTTTAAATTATGACTTAAAAAAAAATTATTCCGACGCTTTGTATCACTCTGGCACGTTATACGACAGAAAAATAATATTTTAAAATAATTACAAAAGAATTACTCACGTATAATTTTATCGGAAATTTCGACTATAGTTTCGGCCGTATTCGCTATGAAAAAAAAAATTGAGTACAACGCGCGTGCAGCCTGTGCAAAACCACGTCAGTTTCTATAGTAAAATTATAAAAGAGTTTGCATAAGGCACAATAAAAAAAAAAAAATGTCCATGATGTCAACTCTGGCACGGTAGAGATCTGTCACTTAGACTAATTCCACATTATTTATGTCACTGTCGCTCTGACAGTGACATAAGAATAGTATTAGAATGAAAAAAACAGATACAATATCGATCGCATCAGAATCTAGTACCAGATAACGAACTTACATTAAAATTTGGGCCTCACATAAACATAGCTTATAAGTTATACTCAAAAATTTATGTTAACTTCTCGCTGACGTCACATCAAATGTCAAATGTCACGCGTGAAAACGAGACAACTTACTTTAACCTTCAATTATAAGTAAGGCTCTTATTTAACAACTCAATTTTAAGGAACACTAGTATGACTGATAATAACTTAATAATCAAATTATTGGCTATAAGGTACGCCCATACTTACCGCACCTTAAGTGATAAATAAAACCGACCAAGTGCGAGTTGGACTCGTCCACCATACGGTTTAATAAATATCGACCATTAAAAGTATGACAGGTTTAGAAGTACCGCTGGACACCCTTTGGGTGCGGAACCCTAAAAATACATCTTTGACAATATAAGTTTTACTTAACCTTTAATCGTCATTTAGTGCTTGTTCACGTTAACTCGCGGGCGTGGTGGCGGGAGCGGACACGAAATATCAAATACATAGCATAATATGCAATACTTATTCACTTATAAAACGCAAGTACGGTAAAAGTAACAGGCAAGTTAGCGAATGCCACGTGCGCGCGCTCGCAACAATATCAAACGTTTGATGTTGTTTATGTGTGTTGACGTCGAACTAGCGACAAAGCGTGCTAACCACTGTCGGCGTCAGGTAAGATAAGAGTTGCCAGACGACCCGATTTTTAAATTAAAATTAAATGTCCCGCGCGGGACAGGCTCAGTCCCGCTTTTCGGGAATAACTCGACCGTGCGTGCAGTGTGCTGAGGAAGCGTGGGCGGGTGGCACAGACAAGTGTGGATTGGCCGCCCGCCCGGCGCGTAATGAAGATAAGCGCGCGGGGGAGAGGGGTTCGTCACGATAGGGTAAATCTGATTTAAAATATCATATTTTTATTAAAATACTTTTTCTATGGCTATTTTTGCTATCTATTGTCACGTAAACGTAATTTAAACTCAAATAAAAAGATAAATATTTAAAAACTTCTGATTATATACGTTTTTTTTATTATGTCCCGCTTTCCACGAAAGAATCCCGGTTTTTTCACTCAAAAAGTCCCAAAATCCCGACTTGGCAAAAAGAAATCTGGCAACACTGGGTAAGATTAACCAGTTAGAACTTGTCGCTACGATAACACGTCTTCGTCATGTCGTTCAACACTGAAAAGTCTATCAGTGCTGTTTAGGCTAGATATACCAATTTGCCAAAGCAAATCACAGTAATCATATAAACAGAAATGTTCTTATGCTATGGAAGGAAATTGTTGAATTTTTCTGATGTTTACAATCCCTGACAATGCGTCGCACTCGCGCAAACAACACCTGGCGACCAATATAAACTCGAGCTCGCCCAAATCACGCCCCGCTCCCGCGTGTTGTACGTGAACAACCACTTAAAAATTACTACTTTGACTAATACTTAAAAACACATATCGTTCTCGTAGAGTGAAAAGTCTACAAATCGGAATTTACCAAAGTCAGATATGATATTAGTGACAGAGGAGGGAGCGATTTTCATAATACTATTACAGTTAAACTTTCACATAGGGTTAAGACAACATATTATATGGAAGAAAAGTATTTACATCGACAATAACACGTAAGTCTCAACATACTTATCAAAGTCTCAATAAACAACCAAGTCCATCATATAAACCTATGTCACAAATATGCAGTTCCATGTCCAATATCCAAACTGAAGTTACTCACAATTTAAAAGATCAACACATAACACACACAAATCACTGAATGACTTCAACACTTAAGTAATACTCGGACTTATGTGAAAGATGAACTGACTTAAGTGGAAACGACTGGTCGAAACTTTAACCGAAATATTAAACACGAGTAAATAAATAAAACAAAGATCATGTCGGTTTCCGTATGAAAAAAACCGGCCAAATGCGAGTCGGAGTCGCGCACCGAGGGTTCCGTACAAAGTATATAAGTAAAAGTTATGGTATTTTTAATGGTAATTTATGCTTTTCGCAATTTTTTCCTTTATCTGTGCTACAAGACGTTGCTTCGTACCAAATTTCAAGGTTCTTGAGTTCACGGGAAGTACCCTGTAGGTTTTGATTCCCTTTCGAGTGTCAAAAATTTGCAGCATAAACGGCTGTATCTTTTGATTGCGTTGGCTTAGAAGTTTGATTTTTTCACAGCTCCAATGGACAATAGACCTAAGTATTTGATATGAATTTTAGCGTGATACCTTCACGCGTTCCTGAGGAAAAAGGTCTTGACAGACAGACAGACGGAAAACAAAGTGATCCTATAAGGGTTCCGTTTTTTCCCTTTTCCCTAAAAAATTTTTTTTTATTTAATTAGCTGAGTACATAAACGAAGTCACAGTGTTTCATTTTTTACGGACGTGATCGAAAATATTAACCAAGTATCAGGTATATTACACCAAGTATTTGTTTATTAACGTAGTGAAGAAACGAAAGTCAATTTTTGTTTTTGCCAAAGATGGTATTAAGACATATGAGTCAACTGTATGAAGAAGTCAGTACATTTTTGTATGCAGCCAAAAATCACTTATTCACTACATTCTCATCTTGGCAGTAAGCATTTAAATAATGCTTTATTAAAATGTAACTTATGTATACATGAGTAGTTTTTACGCCTTTAGATATTTATGTTATCAGGTATATTTGAGATTAAAGTTGTAGTATACGGCTAAATGTTCGGATTCATAAAGAAAATCGTTGAATTTTGGCGACAATGTAAAAATAAATATATCACTTATGTTGTATGTGTTGTGTTATTTTTCAAAACGAATGTTTTTAGAGTGTTAATATCTAAAACTGGTGGCATTTTAGGTACTTACTTATAAACATTGCTTAAAGTTAATCAATATTTTAATTCTGACAGCTTAAAATGTCATGCATGAAAACATACTTATTATCATCATCACTGACCTGTGACATGACCAAAGTGTTGTTTATTTATAATACACTTGCAACATTCAAACACTTATACTGCACTTACGAATGCATATTATTCTATATTCTGTGACTTACTTTGTTTGATTACGATGTATTAAAATTGATTTATCTTTATACACTGGAAAATATTTAAATACAAGACACTAGCAAGATGCACAAAATGCGATGTCCTTTAGCGTAATGAATGAACTAAAAGTCCGAGTACTACTCTGCAGCCAGTCAGGGTTCGTTCACTCGAGGCCAAAGAGCCAATTGATGCCTTGCGCCAGGAACAGTATGAGCGGCTGCCACGCCACCAACCACCGGATCCAGTCTAGAAGCTGTCCGTACATTATGTGCGGACGGTCCCAACTGGCGTGTTACGTTAAGGATGGATTGACTTTGTGAAAATAGCAACTTATGTCTAATAAATGGATTGACTTTGTGAAAATAGCAACTCATGTCTAATAAATGGATTGACTTTGTGAAAATAGCAACTTATGTCTAATAAATGGATTGCCTTTGTGAAAACGACGACTGTTTGCTCATTTGGTAGAATATTTGCTTCAAGAGCTGTAAGGGCGTGGACTCGATTCCCTGCAGAACAAACATTTATGTGACGATAAATGTTTGTTCTGCATGTATTATAATAATGTATTTACAAAAAAAAAGCATATAAGTATTCTGTCAGCTATCTGGTTTCCATAGTACAAGCTTTGCTTGGTTTGGGGGTAGAAGGCGCTGTGTGTAATGTCCTACGATATTTATTTATTTTAATAAATGGATTGACTTAGTGAACAGCAACTTATGTCTCATAAATGAATTGACTTCGTGGAAACGGCAGCTTATTTCTTTTTAATTTTTCAATTATCAATAAGTAACTCTACATCGATACCACCACCAGCTAGCTTGGTAAAATAGCCTACCACCATGCTATGGTTTCCTTCACCGGCAGTTCAAGCTCCTTGTTGGAGCTTTAACCCACTTAAGCTTATTATAACATATTATAACTTGGTGGTAGATCTCTTTAACAGGAGGTCGTCTAGGTAGGTACCCTTCTCATTGTGAAAAGGTTAAGGCCGTAGTCCACTACGCTGGCCAAGTGCGGATTGGCGACTTCACATATCTGCGAGAACTTTTTTTTTGTTTTCTGACGATGTTTTCCTTCAATGTGTGAACTCATTGGCAATACGTCCAGGACTGAAAAAAGACAGGTGCGCGCTGTGGGATTCGAACCCAAGATCTGCAGATTGACGGTCTCTCAACTAGGCTACCGAAATTATATACTTTTATTATTTTGTAAATACATACATAACACCC